>JAQPZY010001237.1:677500-1015000 GCA_029931535.1 Margaritifera margaritifera
GCAAGAATAGCTTTGAAATAGTAACTTTGACTAGCAGAGAATTGAAACTCTCCCTCAAACAAAGACTCACAGTTTTATACATCTTCAGGCCTGGTGTTAACATTTGTTTCCCGTATAATTAATTTTCTTGAGTCCTTACTGAGTATATGCGAAATTTATCTTCTCCATCGCTTAATGCCACACAAGGTATATTTGCATCCTGATAATATACTTCAGTTTTCAATTATCTGACGTTAGTAGTATAACAATAGACTCCTCTAATGAATATCACTAACATTTACCCGTATGGTGTACAAGCTGATAGCCAGTGGTATATGATACTACCAAAATGTGCCAATTTTATAAAAGCTTACCGAAATAAAATCAGCATACTTGTTGCTAATAGAAACACTGACACAAGGCCTGTTGACCGCACTTTCTATTAATGAATTATTTTCTATAATTTGTTTTTTTTAGATTCAAACAGTTGTTTTAAACTGCGATACATTTTATACATTCAATTGTAAAATATGTTAGTTCCAACCAATATGGCTGCCGATGACGTTATATAAATAGCATCTATCAGGAAGAGATATTAAACACGCTTGAGTACCTTTTAATAATTCTTGCACTTCTAAAACAAAACTTAGCATCAAGTTTATGTTATCTTTATATTTTTCAGCTGAAAATGAGTAGCACAGATAACAAAGGTAAGTTGACACTTTTTCTATTCATTGCCATTCTGGCGGGAGAAGGGAAAAACCCTGATCTTTACCAATTGTTGGCTTTTCTTTTTAGAGATGAAAAAGGAGATTCCGAGACTAAGTTTCATATTTGTTTCCATTGTTAATTTTGTATGTGTGTGTTTTGTTTTTGAGGTTTTAAAATACAGATTAAAGGTCATAAGTGTATAATATATATATATATATATATATATATATATATATATATATATATATATATATATATATATATATATATATATATATATAAACCCCAGTAACACGAAATCCGTTGACATTTTTCTGGTCTCATATTTTCCTTATTTACAAAAATAAAATAGCTCAGTTTAAACCAAAATGAATCGTAAACCCCAAATCCCCAGAATAAAACAAAACTGTATTTGATCTTGTGGACCTTCAGTCCTCATAGGTGTCGCTACTAACTAGTTTGACTCGTAGTTCTCACTACTAGCTAGTTTGATTCAAATTTATTTAGTAAGGAAACAAACTTTTCGACGACTTATGTGTAAATTGTAAGCTTTAAATTAGATCAATAAATAAACGGCATTAAATGAATCCAGAACAACGATAAAATATTTACAAAAAATTAAAATCTATCGATTTTGAGAATGAAGTCTATATATTTAAGAGAATTCCTTATTTAGATTACTAATAAAATGAACATTATATTAAGTTGCTATAGCATGTGTCTGGTGAGTAAAAAAATAATGCTCCTTAAAAAAAAAAAAAAAAAAAAAAAAACCCACAACAACAACAAGAAGCAAATTATTGTCTTTCCTTTCTAAAATCGATATCCTGAAATGTGATTAGTGTTAATAAGTGATTGTGTATATTGAACTATGCACGTTAAATTGCATTTTATATTATTATAATTAAATATTTTACCAAGCCTTTGTAACGGGCATTTGGATTGGTTAATAAATCGCATCACGTGACACAGAAAACTGGAAGTTAGAAGTTCAAGAAACAGAAAGGAACTACTTATCTATTCAAGCACCCTTGTGTGATCTGACAATATTTCTTTTAGAAATGTGTTTACAGTATAGTTTTGTTGTTTATTTCTTGAGATTAGTTTTTGTTTTTAGAATTATTTCTAATCATAAGCATTGAACTTCAGGATTTCATAAACCCTGTAAAATATGAAGTTCACTTTTTTAACACAGTAGGTGCTAAATATGCAGTCTTTGTTATAGAACTTATGTGAATATATATCTTATTTCATTTTTCAATATTGTATTTGGTATTTAGGCTTTGGTCTTAGTTTTGAGTCATAGTCTCGTGGAATAGGCTGTCACGTGACTGCTGCCACATCTATGTCTATATTGTAAACAGTTTTGTTTATGGTCAAGAAAATTGTTATGAGCCTCGTTTTCATGTTTTCTTATTTAACAAAAAATGATTTTTACAAACGATATAATCTATTATGAAGACCATCGGACCAATTACTCACACACTTGTTATTATTATAGATACCAAATTTATAGATTTAACCAATACCAGGTAGAAAAATGTGCCTAAATATTATCCGAGAGCGATCCCAACAACAGGTGTATTTTCAGTAATCTTTTTTTGTTCAGCTTTCCTCTATTCTTTTGTATCTTTCATTAACACAAATACATTTTTCCACCATTCTTTCTTTCTTTCCCTGCTTAGTTTTCCATTAGCGTTCTCGATCATTGTGTTACATACACAATTTCAGTTCATCCCATCGACAACGAAGGTGTACGCTGATCTCGGACGGACATGAAGATAACCTTTGTCATATTGCTTGCCACCTAGAGTCGTGAAAATGAGCAATACTATTGTCTTTGTAATTTGGATGTACAGTGTATATGTTGTAATTGGGAATCACTTATTTGTCCAAATATGGCATAGGCAGGGACAAGAAAAATTGAGGATGTAAAATCACAAACAGTTTTCGAAGAACCCTGCGATGATTATTATATATATATATATATATATATATATATATATATATATATATATATATATATATATATATATATATATATACCATTTGCACTGAGCGTATTATGATGTATGGTGGTATGGAAACTCGCGAACTCATTCTTAATCCAATGTTTTGAATTTTGTAACAGTTTCTTTAATTGGAACACGATGCATTTCGACGACTGCATCAACATGTTTGCTGCCCGAAAGGCATACATATAAATGCATCTACTATAAAGTGAAACTTTCATACTTTATTTTTCTAATTATAGTTATTGCTGCAAGCTACAGTTTCTGATAAATTCCTAGAAATATGTAACATGAAAACCTAGTGCACGTTAGATGTTTCAATGCCTGGTATACGGTTATTTAGTGTTCTGACATTGCTTTTTTTCTTATGAATTTGATAGTAATAAGATTTAAATAAGGACCAAAACTGACTCGCTCTACATTTGTTTTTTTTTTTTTTTTTGTGTATTCTTCCAACCCCAGTTTTTGATATAGCAGCAAACCTTAGTATTTAGCAAAATATTTTTTTCAAATGTACTAAGCGGCATGTCCTCGTATATGTGAGGTATGCCTTTGAAAGTTTCCTCAATGAACATAGACTGGACCACAACATGTTGCTCTTTTGAAATATACGAAACAGTTGCATATTTTAAGTTAAGACATTTGACATGAACTTAGTTGTCACTTTCAGCAGCAAGTTTGGTTAGTGATAACGAAACCAAAGCCAACACATGGAAGGTTGGATATCCAAGTTTATGCTCAGCTAGCTGTTGATACAAACCAACAAAGTCGATCATAAAAAAGACTTTATTGGTTTGTATTAATAGATATCGACACACGATGGATATTGCTGTGAAATAAATATTTTCTTCATCATCAGTAAAATAGCAATAATAATAAATAAAAGAAGAGGTCTAGTGTAGACAATGTGCTTGATGATAGTGTATACTTTACTCGTATATTGTTTACTTACTCGTATATTGTTTACTTACTCGTATTGTGTATACTTACTCATAGAATTTACCTAACCTATCCCCGTCTCCCCCCCATATATATATATATATATATATATATATATATATATATATATATATATATATATATATATATACACACACACAAGTTTAGTTTGTAGAAACATTTTCTCTTTTCTAAGCCCCTGTAGAGAGGATTCGCGGGGGATGTGATAAAAGAATGAACTTGCGAGTTATTCTACATTGTAGCTGCTTCATATCTGAAACAACAGTTTGTTCTCTTAGTTCAACTCTCCTCGCATAAAGTTGATCTGATTCGAGGATTGAAGAAAAGAGGTGGACCTTACAAACTTGTACACTTAATACTGTTTTAGCTATATATATATATATATATATATATATATATATATATATATATATATATATATATATTCATATCACTATATTTGTCCTTTTTTGGTAAGCTATATAAGTAGCATAACTCACTTTATTCATTAGGACAAAAATTATTTCTGGCTTCTCGCTCTCGCGCACGCGCTTGTGGTGAATCCAGAGTGGCCTTGAGCAAACACCCCCCTTTTCGTCAGGTGAAAATAGCATACTTTACTTGTTAGTGAACTTCAGTGAAAGTCGGCCTAAATAAGCAAAATGAAATTTAATTCCAGGAGAGCTTATGGGATGGCCTGTAGCCCGTAGTCCGTCCGTCCCTTACCACATATTTGTTATTTGCTACTCCTCCTTAACCGCTAAAAGGATTGCCATGAAACTTTATAGACACATTCGTGTCACGGTCATGTTGGTCATAAATAAAAATGGTGCCGATCTGACGTCCAATATGGCCGCCACAGCAGCCATCTTGAAACTCTTGTTATCGTTACTTCTCCTGAATGAAAACTCATATTGACATGATGTTTTCACCAGAAGACTTCTTATGATGCTTAGATGGACCTATACAAAAATAATGTAAATCTGATGTCCAATATTACCGACACAGCAGCCACGTTGAAAATCTTGTTATCACTACTCCTACTGATTGGATGGCGATATCAACTGGGAGTTTTCACTAAAAGACTTCTTATGATGTCTAGTTGATCCTAAAGGAGAGATTCAGTCCCCTTCGAGGGACTCTTGTTTATATCATATTATCCACTGATTTTTGTTTCATTGACAGGAGGAAACGAGATTGAACCCGATGGGGACATTGGCTGTTGCGGTTGTATACTAATAGGGATATCAATTTTGATTCTGATACTCTTCTTCCCGTTCTCACTAATCTGTGCTATCAAGGTAATTTAATTTTTAAACACTTATACAATAATAATAATAACAATAACGGTGATTACATAGGTCAAGAGTGGAATGGTACTGATGAGTTTGATAATTCTACCTGTACTTTCAATAATTATGATGCTAATGTTGACGACAAAAACAACGACAACGACGATGATAATGATAATTGTAATGACGAGGAAGTGAATAAAGTGAAAACATACATGCAAACGTCATGCACTGAAACCTGTATTCACTCTTTCATAGAAATGCATTCATCAGACAAACACGCAATAGAAAGGATAAAACAAATTCTCACGATTTTCCAGATTTTTATTTTCATGAAGGTATATTTTGGAATTTACAGATAGTACAAGAGTATGAGAGAGCTGTCATTTTTCGATTGGGTCGGGTCAAACAAGGAGGCGCCGTCGGACCAGGTGCATATTCAATATTTGGTTTTATGTCTGTCTGTCTTTACCTCTCCCTGTCCATCTTTCATGTGTTATTTATAACATAAATACACTTTATACGCACATATTTATGTATGTACGTTTGTAGTAAGTTTGAATGTTTGGATGTTGGATAGATGAGTTGGATGGATAAATATACGGATGCATGCATAATGGATTGATGATTGGTAATACGTTAATATATGTGTACACATGTTTCCCCCCTCCCCCCTCTCTCTCTCTCTCTCTCTCTCTCTGTCTCTCTCTCTCGCTCTCTCTCTCTCTCTCTCGTTGTACATCTTGATTCATTATGTGATATAACATTCCAGGTATATTCTTCCTGCTTCCGTGTGTGGACACCTTCAAAAGTGTGGATTTGAGAACTTTTTCCTATGATATCCCGCCTCAAGAGGTATATCATTTTCAAACAGCTGCCTAAGATATATTGAAATATAATGGAATCACTGTTAAAGCCGTCACTGTAAAATGACACGAGATAAATGTTCATCAGAAAATGTAGATCTATTAAACACTGACGTCCAATAATTCCCCCCCACACACACACACACACACACGAAAATGCTCTTTATAATTTGTACTTTCGATAATATATACATGTATTTTTAATTAGGTACAGCTATAAGAACACTTTAATTTTATTTTAAAAAATTCCAAATAAGTCGATTATGATGATCATGGTGTTGATGACGAAGAAGACGAAGCGATGACGATGGTGATGATTAAAGAGCAGTTATATAAATTTCACTTATCCAAAAATTATAAATTATTCACAGATCTTGACTAAAGATTCAGTGACGGTGGCCGTGGACGCCGTTTTTTACGCCCGTATCTTTGACCCCACCACGTCCATCATAAATGTGTCGGATGCTCAGTCTTCGACAAAACTTTTGGCAGCCACGACACTGAGGAACATATTGGGAACCAAAGCTCTTACCGAGGTGTTGAGTGATAGAGAGCATATTAGCAATACCATGGAGGTACGTTGCAGGTGCTTCGTTAATTTGTACATGTCATTCAGTTTCCTTTGTATATTAAATACTTATATGAATCTATCCATCTGTTGTTGTGTTAAAGTATCATTAGAGGCCTGACTTTTTAAATGATCAAATTTTTCCTTCGAAATATTCTTTCATGCGTTTATTCAGATGCGTCTGTAAACATATATCTAATAGCAAATTGTTTTGATTGCTTTATTGTTTTTGTAGTTTGGTCTGTCCGTTTAAGTCGAGTTTTGCTTTGAGTGTTTCAAACTGTGCTCGTGTGCAAGAAAATAAACGCCTTTTACACGTATATAAGTATATACAATTGTTTTCGACAGGGTAACATACACAAGCTATTTCTGTTTAGTTTTATTTCTTTTAATTTTTAATTGGAAGAAATTAATATCATAAAGATTTTTCGGAGCCGCGGTGGCTCAATGGTTAAGGCCTCAGACTTGTAACCAAAAGAGTACAGGTTCGATTCCCCATATCGGATCAGCCCTAATGGGCTACTGTGATTTGTTATCGGGCAATGCTCTTTACTCTGCTTGCCTTGGCACAATTCAACCTTCAAAGGGTATATGTGTCGTAAAATACCACAACCAACCAACCAACCTAAAGTTTATTTCTCATTGCTGCTAATTTGGTCTGAGCGTATTCGCGCATTTTGAAAAAGAATAATATACACTTATTGTGGCGAAATTATTCCATAATAACATAATTTGCAGCAAGAGAGAATATGTACGTATATCGTTAATTGGAATATTTTTTATACCCTTTATAATGTGTTCAATTGTTGCAGGAGACGCTTGATGCTGCAACTCATCCATGGGGTGTCAAGGTAGAGAGAGTCGAAATGTAAGCGTTACTTTTAAAATTTTGTATGTTTGTTGTTTTTTTCATTAATTTCCTCCTTTTTTATCAATAACATTTCCTTAATTACAACAAAAACTTCCATGTGTACACTAATATATATCGAAAATCATATGATCATATTCAATACTTGATTATAGTTTTCATATAATTGTAAGCCTCCTATAAAGAGGTGCTTGATAAAATAAAGAAGAAAGTTCGGGGGGTGTTTTGGTTTGTATTATATGCTACACGTGATTATGCATGGTATATTAGCTTTCCTATGTTCGCAAGTGCTGAGAGATGCATCTGCTGTAAAAAAAACAAAAACGGCTTCTTAATCGGCTGAAATATCTCTGGAATCCAGTACACACTTATTATACATTTTTTCATATGATCTTCCCGCAAGTCGCTGCTTATTTGCCCGTTAGGCAATTTTATGTATTGATTTATTTTGGAGTGCTATCAGCAGTTTTTCAGCGTAGTCTCGAGAAACTTATAGTTCTCATTCGAAATATAGGAACCAATAGTTACACAGAGTAAACTGAACAATTCCACACTTGCTATAATTACAGTGTACAAAAGTTTGACATTTACGATCTGTGGTTTAATCCTTAAAATACTGTCTGTTTAGATTCTTTTTAAAAAATGTCAGGTTATATTCATCGTTCCAATCCACGGGCGAAAATTCGCTACGCTCTTTTATCACTCGTGACAGCTTGCGATAATCTTTCCAAGTTTTTCATGAATATTTATAAACCTATTTCACCACTCACTACGAGCGCGGATACAGTTTTCTGGCAATGTTGACCCAACATCACGTCCATGCTGTGTGAATGAGTCAATCCAAGTTTCGCTATCAAGACCAGTCTCATATCGATCAAAAATATGGCACTTTCATTGATGTGTTGGAGATTGTTACATTGTGTTGACGATGACGTGAGTTTTATGCATACTCATGAAAAAACGAAGAAATCTTGTCGCAGGCAGCCACGGGTGAAAAAAGAGCGTAGCTTATTGTCACCCGTGGCTTGCAACGATAGGTTTTATCCTGTGTGCTACATTATCGGGTGGAAATTTGTCATACGTTTTCCCATGGAGCACACACATTCAGCAAATTGAAATAGATCAATATTTGCGTTCAATGAACGTCCAGCATTGTACTTTTTAAAACAGTACATACATCTTTTTTACTGTAAACTTCAGCAAGGACGTCCGTCTCCCGGTTCAACTGCAGAGAGCCATGGCAGCCGAGGCAGAGGCTGCACGTGAAGCTCGCGCTAAGGTAAATAAATAAATTTATATTCATATTAGGAATGGAGTGCCGCTGACTGACATTCCTATTGGCATTAAAAGCATGTGGATCTTTCTTTTTAATATTAGAACAAAAACAATGGATTTTCCAACCAGCAGACTTTAATTGTCCATGAATATATTATTGCTAATTATGACTGGGACGATGGATCGAATAGCCGAATAATTTATTGATGTATGTGCTAGAACCGATTATCGATATAAAGATTAGGTAATCGATGTTTAAAAAAGACATTTTTCTGCCGTTACAATTACTGTCTTATGTTTAATTTTGTACCACAGTTTGTTCGAAGTGTTATATTTACGGTGCATGTGGCACTTGACATTAAAATAAAACAAAAATTTTAATGCAGTTAATATAATATTGAGATTCAGTGTACAAGTTGGATCTATTACAGAAAACATAATAGTAGAACACTCGATTAGTTGAAAATTGTCTGATTGGTTCGACTGTACATGAGCATAGATGGCGCTTTTGCGTCCTTGTCATTCTTATTATCTGACAGTACGAGATGTGAATGAAAAGTCATTTTGAATATTTGTGGAAAACATATTGTTATCAAATAAATTGACAGTGTAGTGCTGTGTAGAATTGTGTTGTGCATTTTGCGGACCCACAACGCAATTTACTTTCACTCCCATAAGAGCTCACTTTTATATTTGCCGCAGAATGGTTAAAAATTTAAAAATCGATTATTTTTGGATCCGTTGAGACCGATGATAAATACTGGTTCAGGGTCCTAATAGCCAGGCGTATACTAATTAGAGTTTTTAACTAAAAGTTAACATTTATGTGCTGGAAAATAATAAATGTCGCTTTCTAAGTTAAATTGATCGCCCTTATTGCCAGATCATTTTTCTTTTTTGAAAGTCTCCTGCATAAAGTTGAGCAAATGAACGCCTTGTCAAAATTGTATAATGATCATGATATAACTATCTGTTACACATTCTAGGTGATTGCAGCCGAGGGAGAGATGAAAGCGTCACGTGCTCTAAAGGAAGCTGCCGATATCATGTCAGAATCGCCGTCGGCGCTTCAACTCCGGTACCTTCAGACGCTTAACTCGATCGCTGCGGAGAATAATTCTACTATTATCTTCCCATTTCCCGTTGACATCATCACCGCTTTTGCCAAGAAATAACCCCCACTGACAAGTTTGAAAAGAGATCTTTGTTTCCTGTCCATATATGACGGCAGACGTTTTTGCTTACCTTGGTGTGATTATCTTGAACTAAATGGTAGGGATTCTTTGACGTTTTCCTGGTCGAAATCTTCGTCGATTGAAAGAAAATAATGAAAAGCAATATTACTCTTTTCATGCTCTCTTTGGTTTTGCTGCATTGTATGCAGGATGCGGTACGTGACCATGCATTTTCTGCTTAGCTAGAACAATGCTACTGGTATTATCTTTGATTGCGCACCATATCAAATTTAAATATAAAGAAGATTATTATGTGTTCTAAAGTTCTGTTCGCGTCATTTTCATCAAAACATTTATGAACTTGTTCAGAGTATCAACACTCGATATTTTCTCCATGCTAAGTTTATGAATTTCTACACTCAGCGAAAGAAGGAAATATTAAATGTATCCCATAGTTAGAGAAGATAATGCACTTGCAAGTTTGCTCCAATGATAATGACCTGCTGAATTTTATTAACTGTTTCCATATTTTTTAAAAATGTATTATCATTTATAAATTGACAGCGAAGTTAGAAAACCGTCGTAAACTGCTGAAGTCCTTGAGAACGTTGACAGTGCAGCAAGCCCTAGTAGACCATAACGTTATATATATATATATATATATATATATATATATATATATATATATATATATATATATATAGTTTTCAAAAATAGTTCTCTTTGTTTTCCTGCTCAAACCCTGCAAGGTGTATGAGAAATTAATATTTTTCACCATTTGAACATTTATGTCTATATAATATAAATATAATATAAAATATGTTTCTTATGCCCATAACCTTGTACATAATTGTTTTAAAATGTTCACGTGCTTCAAAGAGCGTTTTGAATTTTTTTAACAAAATATTTTCGTTCAGGCGATAAATTTGATTCCTGCAACTCGTTTTGTTTCTGTGACTTGGGTAAAAGATAATACAAAGGATCCTCTTTTTAAGTATATCATATGGTCATCTATTTCAGTAACCTGGTACTCTAGCCCATGGAAATATCGACAGTACTTGGGAGTGAGGGTTGTAGAGGGTTTTAGCATCGATTTTATTCCTTTTGTTAAATCGATAAACTTAATAATCACATCGATTATAATTATTAAAAAAATTATATTTCAATTAATCATTTATATTTTTAAGTATTATCCAGAGAAGGGCTTTATAAACTGACTTTTCACAAAGGCGGACACTATGTACAGCATGGCTGGACCGTAATTTTTGTATGAAGGAATGAACTCGTGTTTAAAACTTGCGTTATATTGTAGTAATGAAACTGACTTTTTAGATCAACTCATTCTAGCGATGTAAGATGGAGTTTTTTATATAGGTAAACTCATACTAGCGACGTAATACAGGCGTATTTCTCAGAATCTATCATTAATTAAACGTTTTAAAACTTGAAACTTTCTAATACTCTTTACCAAATGGAAACATAATTATTAGTCATTACAGAGAAAATAATTGGACGAAGGGGGTGGGGACACTTCTTATTAGTCTTATTAGCTTATAAATTTTGTCCAAGGGCATTCGGAACATCTTGGGCCTTTTGGGTCACTTGCTTGATTTTTTTCTTTGGTGACTTTCAATTTGACAGTAAGGGTCTCGAAATGATTGAGTTACAGATGTCCCAATATATGGGTACTGAGCGGCAATTTTACATTTATAAGCGCAAAACGTGAGTGGTTAGCATTTACCAGGAAAGGACGAGGGGAGGCGGTGTTTTTTTTTTCTTTTCTTTTTTTTTTTTTTGGGGGGGGGGGGTTAATGGTATGTTTTTGTATACTCCCAAAAATGTAGGGTACAACTTTTGCGTGCAAATCTTAAAGTTAAGTAAAATTATGCATCACACGAGAGAGAATGATGCTGTGTGGAAATGCGCTGAGGGAGGGATCGATTTTATCTTCAGTATGAGTTGTAATTACACCACCATCTCTCCCCCCCCCCTCCAGTCAACACTGCTCCCAAATCATACTTCTAAATTAATATTTATAAGTAGTATTTATAATCGGGTATCTCGTTTATTCGTATACAGAGTTATTTTAATTAAGTCTGTAGAAAGAAAAGAATTTTTAAAAAAACTGGAAGAATCCAGCATATGAAAATAAAGAACAATTCTTTATAATAATATTATCACAATCCCAAACTATTAATAAATGAGAATGTTGGTCATTTTTGTGATTTTTGTCTTGTTATTTTACATTTGATTATAGTCGTGTTATTCAGGTAAGATTAAGCGTGAGGGAGAATTTATGCTTGTTAATACTTCTTGAAATTGGTTATATATTTTGCGAGACTACATAATTTGAGAGAGCTGGATTAACCTGTGAAACCCAAAAGAATATTTTTGCTGTGTGTATTAACAGATGTATCAGTTTTGTACCATGTATTTATATGATTTTATTTACTACATAATTTATACTGTTTACCTATTTTTCATTAACTCGATACAATCAGCCTATTTGTATTTTATGCCATGACACAGACGTATCAGATTGTATGCCATGACACAGACGTATCAGATTGTATGCCATGACACAGACGTATCAGATTTTATGCCATGACACAGACGTATCAGATTGTATGCCATGACACAGACGTATCAGATTTTATGCCATGACACAGACGTATCAGATTGTATGCCATGACACAGACGTATCAGATTGTATGCCATGACACAGACGTATCAGATTGTATGCCATGACACAGACGTATCAGATTGTATGCCATGACACAGACGTATCAGATTGTATGCCATGACACAGACGTATCAGATTGTATGCCATGACACAGACGTATCAGATTGTATGCCATGACACAGATGTATCAGATTGTATGCCATGACACAGACGTATCAGATTGTATGCCATGACACAGACGTATCAGATTGTATGCCATGACACAGACGTATCAGATTGTATGCCATGACACAGACGTATCAGATTGTATGCCATGACACAGACGTATCAGATTGTATGCCATGACACAGACGTATCAGATTGTATGCACCTGATCTGTTGCATTTCCAGAGGAAGATTTGTAACTTGTACTTTTATTATCATTTTGTTGCATATGTAATATTGTACTATCAGAAATGTTCGTGGCAGATCAATTTTCTTACTGTATTTCGTTCCTAGAGTTTAACAGATCTACTAGTATTTGATAAATCAACGTCAATACTGTAATCTGGTAATAAAATATTAGCTTTTAAATGTGTTTGTTTTATTTTACCCGTTGAAAAAAATATTATAAAGCATTTTATACTGTTTCAATGCACACGTATCGATAAGGTATCGGGTAGCTGTAATTTCCACTCACTGCCTTAAATCGATATGTGAGATAGGTAAGGATAGAGAGAAACGAGAAAAAGCATAAGGTATTCAAGCACTATTAGTACTGAAAATGAAAGAAACAATAATACAAAAACTAGTATATGAAAATTAAATTTAATACTTATTCAAAATCGATCCTTCATTCGAGTACAAATGTTTTTGACAAATTTAAATCCTCCAAAAAGCACATTTCATTTTATCCATGCATTTTTAATCCAAAAGAACAACAAGCCTGTTAAATACTAGAACTATTGCTTGAAGCACTATTATTAATGAGACACTATGTATATACACTAATTACAGCAGATTTTTAAAGCTCACACTTCAGTGATTTTTGGACAAAGACACAGTATCAACATCGTGTCAATCAAGTCTCCTGATACACGCAAAAGCTTGCCAGGTAAATAATCCACCAAATGTAGAATTAAGCAAGTTCAGCTTTCTCAAAACCACTGATAATTAGGTCCGATCTTTCACCCATTGTCGCGTGAGCTGCAATTATCCATTCAGCGTTAATTGGCTTGATTAATGAGGTTGCAAAGTACACTAAAACAATGCACAACATCTTTTTCCGTGATGGCCTCCATGACCTGTTTAGCATACCAGTTGTGGAAGTGTGAATTTATTTCTTTTTTTGTACACTTTATTTATTTTCAAGTCTCATGCAGGCACAAACAAAGGAGTGATTCCACTGTATTTCAATTTAGTTAGCATCTTCGTACTTTGGTGGTGTAGGCTTCCTTTCATGTTGAGCACTCAGACGAAAATACGGTGTAAGGGATTGATATTGATAGGTGTTCTGTTTGTGCTCATAGAGGTGGTAGTATTGTGTTAGTGTTGTTGGATGCGTCGGTTTCTATTGATGTTCTTCACTTGGGCGAAAACACCGTGTAAGTATTGAACTAATCAGGCCTTTGGTTTGTGTTCATACATGTGGTAGTATTGTTTTGAACATTCAAGTGAGCGCCGTTTGCGTCGAGATAGTTTTATTATTTTGTATTCTTTATTTTGACTGTGTGTATGTTTACAGGACTGTGGTAAATTTTAAATGCTTTTTTATCATCATCGTTGTTACATATTTAATCGTTATTAGAAATAATGTGAAATACCATAACCCCACGTATTGAAGTTAGTGAGCTAGGTTTGGGCCAACTTCGAGGTTGAAGCTCCCATGGTCACGCATGCAAGTGCGACGCATGCTTACGGTCAGCTTCCTGAGAAGCACACTGGCAAGTTTTTAAAATAAAAAGGGATGCTTGCCATTAGATCAGGATCCCGCTGCCGCTGGCCTGAATGAGAACCAGGTCTTGCGAAAACCTGTCCTCTCCCAGAATCTGAACACGGAGAATGTTACAAGGTGTTCCGATTACCAGAACAATATGACAAATGAGTGGAACGCTGTAATGCAGCTCAGATTTCACTGGATGATACCAGATCCAAAAGTAACGCAAACATTATTAATGTCCTTTGCCAGATTCATCATCAGTTTGATTAGTGGAAGTAACTGAAACGTGGAAAATATTTAAATAAAGGAATGTGATTTTTAAACAATATGATTTTTAAACAATTTTTACTTAACATGTAAACTGAACATTATAGTAAACCAGTGCACGCAATTTCTCTCCTTCCTTCATTAGGAACGTTCATGTATTTAATAATGGGTAAATGGGAGGGTTTTGTTTATTTCCTCTGTATAATAGGGTTACAAAATGATTCTAAATAATAATTATTTCGCTGGTCACGATGTGTCCTTCCAGCCTTGGAAGTTATGTACAATTTCTGTATCTGCTCAGTTAAGTCATAGAAGACGCTAGAAAGTGAATACATAGTACTATGTGATCAATCTAAATTCCCATTTGGCAGATACATTCACCTCTTATTCAAGACAAAAATATTTCTAAAAATATTGCCTATTTTCATTTGTGCTCATACACCCAAAATACATTAATCTTATAATAATTTTATATTTCTTGTAAGCGACGTGAACTGTAGTTTGTAGACCCAAAATATTGACATGTAATCTGTATGTAGTTCACATGTGTGCGTGTCAGTGTGTGCGTGTGTATCAAGAGAAATATGGAGGCAGAAATAGATAACGAGAAAGGGGAATATAAATAAGTGGGTGCAAAAAAGAGAGGTGATCACATAAAAATCACTAAGAAAGTCACAGTCATGCAATAAATCAGTTAGATACTATTCTCTCGTGTAATACCTTTGATATCGTATGGTGGGGGACTAAAAGGGTATATTGGCATAAAATAACTAGAGTGCTAAAGAGCCCTCGATTTATGTACCAATACTCTTTGGACGCC
This sequence comes from Margaritifera margaritifera, assembly GCA_029931535.1. NCBI lineage: Eukaryota > Metazoa > Mollusca > Bivalvia > Unionida > Margaritiferidae > Margaritifera > Margaritifera margaritifera. The sequence goes on from JAQPZY010001237.1 coordinate 692,874, forward strand.
CCACCCTACGATATCGTTTAACTAATCCTTTAACCCACTCTTCAATCAACAGTCACACCTCGGAGGGCGAAATGTATCTTACTATTAAGGTGGCAACGGAAGCTGGAATCTGTGAATTTATTACCCGGTCTGTATCATATGCGTCATCCGTCAAAGCTGATATAAGGACGGATACTACAGAAGTGCGAATTCATTTTTATAATCGAAATTACATTACAAAACTTACCAGTTCTTTCGAATTTCTGCATTTAATGTCCATATTTCTTTCAATATTTCTCTTATAATTGAAAATATTGCAAGCTGAGGGATTTTTCCTTTTTTTTCTACCGATTCTTTATCGATTGTATGTGAGTTTAACATACATGTGTTATATACTGTCCCTGATTTTACAAGATTCGGACTTTCTTTCCTTATTGTAACTGCAGACTGCAAAACAAATTTGTTGTCAAGTCTGTGGTGTCAACGTGTTTGTTTCTGAATTTCCGCATATTCAGGAAGGAGACAGACAGACAGACAGAGTTAAACGCAGGTGTTCGTGCATCAGTTTGATATAAGCATTTTTAAAGAGACTAAATTATGATAAACTATTCAGAAATTACCAACATCAGGTCAGAATCCTGAATATAATAGTACACAGTAGGCTCAATTTTCTTCTAAAGAAAGATGATAAAAGGTTTCAGATTGTAAACGCTATTAAAATGTTATGTACAGTGTTTACATAACCGTCTAATGCGTACGTATGAGTTCAATTTCACAGTCAACGATTTTCTTTAATACATTTTCTTCTTTGATTCTATCTCGGCTTTAAAATTATCTTACTCTTATTAGCATGCGATTTTTCACCCTATTACATGTTTTCATTTCACAAGTTATATGCGTCGACTAGAAGTTTTCTCATACGTGCTTAAATTGTAAAGTATTATATATTTCGTATGCCTACGTGAGCAAACACTCGTAAGAATAGGAACAATACCAGCATATCAAGAAGTGTGATTCTCTGAGTCACCTGTAATATAAAAATCTTCATATTCTTCATATTTACACCCGTCTCAAATTAATCTTACTGAGGGTAGACATAGGTGTGTGCATGAGAGAGAGAGAGAGAGAGAGAGAGAGAGAGAGAGAGAGAGAGAGAGAGAGAGAGAGAGAGAGGTGTACAATAACTTTGGGCTTGGGTTTTTAGCTATAATCCACGTGGGCGACAAATTATAACTCCCTGACATGTTTCACATAGATAAAAATATAAAAGATTTCAGACTGTAAAAGCTATTAAAATGTAATGTATTTAATAACTGTCTACTGCATATCTGTGAGCTCATTTTACAGTCAACGATTTTCTTTAATGCATTTCCTTCTTTGATTATATCCCTGTTGATAAATGACATAACCGTCAAATGCATATTCATGAACTCAATTTCACAGTCAACGATTTTCTTTAATGCATATTATTAGCGTGTATTTAGACCCTAAAACCTTTTTTCATGTCACAAATTATTTGCGTAGATTGGAAACTTTGTCATACGTGCATAAATTGTAAAGAATTATATATTTCGTGTGCCTACGTGAGACAATACACGTAAGAATAATAAAAATGCCAGCATATTAAGACGGATGATTCTCTGAGCCATATGTAATACGAAAATCTTCATATTCACACCCGTCTCAAATTAATCTTACTGAAGGTAAACATCATAGGTGTATGCATGAGAGAGAGAGAGAGAGAGAGAGAGAGAGAGAGAGAGAGAGAGAGAGAGAGGTGCCATAACTTGGGGTTTGAGTTCTTATGTATATTCCCGTTGGGCGACAAATTATAACTCTCTAACACGTTTTATATAGATAATGAAGATTTCCTATCTAGGATCACATCATATTAACACGTTTTCTCTTGTTGAATCCAGGGATACATCCCCTCTGTTTGGTATAGAATTTGTAGCTTACAGCATTTATTCGTGTGTAACTAAACTTTTCCAAAAGGAATCATGAGAAAGTCTGCTTTTATATTCACTCATTAAAGTTTCTACTGTAACTTTGCTGTCGAGATGGCACGAGTGACCAATGAAATGAAGGGGATACAAACTGGGATGGAAGGATTGAAGTTGGTCAAGGGTTTAAAAAATATTTGGTGTATGCATGATCTCTGTACTATATCAGAGCGTGGGCAAATATATTATCAATTTTTTTCTGATTTTGCATGATATTGTCGGAGAAGAAGGCATGATGGATGAACGCAATGGCAGAACGGAAGGAAGATGGTTGCAGGAACGAAGGTTATCATAGTAACCTCCTGAGAGCATAATCAATAATCTTCATAAACAACATACTAATTATTCCTTACTTCCAGATAATTAATTCGATTCGGATTCTAAGAAATATTTTATATTTTTTTCAAGACACTACGATGATTGTTTTGCGACTGAGCAAGCTGTTTTCTTGTATGTATTAGGGTACAAACATGTACATGGAGAGTAAATGTACAGATGCTAATGGCTACAGTATAAGTCTTACGAGTTACGATCAGAGTTTGTTTTGTTTTTTAAATAAAATTCTGCTATTCCTATCGGGCTTAAACTTGTGGAAACCTTATCATACTGTTTCATGAATTTGTTGTTGCTAGTTAATCCAGGTCATATTATTCTTAAAATGCTCTGAAACTTCGACCGACTGAGTCAAAAACGGAACAAAAACTATGTATTTCGCATCAATATGGCGCCCAGATTTTCGCTAGCCAAGGGTGATCGATCCACTTCGTTCAATATCGACTAGATACATGGCACATGTAGCTAGCCAAAACAGTGTTTTGACCAATCGCTCTCTTGCGAATGAAAGTTACTGTCTATAGCAAGTAAAATTGATTGACTATTTGTTACTTGACCTGTTAGGTTTTCAATATGGTGACTTCCATGAATTCCACGTGCCTTGACTTGAAATAAAAACATTGTCTACCAAGGATGCTATGATTATTCCCAACTATCTTCTTATCTAAATGTAAAGATTAATGTGATTGGATCAGTTTCTTTAAGATGCATCCAATCAGATAGCGGAGTGGCAGATACTTTTTGTCTAGCTACATATGCCCAGGTTTTTGACTCTAATGTTTATCAAAATATATTTATCAGAACACTGACCATCCAATGAAATTTATACTAATGCCAGTTGAGTCCAGCAGTTTTTGAGTTATCAGAGATATTTGACTTCTTTTTCAATGATGAAGTTTTGTAACCCCGATTCTGAGATCAGGTTTTGCATCCAACATTGAAATTGTATGTGATCTTTCAAAACTAAAAATGAATACAGATTTAGTGATAACTGATAAAACTTGACTAATGTTTATCATAATATATTTATGGCAACACGGTTATTCAAATCAAGTTTCTATCATTTTGTTTTAAAATTTATATTGCATCTCTGTATGATACGCAATACTGACTTAGCATTTTGCGAGAAAGCTGCGGTATCAGGTTGTCTTACTAGTAATGTCAGTCGATGCGATTAGTTTTCTGAATTATGAGAAACATTTAATATGTTTTTTCATGGATATACTTTTTAAACCCGAATCTTAGGACCAGGTTTTGCATCTAACATTGCAATTTTTTTCTGATTTTGTAAAGACGGACAAAAATAAACAAACACTGTGCTCTGTTTACTAACCTTTGAATCAAGCAGAGTTGGCTATCTACTGGCAAAAGAATAAAATGAACCTGTTAGCTGCCATAAACACTTCTTAATATATTATTCAAGAAAACAAAATCTTCAATTAAGGAAATTGTATGCATCTAAAATATGATTTTTATAATAGATAATGATGCAAATAGGGGTTGTGTAATTGGATACAACTTATTACATTATGCTTTTAGGTGAATTTTTAATGCATGCACAGTAAATAAAGAAAAACATGAAAAAACTATTACAATCCCTGCATTTATTCATATCTACATCTAATGTGTATGAACATGATAAACATTCCTGAAATGCAACATTCATTCTTATCATATGTCGACATTACAGAAGTGTTCATTATTATCATTTAATGCGCTTAGAATGTCGCCCAAATTAGCATAGTACGTACTTGGTGTCTAAGGTTGTCAATACACAAAAATGCACACAATTGATATTAGGTATAGGTATTGTTGGACCACTAATTATTTTACAGCCAGGGAACCAGTCTACTGGTGGGGAGAACAAAAAGTAGAGTACTCAATATTTGAGATGCACTTATTGGCTAATAAATGGGTTCACACTTTTCCATTATTAATTTCACAAACTTCAATGTCTGTACTATGGTTGACAACAAAATATTTACTTTTATTTTGATATCCTGTGTTTTTAGTTCATACTGACCAAATATCACATGAACTGCATTAGGTGCGGACTGGGGCGTCGTCCCGTTTAACAGCAAGAAGCTCTAAAAAAAATGCAGTCGAACACCTACTTTTCAAGGCTGATTGGTTTGGTTTTACGACACAGAAGCACAAGTAGGTTATTTATCAATTGGAGTTAAGTGATTTGCCCAAGGATACACCATTGTAGCCGAGCCAGGCTGATCTGATGGTAGGATTAGAACCCGCACTCTTATAATCGCGAGTCCGGCACGCTAACCGCTCTGCCACCGCAGCTCCTTGTTCAAGGATGAAAAAATGCCGAATGAAAGCATGTGTCGTTTGTATGCCAATCTAATACACAAATTATTTGTATGTTTTAATATGTTAACATTAAGTTCCAAGGGAGATGAGTTAGTGATCCGATACCTAGAGGGACTCTGTTTTTATGATAAATAAGTATCCAGAATAATTTTTTTCAACCAGCGTCTTTTCAGCTGATAAAAATTCTCCGTTCTTTATGGAGAATTTATATGATGTTACGTTAATATTACTAACTATGAGGGCTTAAAACACAAAGCCAAATTAAACTTTCTGATATACACGCAATCACTTCAACAAAAGAAACGACAGTCAAATGTTTCAATTTTAGAGTATTTCCATGCAGTTTTGATATTGTTGTAATATTTTGTATGTACAGGATTCTTGAAATGACTGCAGTCAGCAAAGGAACTGATGGTATTAAAAACAAAAGACTATCAAAGTTAGGCTTCTGATCATGTTGCAATTTTATAACAGCGAGCAAAACTCTGTGCCAATTCCTAGTGGCGGTTACATACGAAACGTTAGAAACCCGGACAAATCTAAAATATTCCGACAACCTCAAAACAGTTTTTCATCACTAAATACTTTAAAGATAGTATACTTTCCTTGAGTCCTTCCAATGCCCCTGAACTTTGGATATAATTTAATGTTGCTCAGCTTACTATAAAAAAATAAAAGCTATACAGCTAAAAGACATATAATGTAGAAACATCTAAAATTCATCTATATTGAATATTATATACGGAAAAACCCCTCCTCACGATCACCCCGGTACTAAGACTACCCCCCCCCCCCCCCAGTATTGTACAACCCCAAATTAAGACTACTCCGCTATATTTGTATTACCACCAGAGATTCTCACATTCCTGAACAGTATGGATAGAGACTTTCAACGCGGAACGCCAATGCAGACAATGTTTATCCTACCTCACACGTAATCTTTATCCTACCTCACACGTAATCTTTGTCCTACCTCACTCGTAATCTTTATCCTACCTCACACGCGACCTTTATCCTGACTCGGGAACTATTTTGACTATTTTGACCTTCCACTGCAAGAATAGCACACAGTGTAACAAAAACTTCCCGATTTCCATCATCACTTGAACATTCTTTCACAATAATCAAGATAATAAACACTAACGGCAGCACATCTACGTACTACAACGGACAGTGGTTTAAGTACAGCGTCTTGCAAACAGGACATTTCCCACTGATCGACTTTGCTACAGTCCGATTTTGAGTCGAAAAAGCCGTTGTTGTAATTATTGTTTATTTCAGATTTATGTTCTCATGGTTATTTATGAATGGTAAATCAATTCTAGATCAAAGTTGAATCGAGGACTATATCATTATTTTATGTATGTCTTAAATAATCTTATGGCATTTATGATTTCTTCAGCCTCAAAGTGCTAACCGATATTCCTAAATCTTAAAGACAAGTGTACTCAAACGAAATAGAAAGACTATTTGTCCCAAATAGATGATAAATGTTATGTAAGTTGCCAGGGAGACCATAATAGACGTTGAATGTAAGGAAGGTACGTACATCTTCTGATAAGAGAATGGGGCACAAGCTGACTCTTGCAATATCCAAGGATTAAATCATGGAGTCGCACGACCGTGGTAGCTAAGTTGGTTGAGCGGCCTACTCGTAATCAAAGGGTCTCGGGTTCGATACCCGCCGATGCCACTCGGGGTCGGTTGGCTCGCTGTGTCCTTATGTAAGGTAATTAACCTCCATTTTGTCAATATGATAGAGTCAATAATGCGTGTATAGTGCAGTTAAAACAAACAAATACAAATCTATTCAATGCTATGGTACAGATTAATGGCCGCTCCAAAAGCAGCGAACGGTGATTTATTTCAAATAATCAACGCATAACGCAGTCAAAGTATCGAGACACTACTGTTGACCAAGATGCATTTGCACTGTACAGACAGTATATAGTCCATTTGAAGCAATAACTATAACCGATTTCCAGTCTTTAATAGAACTTGGGTAAGTTTTGTTATTGATCAATAATGATTAAATTGATAAAAATAAAAACTTGTTGTAGCACTTTCATTTCCACTATTCAAAGTCTACAGAAACGGCTATTGAAAGAATCCTTATTCATATCGGGAGTCAGTCACGGATACTTAGTGCTTATAAGCTGTGGAAATGACCGCCACTTGCCTGTCAGTGTTGTAATATTATGATTGCATCAGGGTTTGCGTGTTCACAGTAAATCGCCGTTCGCTATAAGTGAGCAGTCTCATCTTCAAATACTGACGGGACACACGTTATTGTTCCCGACCTTTTCGATAAATTAAGTGGAGAGTTGGTGAACCTGTCCGTTCATCTGTGCGTGTGCTAATGAACATGTGCTTGCCTGTGTGCAGGTGAGATTTATCTCTTGCCCCTCTATGCATGTATTAGTGTATGTGTGCTAGTGTGCGTGTCATATATCAGATAATTCCTCTACACGATTCCTAATGGAGATAGCAATTTTTTTTATATGATTACTTTGTTTTGTAAACAACTGCAATATGATTTGTTTTGAAATAGGGTTTATAATAACGGTTTAGGTCACAGTAAGAAGAATAACTGAGAAATGAAACAGATATGCAGCTCTGATGCATATTTACAGTTGACGTCATATAAACATCATATATTCAATCCGCCACTCACTCTTTTCTCTAAAGAGAGAGAGAGAAGAACGTAACAGTGTAGACAATAGTCATTTTCCGTTCCTAAATGATTTCTAATCTATATTTTACGTACATGAGTGACTGGTCGGTTGTTTGATTGATTGATTGAGAGAGAGAGAGAGAGAGAGAGAGAGTTAGGGAGGGAGTGAGAGCATTTCAAGGGATATCCGCACAAGGAAGACTTTTTAGGTATCACTATATTATATATGTTCTTGATATATTTCCTTCATTTTTCTCTATTCTTTTATGAAATCCAGTACAACAGTTAGTTTTACATGCACCAAGACTATTTGACTTCTGTTAGACACTAACTTGGACACAACTTATATTAAAAAAAAAAAGTCAGCGTAGGTTATGTTGCTGTCTTGTCGAAATTGTTGCATTTGAATGAAATGAAATCTTTAGTGCAGGTGGCATTTTCGGAACCAACCAAATAACATTTGCCGGCTTTCTTAACCGACGTAAAAGCCCAGAGAAAATGCTCAATATACATGCTATTTTCTGTTCAAGTGTTAATGATGCTTTCTTTTGAATGCAAATAACATTCTTCACTGGTTTGCAAATCTCCAGGAAAAGTCAGAGAAAAAAATACTATTGAGTTTCTTAGGGACTACAGTAGGATGAAATAACAGCTGACTGGCTCAATTACCGGATGTACTTGCGTATAATTCGATACCTACTGCAAACTGCATAGACCCAGATCTGCCGTCGCATAATGCGCCGGCAGATCTGGGCCTATGCAGTTTGTAAGGACTAATCAGTAGAAAAAACAACATAGACCCTGATCTGCTGGCGCATTATGCGACGGCAGATCAGGGTTTATGCTGTTTCCATTTGGATGCAGATTATACGCGAGTATAAACGGTAGTGTAGTGATGCCTTGAATATTTAGTGACAAGGCAATGGCGTGAAATGCTTTGCCAAGAGACATAATACTGCAGCCGACCCAGGCTGGTCTGAGTAGGATATGAACTCGGAACCCTCTAATTGTGAGTACAGCACACTAAGTTCTGAGCCACCGCAGCCCCAGGACTCAGATGGGCAGGATTTGAACCTACAACCCTCTGATTGTGAAAACAGCTGAATTGTCACTGAGCCACCGCGGCTCGCGGGCTGCTCTGGGCATGATAACTCTCAACCCTGTGATTGTGAGTCCGGCTTACCAGTGAGTCACAGCAGCTCCAGAGAGAGAGAGAGAGAGGGAGGGGGGGGGGGGGGTAGGAGCAGATTACATTGCAAGGCTATGACTATCAACCACAGAAAATTGCAACACTTGTGCCATGTTTACATTATGACGTTGGTTGCTAAGCCACTGTTGGGTTTCTCCATGTCCTGAATAAAAGCATTCAGACTATTTTGCGTCAGATCCTTACAATACACACATTACAATACACACATTATATGTGATCTGTAAATAGACATTGTGGTAGGTCTCGTGGTCGCTGTAATTATCTTCGTTAGGTCCATACAGTACACACATTATATGTGATCTATAAGCAGACAATAGGGGAGATCCCGTGGTCTTATGATATTTACGTTCCAGCGCTTTGATTTGGATATAACTGAAACAAAGTAAGGTTGATAACAGTCACGCAACAATTGTGAGATATCCTACAGGTAAGTAGTATCACTTTACTAGCGAAAGATGGCGTGTTATCTCCTGCAATACACTTGTATTTAGTGGGTCTACTGTGCTGTTGTGGCATACTCTGCATATACATCTAGCCTTTCTGTATCAATAGACTCCGTGTGTTATCTCCTGCAATACACTTGTATTTAGTGGGTCTACTGTGCTGTTGTGGCATGGCATACTCTGCATATGCATCTAGCCTTTCTGTATCAATAGACTCCGTGTGTTTTCTCCTGCAATACACTTGTATTTAGTGGGTCTACTGTGCTGTTGTGGCATACTCTGCATATGCATCTAGCCTTTCTGTATCAATAGACTCCGTGTGTTATCTCCTGCAATACACTTGTATTCAGTGAGTCTTCCATACCATTGTCAGTCCTATGACAAAGGTAGTTCAGTCGACTTGAACTGAGCAGGCTGCCTTAAGTTCTGATGTCATCACCTTGTCAAATGGATTGCACAGTTATGCTAACAAAAAGCAACATGAGAGAGAGAGAGAGAGAGAGAGAGAGAGAGAGAGAGAGAGAAATTAAAATAAAGACGGTATTGTCATTCTCATAATAATCACGACAAAATCTATTATTAATGGCTGATTGATTTGACCGTCTAATAATCCTGGTCCAGACAGAAGCTTGCATACATTAATAATTAATGAGTGTTTATCGATGTACGGAGAATATTCATAGATATGTATAAAAATGTTAGGGGTATAAAAGTTGAGAAAGTTGATTTCATTTTTTTTTTTTTTTTTTTTATTTTAGAGAAAACAAAGAGGTACTGAAAATAACAGGGCTGCATTGCTTACAAAATTTCGAAGCGTGTACACTATACAATAACCGAAACGATGCCGTTTAATCGAACCGATTCGAAACTCAACCTTTCCTCTGATCTGCACGTTAGGCTTACAGCTGCCAGACATTTATATGGAAACCATTGTCTGATCTGTATAACTTTACAAATAAACATATATTCAGTTTCCACGTTCACAAATAACTCAGCATACATATTTAATTGCAAGTGAAAGAAAGACAGACAAATTAGATTGTACTAAAGCACTGCTGAGACATTCGTGAGGCATAAATGGCTATGTAAATTCACCATGAGAACAGATGCATAAACAGAGATGACTAACAAATTATTTTTTTAACCCTTCAAAGGGTAAATATATATATATATATATATATATATATATATATATATATATATATATATATATATATATATATATATATATTGTAAGTTTCTGTGAAAGAGGACGAGGACATACTTTCTGATATTTCACTCACAAAATGTTCACAATATATATGTGTTCAGTTAGCACATGTTCCGTCACAGACAATACTCAATCTTTTGTTCCGACCTGCGAGAAGCCTGGGGTTTATTCAGAAATGTATTTGCCTTTGAATATGAAAATGATTCAAACTTACACGAGAGCTCACCACACAGGATCATTTACCGTATCCGTACAAAAAGCATTGAATTACTTATCAACTCAATAATGATCATAATCTCTACCCTTCCTTTTTCTACCCACTATGCAAACACCGTTAAAATAATTTGAATTTGTGCTTACGTTTGTATGTTTATTGTTATAGGAATAGTGCACCATACCATGTATACGTTCCGATACATATCTGGGCTTTCTGTATCAATAGACGCTTTCACGTGTGTAGTGGCAATACTTTACCCGAATCAATATTAAAGTCATCGGAATTCTCTTAAATTGATTGCTGCATGTGGACCGAGGCGATAATTGTTAAGCAGTCTTTATAGATGAATAACTGTTGTTGATCGCGTCTTTGATGGCATTTTTATTTCTATGCACGAATTACTCCTTAGCGACAAAACGTTCTTGATTACTATTTGCCGCAGAATTGATTCTATGGAGGTTTTCTAAATTTATGTCTGTACTTGTTAAGGGCATATATATCATTCGGTATACTGGTCGATTTTTTAAATGAAATTCATGATGACAAACTAGCTATTCAAAACTACAAAAAAATTACTTTACGTTGGAATTTTTCTGAACAAAGGTAACATTAGCTGTAAGCAACTACAGGCTGATACCAGTCATTGGACTGCACTTAACTCATAATTTGATACAGCGGCTATAGTAATAGTCATCTGTAGCGTATTAACGGAGGGGGGTGGGGGGGTGCGGACGGGGAGGGGGGGCTATTGCTCCTGGCGCCAGAGGTCCTGAGGTGCCAAAACAGCCGATAAAAATTCTGTCCTCGTATTCTGGCCCATTGGGCCATCATCGTCGCCCCGGGCGCCATTTTCTCTTAGTACGCCACTGATAGTCATTATGATTGGTCATATAACCCGAATTTCAATTGCCGATGCTTGTCCAGTGATTGGGTCAGTTGCTAATTGATATCCATATCATGTATGTTTTGAAAGTCCCAGACAGCATTGGAAAGTCAGGAGATTTCCAAGTTAAGGCAACAACTCACAAATCACTGCATTTGACTACTTGCTTTGGTTTTGTATATTATAAGTGATGCTAAAAAATAAATTCTCATATTTATGAAAAAGTCAAAGTCATTCTTTCGAATTCTATAAATCGAATAAGACGTATGGAGCGTTTCACCCCACAAAAATTCGTTTAAACATTTTCTTGCCGCAAATGGTAAATTTTGTATGCCTGGTAAATGTAGACAAGAGGCATGTATACAGTCTTTCCACATATAAACATTACCAGGAGAGAGAGAGAGAGAGAGAGAGAGAGAGAGAGAGAGAGAGAGAGAGAGAGAGAGTCAGTCGATCCACGGCGGCGGTGGCGGGTTTAACAATTTATTAAGGCTTTGGTTAAAGTTTTTTTTTTTAATTTGTTTCTTAACCCCATGATATATTCGCATTATTAAAGTAATTCTATGACATGCTTGTTCGGCCCTTTTACCTTAGGGTGAAGGTCACAGCCATATCAAATTTTCATTGAATTTTTCATCAAATTTGCATTAATGTTTTGACTGAAGTTTTTACATTTGCTTATATTTCCAAAGCCCCTTGCTACAGTCTCATCATACATTACAGGACTCATTGTCAAGCTTTGACACTCCGTTATTCGACATGCTCACTCGCCCCTTTTACTTTGAGGTCAAAGTCACAATCATGTCATATTTGCGTTAGGGTTTTGCTTAATTTTTTTTCTTCTCCATTTTCTTATATTTCATAAACCCGTTTAAAAAAAAAGATATAAAATAAAAAAATAAAAAATAAGCAAATACAATTTCAAAAATAAATAATTAAATTGCTTGTTTACGTGTCAGTTGATTAAATATTTTACCTGCTTGTAATTACAATAATGTAATCTAGGTACTCCAATCAGTTATCTGAAATGTATATTTTTGGTTGTGTATAGTTGAGGTCATATGGCCACAATACATGGTGTAATAACCAAGAAAAGGCACATAAACCTTAATGGAATTAGCGATGTCATATGAAGCATACAAATGGTAACAATGATCAAACAAAGTAACTTATGTATGAGTCAACCTCTTTGTTTTAATAACACATTTCTGTGTTTCGTTTTCAATTAAGATATTCTGTTTCCAACTGAAAGAGTTGATAAGTCCAAATTGATATGGACGAAAGACAGTTTTGAAATAATACATGTCAAATCTCATAATTTAGTCTGCACTCGGAAAATAAATGGGAATCGTTTTTGATCAGATACCCAGAGGGGCAAGATGGATCAGGAATTAAGTTAGCTCCAAACATATCGTAATTGAGAATACTGCCTGTTTGCCTCCATCGACTTAAGAAACAGAAGCTATCCGATTACCGCAGGCTGAGGAAATAATACGTTTTATGTGACTCCTTAGAATGTTTGGATATATGAACTATTTTTTATTTGTTTTTTGGTAAAGGTAACTCATTCCACGTACTTATCATAAACAGGAATTAAAATAAAAAAAAAAAAAAAAAAAAAAAAAAAAAAAAAAAAAAAAAAAAACATTTAAACAATGAAGTGCAATAACAAAGTTGAAGAAGGTTGTCAGAATTTCTTACATTATAGGCAATTGTATCTTACATATATGGTGGATGTAAACCAGTTTAATAATCCTGATATTGATTGCTGATAATTGTATAAAAGGTACAGATATTCAGGTTATCCCATCTTTCCGCAAGAGTAAGTCAACAAGCTTCAAAATAAAGTATTTACTTAAGTAAACAGGACACTAGTACAGCTGCTTCAAGTTTTACTCTACTTTTTCAGAGTCAGTAATGTTAGATGAGGTCCACACTTTGGTTTCATATTCTAGTACAGACCCAATGTAAGTTAAGTAAATCTGAATCGTATTTTGTTTATAAAGTATACCAAAGGTTCTTGTGGTGCCCAACGTGTTTTGAGGCAGATTCGATAATATTTATTAATATGGTTGACCCAAGATGCATTGGAAGTTAAAATAACTCCCAAATTAGTGTGTCATGAAATAAAACTTAGCATCCTCTTCAAGGAATTCAAGTTTAAGGGAACTAACTCATTTCTCAATTTTGTAAACAAAACTTGTTTAAAACTCTTTTCATCACTATTTTGAATTTATTTGTGCAGGTAATTGAAACAAAATCAGCAAGTAGCAACATGTTGGGATTTTGCATTTTCTTCTTTCTCTTCTGGTAATTTTCGTGTCTAATGTTTATTTTTTTTTTGTTCGTCAGTGATTGCCTCTGAGAAAGGTACGCATAGGTCCTTAAACCACTATAGCCAGTTGACAGTAGTTTCGCCAATCTTTGCATTGTCAGTATATATATATATATATATATATATATATATATATATATATATATATATATATATATATATATACATATATATATATACATACATATTGCGTTCATCTCTCGATTTGATTTATTTCATTAACACAATTTGACTTAGACGCAGTTTCATATTACTCCTGAACCCCACTACCGCTTTTTAAAAATTGAAGTCTTTATTCTCTTATGCATTTATATCTAGAAATATTAGTCATCACATGTCATTCTATTGCTTAGATACATGCATATTTGTAAAACTGAGATAGTTGCCTAATTTACGTAAAATTAGATAAGCTTGTGCAATTGACTGTAAAATTTGTATTGAGCAAACTTTCTGCACTGTAATATAACCTTTCACGGGGCTTTATTTATTGTCAAAACATATATCTTCGTATTTTAGGGACTCAAACATTTGTGTCAGTCTGATATAGTCCGGAGTTATGTTCGTTGCTTATTCAGGTCCTGGCTTATTTTGAGTTCTATTCATCACTATGTCAAAGCCAATCAATATACCACTCTACCATTTGCCTCGGACCTGACGTCTAGCAATCAACTGGAGCAACCTTGGCCTTTTCTGTCAAGCCCCTAAATAATTAAAAATAAAAAACCTGAAAAAGCCGAAGATGCTTTGATTGCTCAAATAGTACACGTCCGCCATCTTTTGAACTATTTCTAGGCAAAATAACTCTGTCATACATGTTGCTATGTTAATAAAAAGTATTCACTCCTTTTATTGAAGGCAACTGTACTTCCAGAAAACGTTTACATTTATTTTGATACAAATAAGTCCGCGGAACACAGTCCTAGTCTCATTTGGGTTGACAGAAGAGGACGAGGAATGTTCCGTAATATATATTTCCATACTTTTCTAGCTGTATGAGGAAATAATTTTCCAATTATTTTTCCATCCAACTAGAAATATATGGAGATATCTCATCTGATCCACAGCACGTGTCTTTTCAAAAATGTTAAAATGCATTTGTTTGGCGATGTTCATAGGTTTTTACTATGCGTTATTATCAACATACCTACTGTGGAAAGGTAACTCCTTCATACAAAGGACCTATATGATGCTAAAAGAGTAAATAAAAGACTTTACAGCTACCTAAAAGAGAATTCCCTTCTTGACGATATACAAGAGTGGTTCTTAAAGAGGAGAAGAACAGTTAACAATGTATGTATTAAAGAGAAACTTGTAAAAAATATGTAGTAAGTCTAAGTGTTTATATCCGGATTTTATAGTCTTCAAGCAAGGATTCGATACAGTATGGATGGAGGGATTGCTCTAGAAATTATTATGAATGGGTATCAGGCTTAGATTTTATAACATTAGAAAAGCCATCTATAAATATACACCAAATAACCCAAAACCAAATGGGTTTGTTACATACATATATGAAAGCAAAACAGAGAGATCACCTCAGTCCTACCCTTTTCAATATCTCTGTAAATAACCTGACATTTAAAGATTCATGTAAACCAATTAAGCTGAGCAATGAGACAATTTCACACTTATTGTGTGCTGATGACTAATTAATTATATATGAAGCTGCCGAATGTCTACACGATTCTTCAAAATGAAGTAAACAATGTTTGCAAATAATGTCACTTAACTGTTAACACTGATAAATGTAGTATTATGTTTATGAAATAAAGTAGATCATCCACCCATAAATTTACTAGAGGAAATCAAGAAATCAAAATTTCAAAATGAATATACCTTTTTAGGATGTGCTACTAAGCCCAAACATATTCAAAAAAAAATTTTGAGAACGTTATTCGTGCTTACATTTATTTGGAAGGGGTCATTTTCCTAAAGTTTCGTGTATTTCTTCATATTTACATTTTTCGAACGTTACCTTTAGTTGGCACCATATAGCCATTACTATGCTGAGGTGCCATAAAACGCTACATACATACATACATACATACATACATACATACATACATACATACATACATACATACATACATACATACATACTCTGAAGTCAGCGTGATGTGCACCCATGTCATACAATAAGGCTCTTTCTTTCCTATTTGGCGAGCTGTAAATGTTTTCCATTTGTAAATCTACATATTGGTTGAATTCAATCTATTCTTTTACCTATACACTATGGCCATTTGTGTCATAGACAGACGGACACACAGAGCTATTTGCAACATTTCACGTGATTTTGGAAGTACACTGGCTTATCTTTATGTCACATAAAACTTCATCTCTGACCTTGTTGCTATTAGTTTTGGAAAACATCTCGTTTCCATATTCTCATTAGTAAGTAATTTCCAATCAGTATTAATGGAGTAGGGATCCAGTTACCAGTACGGTCAATACCAATACATTCATTGTGTTAGCAAGAGTCTTTTTTTATAAATTCATCACTTCGATTTATGGCAGATCGACGTGTTAGAAATCGTGATCATTAGTTATGGTTAGCGCTAGGGTTGTGTTTCCTCTCTTTTCCTTTGCATCATCAATATTAAACTTCGGGAGATGTGTTGGGATTCATTTTCTATCATGTTTCCCCAGTAATAGTATAAATTTTGCCTGCATCATTTCTCTATAGTAAAAAATAAATATTCCCATTGCCTGCATCATTTCTCCGTCGTAAATAATACATATTCACATTGCCTGCATCATTTCTCCATCGTAAATAATACATATTCCCATTGCCTGCATCATTTCTCCATCGTAAATAATACATATTCCCATTGTCTGCATCATTTATCCGAATTAAATAATACATATTCCCATTGCCTGCATCATTTCTCCATCGTAAATAATACATATTCCCATTGCCTGCATCATTTCTCCATCGTAAATAATACATATTCCCATTGCCTGCATCATTTCTCCATATTAAATAATACATATTCCCATTGCCTGCATCATTTCTCCGTAGTAACAAATAAATATTCCCATTGCCTGCATCATTTCTCCATCGTAAATAATACATATTCCCATTGTCTGCATCATTTCTCCATCGTAAATAATACATATTCCCATTGCCTGCATCATTTCTCCGTAGTAAATAATACATATTCCCATTGCCTGTATCATTTCTCCGTAGTAAATAATACATATTCCCATTGCCTGCATCATTTCTCCATCGTAAATAATACATATTCGTATTGCCTGCATCATTTCTCCATCGTAAATAATACATATTCCCATTGCCTGCATCATTTCTCCGTAGTAAAAATTACATATTCCCATTGCCTGCATCATTTCTCCGTAGTAAATAATAAATATTCCCATTGCCTGCATCATTTCTCCGTAGTAAATATTACATATTCCCATTGCCTGCATCATTTATCCATCTTAAATAATACATATTCCCATTGCCTGCATCATTTCTCCATAGTAAATAATAAATATTCCCATTGCCTGTATCATTTCTTCATAGTAAATAATACATATTCCCATTGCCTGTATCATTTCTCCATCGTAAATAATAAATATTCCCATTGCCTGTATCATTTCCTCATAGTAAAAAATAAATATTCCCATTGTCTGTATCATTTCTTCATAGTAAATAATACAAATTCCCATTGCCTGCATCATTTCTCCATCGTAAATAATAAATATTCCCATGCGACAAACGAGTTTCATGTTGGAGAAAATTCATTGATTATAATAGTAACAAATATTAATGTATGAATATGTATAACAAATCTTATAATTGAAGTTAAGATAGAATTAATTTTGTTTGGATATTCACCCACTCATTCCACCACTCTCTCTCTCTCTCTCTTTCTTCTCTCTCTCTCTCTCCAATTTTTTAATAAGGGTTGGGACGATTTTGGGGGGATTTTAAATTGGTTGAAAAAATGACAGTATCACAAATAAAACCATAATGCAATAATAAGCCTCTCATCCGTTCCTGTTCCATAAATCCTAAACACTGATCTAGGAATCTGTAACGTATTTTTACTCATTACTGACTTCCTACTTAGTGCACCAATACGTTTCTGCTGGTCAAATCATTAGTTTCCGAGAACAATATTCGAAACACTTCCAGACAGGACACAAGCCTCGCACAATAGCCAAAAATCTGTCCCATCTATCCTGGAGAACATGCAATTTTAAGCTTTAGTTGTATTATATGATTGCATGTCTACCAATCGTGAGAGAATAACTTTGAAACGGTAACTTTGATTTGAGTTAAACTCACCCCCAATCTCAAAATCACATCTTGTAATCGTCAGGCCAGGTGTTAAAGTTTCTTTTATCGTAAAATTAATATTCCTTGAGCCCTTACTAAATAGTTGGAAAATGATGCACGTTGAACATCTTTGAAATGTTGTTGTTACCCCTCATATTAAACGGATGGCCGTATCGACATTGGGTTTCCACTAAAATTTCATATGATATTTGGCTGGTCTTAAGTGAAATTTGTATTGATCTTATATCCAATCTGGCTGCCATGGCCACCATCTTGAAAAAGTTTGTTATTGCTTCTCCTCCTGAACGGATTTTAGTATTGATATGCTCTCACACATCCAATATGGCCGTGACGGTGGCTATCTTAAAAATCTTGATATCGCTACTCCTCTTTAATAGATGATCATGTAGACATGGTGTTTTCACTGAAAGATTTCTTATGGTGTCTAGCTGGACCTGAATGAAAATGGTGCACATACGATACATCACCAGATATCAGATATTCCCGACATATTGGCCGCCTTGACAATATTTTTATCACTACTCGTCCTGTACGGATGGTTGTATTGACATAGGGTTTTCATTAAAAGACTTCATATGATGTCTCGTTGAACCTAAAAAGAATGTATTCCGTGACATGCAGTATGGCCACTATGACGACCATCTTTAAAATATTGTCATTGGATGGTGGTATTAACATGAGGCTTTCACACCAAGACTTCTTATGATATCTAGTTGGCTCCATGGAATATGTAACTCATTTGAAGGAAAATGGTACTCATCTTACCTCCAACATGGCACCATAGCCATCTCGAAAATCTTGTTATCATTACTCCTCTTGCATGAATGGTGGCACTGACATGGGTGTTTCATCAAAACACTTCATGTAATATTTCATTGGTTCTGACTTTACAAAAAGTGCAGATCTGATCACAAATATATCACTTTGGTGAATGAGCTTTGAAAACAAGATCTTTTTTTATCTTGGAGTCAAGTCATAGGTTTTGCTTGCATTTTTGTACTTCCACAAGCTTATGAACACAGTGACTTGTTCATATACAAGTGAATTTTGACAAGGGTTTATATTAAGATGCATTCCAATAAACAAGTTGATAGTCAGAACTGATTTTACGGTTAAAGGTCTTGACTTAGACTTCTAGTTGAACTTGCTTGTAAGCATGATAAACACAATCAAATATGAACATATTTTAAATATTTAACCCAGTTTTTGGATATATCTGAAGAATACATTGAATGTAGTTGAAGTTTCTCATGAATAGGGGTGAAACGATACACCTCTGCCAGGTATCGATACGATTCTCGATAAGCAGCCTACGATACGATACATTATCGATACACATATCAACTTGATGGTCTTTTCATCTTTAGAAGGTCTGTCAATGGTAGGGTGGTGTCATTTTTTTATGTGTTGACATATTGGGTGTATTTCCAGTATGCAGATTACAAACAAACATAGACTTTTCATCTGTTCATATGCCATTCTCATCTTTGACAATGGGCTCGGCCAATGTGGTTATGAGAGAAAGCTTGCCAGTAGCTTCCCGTGGGTCGGTGGTTGTTCCTGGGATTTTACCGGGTTCTTCCTCAACCAGATATACTGGCCGCCATGTATAGCCTATCATGTATAGCCTATAGCCAAACCAAACCATCTTTGACAAGATAAAAAATAATAAAATAATAATAATACTTCCAAACAGACTACCTGTTAGCTGTTAATGATTTGTATTCAACCTTTTAGGCCATTTCAGGCTGCTTAATTCGATCAGATGCATGACTCATCCTGGTCACCACGCCCTTTGTTTTTGCATTGAATTAATGTTTTTAAAAGATCTTATTATCACTTTATGTCCTCACTTAAATTATGAAGGCATTACGGTGTTATAGTCAAAACGGAAGAAACAGTGCAATTTCCTTCTGCAAGGAAAATCTTATCTAGAACAAGTCAGAGTGTGGGAGCGGAGATGACTAACGATCAAATCCTTCACATTGTACTTCCTGTTTCTGTCAGTGAAAAAGGAAATTATTGACAACACCCACTCCCCTTGTACAATTGGCGAGGTGGCTATAACTCGTGCGGTTTGGAAACTGCCCCTTTGTCGATTCTGTGCAATTTTTTTTTTTTTTTTTTTATAATTATATCGGCACGTTCGGTCGCTGATTACATATATCAACGTAAAAGGAGTCATTCCAAACTTATTCCCCATGTATGATTTAAGTACTTTACAGATCATTTAATAGTCACTTTTGTGTGAAGTTTCTATATTGCTTTGTATCTTTTTGGATAGAGTTTGGATGTCAATATTTCCGGTATGTCACGCAGTGAACACGCTACAGGT
Source organism: Margaritifera margaritifera (assembly GCA_029931535.1). Lineage (NCBI taxonomy): Eukaryota > Metazoa > Mollusca > Bivalvia > Unionida > Margaritiferidae > Margaritifera > Margaritifera margaritifera. The sequence goes on from JAQPZY010001237.1 coordinate 713,124, forward strand.
AGTTATGATTGGTGGCTATTGTTTTACCCTGGACTTGAACGAACAATAACTACTAATCGGAATTGAATGTGATATATTTCACTGTGTGACACACCGGAAGTATAGTCTCAATTCGATCGAAGTAGACAAGATGCGATGCAACAGATACATTTCCTGTAAAAGTGGTTATTAAATGATCAGTAAAGTACTTAAATCATACATGGGGAACAAATCTGCAATGTCTTCTTTCCGCCGATATATGTTATCAGTGGCTGAAGATGCAGACGGGATAAACTAATTAGCATGGAATTGGGGCGGGGGAAGAGGGCAGATTTCGAACCACGTGAGTTAATCACCTTGTGTTAATTTGCAGAAGTCGAGTGGGTGTTGTCAATAGTTTTTATTTTTTACTGACAGAAATGAGTGCATGTACTTGCTACGGCTGTCTCGGATGAATTCTCAATTTAAAGAATGAAAAGGCAAATGAATAATAATTATTCACGACTGCTGAAGATTAAAGTAATTTGTACAGAGTAAGTATCGTTTTGTATCGATTCCTTCCCTCTTGTATCGATATGGGTATCGATATAGAAAAAGCATCGATACATTGATATATCGATTAATCGTTTCACCCCTACTCATGAACATCAGAGACGATTTCAATATTCAGCACTTAGATAAAATAAATTGACTTATCTTGCATTCCTGGAAACTCCTTTCGGTTAGTAGAGTGTCAGTCCCTTCTAGGGACTCTTGTCTAGATCATATTATCCATTGATGTTTGTTTTATTGACAGGAGGGAACGAGATTGAACCCGATGGGGACATTGGCTGTTGCGGTTGTATACTCTTAGGAGTTTAAGCTTTGTTACTGATACTCTGCTTCCCGTTCTCTCTCATCTGTGCCATCAAGGTAATTTAATGTTTAAAACCTTATCCAATAATAATAATAATAATCATAATCATAATAATAACGGCGATTACATAGGTGAAGAGTGGAATGGTAGTGATGAGTTTGATAATTCTACCTGTACTTTCAATAATGATGATGCTAATGTTGACGACAAAAACAACGACAACGACGATGATAATGATAATAGTAGTAACGATGATACTCTGCTTCCTGCTCTTTCTCATCTGTGCTATTAAGGTCATTTAATTTTTAAAACATCTTATCCAATAATAATAATAATAATAATAATAATAATATTAACGGTGATTATGTAGGTGGAGAGTGGTGTGTTAGTAATGGTTTTGATAATTCTGCATGTACTCATTAATACTGATGATGCTAATGCTGACGACAAAAACAACAACGACGACAATGATAATGATAATAGTAATAACGATGAAGTGCACGATGAATTGAATAAAGTAAAAACATACATGCAAAGGTGATGCACTGAAATCTGTATTCACTCTTACATAAAAATACATTTATCAGACAAGCAGGCAATAGAAAGGAGTTTTAAAAATTTCGCGATTTTCCAGATTTACATTTTTAGGAAGGTAAATTTTTCAATTTACAGATAGTACAAGAGTATGAGAGAGCTGTTATTTTCCGATTGGGTCGGGTCAAACAAGGAGGCGCCGTCGGACCAGGTACACATTCTATATTTGGTTTTATGTCTGTATGTCTTTATTTACCTCGCCTTGTCCATCTTTCATGTGTTATTTATAACATAAATGCATTTTATACGCACATATTTATGTATGTACGTTTGTAGTAAGTTTGAATATGTGGATGTTAGATGGATGAGATTGATGGATAAATAGACAGATGCATGCATAATGGATTGATGATTGGTAAAATACTGTTAATATATATATATATATATATATATATATATATATATATATATATATATATATATATATATATATATATATATATATATATATAAATCGTTGTACGTCTTGATTCATTATATGATATAACATTCCAGGTATATTCTTCCTGCTTCCGTGTGTGGACACCTTCAAAAGTGTGGATTTGAGAACTTTTTCCTATGATATCCCGCCTAAAGTGGTATATCATTTTCAAACAGCTGCCTAAGATATATTGAAATATAATGGAATCACTGTTAAAGCCGTCACTGTAAAATGACACGAGATAAATGTTCATCAGAAAATGTAGATCTATCAAACACTGACGTCCAATAATTCCCCCCACACACACACACACACACGAAAATGCTCTTTATATCATTTTCAAACAGCTGCCTACTACAAAGAGAAATACAATGGAATTACTCTTAAAGCCGTCACTGTAAAATGGCAAGATATAAATGTTCATCAGAAATAGTAGATTAATTAGACACTGGAGTCCAATTTTTTTTCCCTGAAGGTGCTATTTAGAATTTGCATATTTTTTAATACGTACATGCGTTGTTTGTTTTAACACTTTAATTTGATATCATTCTTCAAATATATTGATTATGATGACCATGGTGTTGACTAAGAAGAAGACGAAGCGACAACAATGGTGATGATTAAAGAGCAGTTATACTAAATTCACTTACCCAAAACTTATAAATTATTCACAGATCTTGACTAAAGATTCAGTGACGGTGGCCGTGGACGCCGTTATTTACGCCCGTATCTTTGACCCCACCATGTCCATCATAAATGTGTCGGATGCTCAGTCTTCGACAAAACTTCTGGCAGCCACGACACTGCGGAATATATTGGGAACCAAAGCTCTTACCGAGGTGTTGAGTGATAGAGAGCATATTAGCAATACCATGGAGGTACGTTGCAGGAGTTTCCTTAATTTATACATGTCATTAAGTTTCCTTTGTATATTAAATACTAAAATGAATCTATCCTTCTGTTGCTGTGTTAAATTATCATCAGACATAATATTTTGAATGATATCTTTTTCCTTCTAAATATTCTTTCATGCATTTTTTTGAATGTATCTGTAAACATTAATATTTATATGTTCACACACACACACACACACACACACACATATATATATATATATATATATATATATATATATATATATATATATATATATATATATATATATATATATATATATATATTAGCAAATTGTTTGGATTGCTGTATTTTTATAGTGTTTAGACGTCTCTGCTAGCGTTCCTTCATTGGCATTTGTATTTTTTGACTCCAGCAAACTCTACTCTTGTAAAGAAAATATAGACATATTTAAGTATCTATAGTACTTATCTATAGGATAACATAGAGAAGATGCTTTTATTTATTTGTATTTCTTTTAATTTTTATTTGGAAGGAGTGCACTAGAATCCACTAAAGATTTTTCGGAGCCGCAGTAGCCCAGTAGTTAAGGCTTCGGACTTGTGACCAAAATAGATTGAGTTCGATTCCTACTATCATCTCTGCCCTGATGGGCGACTGTGTTATAGGGCACGGCTCTTTACGTGGCTTGCCTTGGCACGATTCAACCTTCAAAGTGTATATGTGTCGAAAAAAAAAAAAAAAACCCCACAACCAACCAACCACCGAAAAGACGTTTGCAATTTTTGCTTTATAGTTTTCTTTTCCGTTGCTGTTGATTTGGTCTGAGGGTAGTCACTCATCTCGGAAAGAAGAATATAAACTTATTATTGCGAAATTATTCCTTAATAACATGATTTGGAGCAAGAGAGAATTTGTATGTATATCGGTAATTGGAATATTTTTACCCTTTATACTGAGTTCAGTTTTTGTAGGAGACACTTGATGTTGCGACTCATCCTTATGGCGTTAAAGTAGAGAGAGTCGAAATGTAAGCGTTACATTTACAATTTTGTATGCTTGTTGTTTCATTATTTTCCTTCTCTTTTGCCTTTTTACATAAATAAATTTTCTTTAATTACAATGCAAACTGACACTAATATATATATATATATATATATATATATATATATATATATATATATATATATATATATATATATCGCAAATCATATTCTTCATGTGTTGTTTTTTGTTTGTTTGTATTGTATGCTACACGTGATTATGCGTGATATATTATCATTCCTATTTTCAAGTCATGTGAGATACATACCGCTGTGAAAATAAAGGGTTCATAATCGACTGAAGCACCGCTGGAATCCACATACACTCATTATACATTCTGTCTTATGATCTTCCTGAAAGTCGCTGTTTATTTGCACATATGACAATTTGTTTTTATTAATTTGTTTATTTACTTTGGAGTGCTAGCAGAGATTTTTCTTCTGCGTTGTCTCGATAAATTTTATAGTTTTCATGAGAAATAAAGGAACATATATTTCCACAGAGTAAACTGAGAAATTCCACACTCGTTTAACTTTCGCGTGTCTTATAAACGGAGAGAAACTGTCAACGCAGATGGCTACAAAATCCGAAATATCCAATGGACGTAACGTAAGATGGTCTATGTTCGCTAAACTCAGTATTGTATATTATTGGTATGTAGTCTTGTTATAGTTGCAATGTACAATAGTCATGTATATTATTGGTATGTGGTCTTACTATAGTTACAATGTACAATAGTCATGTATATTATTGGTATGTGGTCTTACTATAGTTACAATGTGCAATAGTTATGTATATTATTGGTATGTGATCTTACTATAGTTACAATGTACAATAGTCATGTATATTATTGGTATATGGTCTTACTATAGTTACAATGTGTAATAGTCATGCATATTATTGGTATGTGGTCTTACTATAGTTACAATGTACAATAGTCATGTATATTATTGGTGTATGGTCTTACTATAGTTACAATGTACAATAGTCATGTATATTATTGGTGTATGGTCTTACTATAGTTACAATGTACAATAGTCATGTATATTATTGGTATATGGTCTTACTATAGTTACAATGTACAATAGTCATGTATATTATTGGTATGTGGTCTTACTATAGTTACAATGTACACAAGTTTGATTGTTACGATATTGTGATCTAATCCTTCAAATACTGTCTGTTTAGATTCTTTTTAAATTAAAATGTCAGGTTTTATCTATCGTTCCAAGTCACAGGCGGATATCAGCTAGGCTCTCTTATCACCCGTGACTGCTTGTGATAAGATTTCCTCGTTCCTCATGAATATTTATAAAACTGTTTGACCAATCACTACGAGCGCGAGTAAAATTTTCTTGAAATGTTGGCCGTACATGACATTTCATGCTGTTTGAATTAGCCAAAGAAAGTTTCGTTTTCAGAGTCAGTCACTTATTGATCGATAAAAGGGCACTTTCATTGATGTGTATGAGATTGTTATATTCTGTTGCTGATCGCTTATGTTTTGTGCATATTCATGAAAAACAATGAAATCTTGTCGGACGCAGCCACTGGTGAAAAAAGAGCGTGACGTATTGTTGCACGTGGCTTGCGACGATGGGTTTTATCGGGTGTGCTACACTATTAGGTGGAAATTTGACGTACGTTTTCCCATGGAGCACACACATTCAACAATTGAAATAGATCTAAAGTGTCTTTCAGTGAACGTCCAGCATTATACTTTTTAAAGTAAACATACCTTTTTGTACTGTAAATTTCAGCAAGGACATTCGTCTCCCGGTTCAAATGCAGAGTCTGCACGTGAAGCTCGCGCTAAGGTAAATAAATAAATACATAGGAAAACGTACAAAAAATTTATTATAAACGATAATATATAGATGGGGAAAAAGTTTTAAATTTGATCATTTTAGACGGATACAAAATTTATATTCATATTAGGAACGGAGTGCCACTGACTGATGTACATACTGGCATTAAAAGCATGGAGATGTTTCTTTTTAATATTAGGACAAAAGCACTGGGTTTTCCAACCAGCAGACTTTAATTGTATCTAAACAAATTATTACTAATTATGGCTGGCACGATCAATCGAATAACCGAATAAATTATCGCTATATGTGCTGAAATCGATTATCGATATAACACTAGGTAATCGATGTTTAAGGAAGACATTTTTCTGCCATTACAATTACTCCTTTACCCTTAATTTTGTACCACAGTTTGTACAAAGTGCTATATTTACGGTGCGCGTAGCGCTTAACAATAAAATAATTAAAAAAAGATTCTAATGTACCCCAAAAAATCTTGAGATACAGTGCAAAAGTTGGAATTGTTATAGAAAAAATGTGAGTAGAATACTCGATTAGTAGAAAATTATCTGTTTAGTTGTACTGTACAGGAACAAAGATGGCGCCTTGCTGTCCTTATCATTCTTTGCTGTGAATACATGATGTCAAACTCTCGTGGAAATCAAGTAAAGTGACAGTGTAGTGCTGTGTAGAATTGTGTGGTGCATTATGCGGGCCCACAACGCAAGTTACATTCACTCCCTCAAGAGTTCGTTTTTATACTTGCCGTAAAATGGTTAGGAATCGATTATTTATGAATAAAACGAGACCGATAATCAATACCGTTTCAGGGCCCTATTAGCCCAGCGTATTACTAATTAGAAGCTTTAACTAAATGTTAACATGTCTGTATTAGAAACGAATAAATGTCGCTTTCAAATTGAAATTGATCGCCCTTACTCCAAATCATTTTTATTTTTCGGAAGATGTTAGTATCAACTTGACCAAAACGCCTTATCAAAATTATATAATGATCATGATACAAGTATTTATTACACATTCTATGTGCTTGCAGCCGAGGGAGAGCTGAAAGCGTCATGTGCTTTAAAGAAAGCTGCTGATATCATCTCTGAGTCGCCGTCGGCGCTTCAACTCCGGTATCTTCAGACCCTTAACTCAATCGCCGCGGAGAAAAATTCTACTATCATCTTCCCGATTCCGATTGACATCATCGCTACTTTTGCCAAGAAATAATAAAGACCATATAAGTGCGAAAAGATATTTTTGTTTCCTACATATTGATGACAGCTGACTTTATTGCTCACCTTGTTGCGATTATCAATTATTTAAGCTGAGTGCTAGAGGATCCTTTTTATCGGTCAAATCTTCGTCGATTGAAAGACAACAATGAATGGGAATATTACTCTTTTCATGCTTTCTAAGGACTTGCTGCATTGTATGCAGAATGCGGTACGTGAGCAATGCATTTTATGTGTAGGAAATCGATGCCACTAGAATGATCTTTTATTGCGCACACTATCATGTTTAATTAAAAACGCAAAATAATTATATGTTCTAAGGCTCTGTTCGTGTCATTTTCATCCAAAAATTTCATTTTGTAAAAATTACGAACAATATATATCCTCCATGCTAAGTTTGTGAATTTCTACACTTTGCGAAAGAAGTAATCTTGAGATGTACCCCATAGAGAAAATGTAAAATAAATTGTTTGCTTCTGTGATAATTACCTGATGATTTATAACTGTTTTCAGAGACTTCAGAATGTTTTATCATTTGTAACTTGACTTTGATGTTAGAAAGCCGCTGTAATCTGTTGAGGTCCTTGAGAATAGTTTGAGTGCAGCAAGACCTTGAAGACAATAAAGTATGCAGATCTTGTATTAATAAATTTTTTAAGTTGTCTACAAAAATGTTTTTCTCCACCTGCCTCAAGTAGTGCACGTATGTAAGAAATTAATAAATGTGAACTTTAGTTTGCCAGACGAATTCTAACCTTTAAATGGTAAAGGTAGGAACATGTATATCTTACTAAGCTAAGCAATCATTTCTAGATGAATCTGTCATTCAAAATTTTGTGCAAAATATATTTACCATGTAGATAAACTTGTGCATAATTGTTTTAAAATGATCACGTATTTTATAGGAAAACCTTTTTCTTCTAGCTGATAAATTTGATTCCTACAGCTCCGTTTGTTTCTGTCAGTTGTAATAAAGATAATATAACGCATCGTCTTTGTCACGTATAACATACGGTCATCTATTTCAATAGCCTGGTACTTTGTAGCAAACAGAAATATAGACCGTACTCTGGTGTGGGGATGTTTTTCCTTTTTAAAATTCGATACATTTAATATTCACATCCATTATATTTATATAAACAATTTCAATTTAATTACTGATATTTTCAAGTAATAAAAACCGAAGAAAGGGCATTAAACACTGACTTATCACAAAGGCCTATACTATGTACAACACGGGTGGACCGTAATCTTTGCATGAAACAATGAACCCAGTTTTAAAACAAACGTTATATTGCATAAATGAGATTTATTGTTTCAGATTAACTCATACTAGCGATGTAGCATAGGCCTATTTCTCTGAATCTCTCATTAATACAATGTTTTAAAGCTTTCAAATTTATAGTATTCTTTACCAATGGAAACATAATTATGTGTCTTTACAGAGAAAATAATGGGACGAAGCTTATAAAAATTTGTCAAGAGACAGTCGGAAAATCATAGGCCTTTTCACTCACATCCTTGTTTTTGTATTAATATTTTGTTGTTGTTGTTGTTGTCGCTTCTTTTGGACGTATGGACGTAAGGACGTATGGACGTATGGACGTAATGACGTAATGACGTATGGACGTATGGACGTAATGACGTATGGACGTAATGACGTAAGGACGTATGGACGTATGGACGTATGCACGTATGGACGTATGGACGTATGGACGTAATGACGTAAGGACGTAAGGACGTATGGACGTATGGACGTATGGACGTAATGACGTAAGGACGTATGGACGTATGGACGTATGGACGTTCCGATTAGTCCTAAGAGTCTCAAGAAACTTAAGCGACAGATGTTCAAAGCGACAGATGTTCAAAGCGACAGATGTTCAAAGCGACAGATGTTCAAAGCGACAGATGTTCAAAGCGACAGATATTCAAAGCGACAGATGTTCAAAGCGACAGATGTTCAAAGCGACAGATGTTCAAAGCGACAGATGTTCAAAGCGATAGATGTTCAAAGCGACAGATGTTCAAAGCGACAGATGTTCAAAGCGACAGATGTTCAAAGCGACAGATGTTCAAAGCGACAGATGTTCAAAGCGATAGATGTTCAAAGCGACAGATGTTCAAAGCGACAGATGTTCAAAGCGATAGATGTTCAAATACTTGGGTATCGAGCGTCAATTTTACATTTGGAAGCGCTGAACGGTGTTGGTTAGCATTTACCTGGGAAGGGAAGTGGAGGCGGTGGAGTTTTGGGGGGAGGGGGGAGGAGGAATGGGTATGATTTTTTTTATACTCCAAGAAAACTTAGGGTACATTTTGTGTGTGTGTGCAAAGCTAAAGGTTGGGCAAAATTATGTACGTTTTGATGGAGAATGATACTCTGTGGAAGTGTGTTGAGAGAGGGGTCGAGTTTATATTCAGTATGATTTGTAATTACACCCCCATCCCCCAGCAAATACTTACCGTTCCCTAATAATAATGTTAAGAAATTTTTACTGAGTTATGGTTTTCTTGAGGCATGGTATAACTAAGGAGTGGGGAAGAAGGATACGTTTATGAATATATTAAAGAGTAGATGTAAAGATATAGACACACAAAACTGGCTTGCAGAGGTAAATAACATGAACAGACTGAGAGTATACAGAATATTAAAGACAGGTTTATGTGTTGAAGATTATTTGCTCTGCTTAGTCAAGCCTATATTTAGGAATATATACTGTAAATTGAGGTGTGGGTTACTTGATGTTAAGGTTTATTCAGGACGCACTGAGATACTGAAATATGAAGATAGACTCTGTCCATACTGCGATCTTAACATTGTGGAAACAGAATATCATTTTATTTGCTGTTGTCCAAGATTTACAAACATTCGAGTGAAATATTTACCTCTGTTTCTGTATTTGAACCCACGTGAAGAGAAATTTTTTGATGCCTTGAGAAGTAATCACAGATAAACTAGTGTATCAGTTTGTAAGTGTGTACTCTTTAGCAGGGACAGAAGCAAACTGTTATAAAAATGTAAGTACTTACTGTACTTGTACTTGTCATACTCACCTGATGTATTTATATAGTATGTATGCATGTTATATGGGCCGGTGGCCTATACTACTGAATAAAGTGTTATTTTTCTGTAAAAAGAAATCATACATCAAAATTAATATTTATAAGTATTTGTATAATCAGGTATGTCGTTTGTTAATATATGACGTGGTATAAAAACAAAAATCTAATATGGTGGGTAAACTTCATTATGTGATATGGATGTTTTATTATATGCTGTGTATTTTTCATAATATGATGTACAAACTCTTTATAATGAGGATCAACTTGACAAATTCCTAAAGAGAGAGAATTTGCTGATGCACCGGTTACGAAGGAGAATGCTTTACAATCTTTTGTTCTAGTGGTTGCATTACATATAACATAGTAGCGCGGTACTAGCTGAGGTTACCTAAGCTCTACAAGTCTCTTGCTATGTTACTTATAGACACTTTGAGATGACGTAATTGGCAGCCATATATTTCGTCTCAGTACAAAGTTAAAAAAAAAAAAAAAAAAACGTACATGAATGGAACGGGTAAAAAATGAGCTTTCTGTCGGTGTCTTCGCAATTTTGTTTACTGATTTGGTCTCAGTTTCGCATGTCGAAATGGCAAATCTTGGATGACTCATGTAGGACCAGGTGCCAGCTTGCCCTCAATACAGGTAACATTCTTACCATAATGATACTGTTTAATATCATCTGCTAGTGACTTAACTGAACATAATCTATAGTGGGGACTTTAGAACTAAAGTCAAATACATTACCGATTTAAGCAAATTTGCCAAAACTTGTCAATCTGACGTTTGAGGCTGATTCGGCATCAGTTTTAACAAAATAAAAATCGCTTATGCATTAGACAAAAATCTTTCTACTTTACTACTAGTTCCTTGCGCTTTAAAGTGCAACATAGTTCTTTTTTTTTTCTCTTGTTAAAAATACTGTTCGCAGACTTTTATTTTCGAATACCATCGATTTATTTGCCGTAAACCATAGAAAATCCCATACTGGAAGCAACAGGTTTCTAACCAATATGCACGGTAAAGCACTTGAAAAGCACTTGAAACCAGCAGAAAAAATGGATGTCTAATACCATAGCATTTTTACCTGTTGTTAGAATCGATGCAGAAATGCTTTACAACCAGATTCAATTGCCATACCCAAACCTTAACTCCAAAGTCACTTTCATAAGAAAAATATAAAGGGAGCAAAAGTAACCTCAGCTGCCAGTGTGTTTCAATATAACTGACGTCATATGAAAGCGTCTGTAAGTAAAATAGCAAGGGACTTGTAGGGCAAAAGTAACCTCAGCTGCCAATGTGTTCCAATATAACTGACGTCATCTGAAAGCGTCTGTAAGTAAAATAGCAAGGATTTGTAGAGCTACCTTTGCTAGTATGGTGCTACCATGCCATATGTAATTCAACCACTGGGACAAAATATATTTGGCCCAATTGCAAAACATTTTTCTTTGTAACCTGTGCATCAGCACATTCTTACTATTGAGGGCGTTTTCAATTTGATCCTCATGATAAAGAGTTTGAATATTGTATAATGGAATATACACAGCATACAATAAAACATCCACATCACATAATGAAGTTTGCACAACATATAACGTTTTTGTTTTATCACATCATATATAAACAAATGCACATCAAATAGTAATGAATGTAAAGCATATATTTAGAAATACACAGCATATAATTATAAATGCACATGATATAACAAATAGTGCACATCATATAAATAGAAATTCACAGCATATATTTAGAAATACACAGCAAATAATTAGAAATACACAGTATATAATTATAAATGCACATGATATAACAAATAGTGCACAGCATATAATTAGTAATTCAAATCATATAATTAGAAATGCACAGCATAAAATTTGAAATACACAGTATATAATTATAAATGCATATATATATATATATATATATATATATATATATATATATATATATATATATATATAATAAATAGATGGAGAATGATACTCTGGAAGTGTGTTGAGGGTGGGGTCGATTTTATCTTCAGTATGATCTGTAATTGCACCCCCGTCACCCGAGTAAATACTTACTGCTCCCTACACAGGCTTCTTAATTAATTATTACAAGTAGTATTTTATAATCGGGTATCTCGTTTCTTCTTACACAGAGGTACTTTTTTTATTAAGTCTATAAAAAGAAAAGAATAGAAAACTGGAAGAACCATAACAGATCTTAACTTTTTCAAGTTCCACGATATTATAAACATATCAATAAAAAACAATTCTTTCTTTGAATATTATCACTATCCAACAATATTAATACATGAGAATTTAGGACATTTTTATGGAACGCCAAAGCTATTTTAAGTAGTTCGTTTTAATGGGTATGATTGAAACTATACTATATATGTGCATTCCTGATTATACGCTGTACATTGATTAGTATACGCTGTGCATTGATTATTATATGCTGTACATTGATTATTATATGCTGTGCATTTATTATTATACGCTGTACATTGATTATTATATGCTGTGCATTTATTATTATACGCTGTACATTGATTATTATATGCTGTGCATTTATTATTATACGCTGTACATTGATTATTATATGCTGTGCATTTATTATTATACGCTGTACATTGATTATTATATGATGTGCATTTACTAGTATATTTTGTGTATTACTATATGATGTTCACTTCTTATTATTTGATATGTATGTTTTATTATGGGATGTGAACTTTTAAATATATGATCTGCGCTTGTTACTATATGCAAAGCATTTCTTATTATATCATATGCAATTGTTATTATAGGCTGTACATGATTTATTATAAGCTGTGCATTTCTAATTATATTCTGTGTATTTTTAATTGTATGCTGTATATACATCAATATTGTATGTGCATTTGTTAATATGTGATGTGGTAAAATAAAAACCTAATAATATGTTCAAACTTCATTATGTGAGCGACGTGCACGGTGAGCGATTTCACCAGGACATTGCAACAATAGAGAAACGCTATCAGGGCAAATGGAGCCCATCAATGCTTGCAGACTATTGCTGGACAGTGACAAGAGATGCTCCATTTAATGAATACAAGAGACAAGCTAAGAAGCGCCGAGTAGACACTGAATAAGGATTAAACTATGTACGTATATATACATAATAGTTTTTTGACTTTTGTTTCAATATATATTTTATTTATATAACCCTTTTGCTGTTTTTTAAAGTGTTACATAAACAGGACAGGTGAAATATTATGATGTCAAGCAACCATAAACACATGAAAAGACCTAGGTTTACAATTTATGATTAAAAGTCTACTATGTACACAATATACTTGACGTAAAATGTAAAAACTTAAATATCTCAGAAACAGTAGCCAATCAGTTGTTTTAATTGTCATATTTGAATTCAGCACATCAAAACCACTAGTAAATAGCACATTTTATCTCTGAAGCAGACGACTTCAAAAAAATTGTAGACCAGATAATTATCTAAAAACTCCAAGGATGTAGCTGGTGTGTCACAGAAAGAGACATTTTTGTTTATGATAAACCATTCCAAGCATGAACAGATTACATTGGGTGTTTAAAGAAATATAATAGGCAAACGAAAAAAAAAAAAAAAAATAAAAAATAGCCAAAAACATTGTCGAAATATTGACGCCGCAGTAGTAGCAGTCGGAAAGAGTCTGCTATATCTCGCATCCAATGACGTAGGCTCAACAAAACTAGAGCAAGTCTCATTGTTCACCATTACAAATTCCCATGCATTTCATTGCATTCTTCAGACTCTACCTAAGAAGCCGCGGTGGTCCAAAGGTTAGCGTACCTGACCCTCAACCAAAAGGTTGACGGTTTGGCTCCTACCACTGGATCAGCCCTGGTCGGCTACTGTGGTGTGTCCTTGGGAAACGCTCCTTACCCCAATTTCCTCTGCGCTAAATAACCCGCTTGTGTTGGTGTTCCGTAAAACACCAAACCAAATTAAGCTCTCTCCCCTCCCCCCCCCTTCCTGTGCTAAACTACACCCACACCCCCAGACAGTGACCCAGGGGTCATATATATATATATATATATATATATATATATATATATATATATATATATATATATATATATATATATATATATATATATATATATATAATGGGTCTTCCTGTAATGACATCATATATATTGTTTGGTCACAAAATATTAAAAAGAGTCACGGGAATTGTAAGTTTTATATATTTGACACCATTTCATTCATCCCCCGGAACCCAAAGGGAGGACGCAAAGAATAACTAATGTCCCAAGATGGGTAAATTTACACTCGGTGTATGAGGGGGTTGTGTGGTAACAGACTGGCGGGCAGACAGTATAAACAACAAAGGATATGTACAGAGGAATGTAATCCTCAGTTGTCACAAATGAGGTCAAGGTGGTAAAAGATCCTTTATAAGTAAACCAAGATTTGCCATTTTCGACACATGTCACTGATAGTCTGGGCCGGCCCTACATATAGGCGAACTAAACGGTCGCCAAGGGCGCCAGGCTTTAAGGGGCGCCAAATTAGACGCAAGTGAATTTTTTTGCTTAGTTCGCCTAGGGCGCCATAAACACTTGGGCAGGCCCTGCTCATAGTAAGCCAGTACACAAATTACTAAGACATCATCAGAAAGTCAATTTTCTACCCTTTCTAGTCATGTATGTTTTAGAATTTTATTGAGATGAAAGAATTTGTTTGAACTGTCATACGCCCTATACAAGCCTTATTAAAATCTCTCAGTTGTTTTCTAATGAAAGGGTCAGTAAATAAAATAGCAAGGGATTTGAAGAGCTTAGGTAACTTCAGCTAGTACGTGCCACTGTTATATGTAATTCAACCACTGGGACAAAATATATTTGGCCGGATTACAAAGCATTCTCCTTCGTAAACGGTGCATGAGCAAATTCTCTCTCTTTAGGGCGTTGTCAAATTGATCCTCATCATAAAGAGTCTGTACATCATATAATGAATAATGCACAACATACAATAAAATATCCACATCACATAATGAAGGCTGCATAGCCGATGCATCAGTACATTCTTACTATTGAGGGCGTTTTCAATTTGATCCTCATGATAAAGAGTTTGCATATTGAATAATGGAATATACACAGCATATAATAAAACATCCACATCTCATAATGAAGTTTGCACAATATATAACGTTTTTTCTTGATCACATCATATATTAAAAATGCACATCAAATAGTAATGAATGTAAAGCGTATAATCAAATATACACAGCACATAATTAGCAATTCACAGCATATAATTAGAAATGCACAGCATATACTAAATAATGCAAGCATATAATCAAAAATAGACAGCATATAATTAGATATACGCAACATATAATTAGAAATGCACAGCATATAATTAGAAATGCACAGCATATACTAAATAATGCAAGCATATAATCAAAAATACACAGCATATAATTAGAAATGCACAACATATACTAAATAATGCAAGCATATAATCAAAAATACACAGCATATAATTAGATATACACAACATATAATTAGAAATGCACATTTAATATATAATGCAAGCATATAATCAAAAATACACAGCATATAGTTAGAAATTCGCAGCATATAATTAGAACTGCACAGCATACAATAAATAGCGCAAAGCATATAATAACAACAGCACAAGATATAATAAGAAATGCACAGGATATAGTAGGAACTGCACATCATATATTTAAAAGTGCACATCATATAATTAAACATACATATCACATATTCAGAAGTACACATCATATAGTAAACATACACAACATATACTAGAAACCCATTTTTTGGTCAGAAGAACTGATACGAATTTTTCACCTATTTATAACAATGTGTGTATCAGTTGTGTACCATATATCTATATTATGTATATGACTTTATTTGCTAAATAATCTCTAGTGTTTACCTATTTTCCGTCAACTCGATACCATCAGCTTATTTTGTATTTTATGTCATGACACAGACGTATCAGATTGTATGCACCTGATCTCTTGCATTTCTAGATACCATCAGCCTATTTGTATTTTATGTCATGACACAGACATATCAGATTGTATGCATCTGATCTCTTGCATTTCTAGATCAACATTTACAACTTACACTTTTATTAACATTGCGTCACATATAATATTTACTACTTTCCCTTTTAAATGATTCATGGTAAATTGGATATTTTTGCTCTAGCATTCTTTAAATATATCTGCCTATCTTAATCTCGATAGACCTTTCTACTTTTTTCAGTTTCTCTTCAAGTTGGCTACGATTTCTCTCGATTTCGACTTCTTCATATAGAAATTAGTCACTCTATTATTTCCACAGCAATAAACAATTACGAGCGTAACCTAAGTTCAGAGCTCCTCTTTAGGTCCTAAAAATAAAGTATAAGTGCCGCTATCTGTTAAAATGTGGCCAGCAGTATACTGACACACTTTAACATGTTGTGACATCTTGCTTTTATCCGAGACAATTCGCCAATGATTTTCACTGGTACATAGGCCTATATGATGACTTGGGCCTACCCCGCTAAGTGGAGCACAGCCATATTGATGTACTGCAGCTACCAAAACTAATCGAGCTTACCCCTGACGGTCCCCTGGATGAAAATCAACTTCACCGATGTCGCATTAGTTTATTCCAGTTCATTGTTCTGATTTCAATAATATAGTTGTCCCTACCTTATTGTAAAACTAACCTTGTAATTTCATAACAGACAAAATTTTCTTGTATAGGTCACGTGCTGGTTGATCAGAGAACACAACACTAGATATATGGAGACATGGGTCCCCTTTACGGGGTAAAAATGATACTTCATATCTGTGATTTTACAGGGAAATACCCATATTATATACAAACGTAATGATGTGCTTATACATAATCCTTATTCATACACATGTTTATGAACTAATGCAATTTTTCATCTGTGCGTTCTCAGATATATTCCTCATATTGACTTCATTGTTCTCTAACAGTCTCTGAAATATGATTATTTATTCCCCTTTGACGTGTGCCTTACAATATATTCTTTCAAGCTAACCTTTGCATATTTGAACATTATTTGCATGTGATTTGAACTGTTCTTTTCTCTTTTTTGCTATGTATGTATCTGAAAATATCTGTATGGAGGAAATAAACAATGAATGAATGAATTAATATCTGTCAAATAAGTAATTGTCTTACACTAGGCATATGTGTCCATCTATTTATCTACATATATCCATCCATGAATCTATCGATCTATATATGATCTAATTTTTGTTCTTTATTGCATCTATCCATCCATTCATCATCCATCCATTTATTTATTTAGTTACATGTCTATTATCTAATTGTATCTATCTATTTATATATCTACCCCACCCGCCATATCCCTTTCCTCCCACCTACCCATCTATGTCTATCTATCTCTCTCCCACCCGCCATTCCTCCCCCCCCCCAACACTTCATCCCACTACCCATCTCCTTCTGTCAGTCAATCTGTTTATTTCTCTAGCACTGTCAAAAAACATGGTAAACATTGTTAACTCAAACACTATAGTAACCTCGATCGTAATCTTGTGCTTTTTTCTCTTTTTTTTTTCTTCTTCTTCTGTTTTCAAAGTTATTTTTTTTTACTAAACATTGTGCGGGATCATTGAGATATATATATATTCAATCGCATCTATCTATCTATCTATCTATCTATCTATCTATCTATCTATCTATCTATCAAATAATGTATGTATGTATGTATGTATGTATGTATGTATGTATGTATGTATGTATGTATGTATGTATGTATGTATGTATGTATGTATGTATATGCCCCCCACCTGTGATCCTCCGCCTCCACTCTTCCTCCCACTACTCATCTCCTTCTGTCACTCAATCTGTCTATATGTCTATTACTGTCAAAGAACATGGTAAACATAACTAACTCAAGCACTACAGAAACCCATGTGTCCTTTTTAAAATGTACAACAATAAGAACTACTAAGATTGAATGATTAACAATGGAGATAAATCATATCCTATCAATTACAGGCCTATTACTCTACTGGATTGTCTTAGTAAGGTCTTTACTGCTCTTCTTAACAATAGAATTTCGCTTTTTCAGGACGAAAACAATTTACTGTCTGAGGCACAGACCTGTTTTCGTAAAGGATATTCTACAACTGATAATATTTTTGTCTTATATTCCTTAATAGAACTTTTAAATAGAAGACATAAAACATTGTTTTACACTTTCCATGATTTTTCTGAGGTCTTCGATAGTGTGATGGAGAGTTGGCTTAAGGAGAAAATTGATTAACACTGCTATAAATGAGAAAATACTCAGGGTAATGCTAAACATACATATGGATATAAAGTCTTGTATCTTATATAATGAAAAGAAATCAGGGTGTTTTACTTGCAATCAAGGAGTTAGACCAGGCAAAAATCTGTATCTTGTGTTATTTGCCCTGTATCTAAATGACATCGATACTAACGTTTTGAGCTCGAATTGATATGGACATTGCATATGATTTACTGGATGGAGATATAGTAAGATATTTAGAATTATTTGTTTCACTCTGTACAGATGATACCGTTGTATTTTCAGATAATTCAAGAGATATGCAAAATAATCTTGACGTATTCTTTAATTCCTGCAAAAATATAAGTTTATCATTAACACAAGCAAAACCAAAGTTATGATTCTTTGCAAATGTAGAAATAGACAAAATGTGAAGTTCAAATTAGGAGATTCGGAACTTGAAATTGTCAGAAATTATAAATATTTAGGATTAATCCTTGCGAAGAATGGTAAATATTTTTAGGGAAATAAGAATCTAATTAGTCAAGCCAGGAAAGCTATGTACCTTCTTAAGAAAAGAATATTAAATCTTAATTTGCCTGTTGACTGTCTGCTAAAACTTTTTGATATGACAATAGTTCCAATTCTTACATACGCAGATGAGATCTGGGGTTCGAACAATTAGATATGATGGAACGGGTTCATTTAGACTTTATAAAATCTGTGCTAAAAGTTACAAAATCCACCCCCGACGTATATGCTTTATGGTGAGCTTGGTAGAAACCCTCTACATTTACAAATAAAAAGGAGAATGGTTGGCTATTGGGTAAATGTCATTAATGGTAAACAAACCAAACTATCTTATATCATGTATCTTAGACTATTGCAGGATTATAATAATGGTCTAGGCAGAAGTAAATGGATAGAGAGCATTCATAACATCTTATCGGAAAGTGGATTTCAATTTATTTGGGTTAATCAAAATATTACCAATAAATCCTGGTTAGATACAATCTTTAAGGAAAGACTTCTTGATCAGTTTATACAGACATGGGGATCATCCATTACCAACTTGACAAAAGCCAATGCATATATAATTTTTTAACGGAATTAAAATGAGAACATTATTTATTAAAAGACTTATAAAATAACAAAATATAAGGCAAGTATAATACAATTTGAGCATGTAATCATTGTTTATCCAGAAAGAAGGGAAGCTGGGAAAATTTGCCTAGACATGAACGACTGTTCAAACTTTGAGTGCAAAGCTGCGTCGGTGATGCATTTCATTATCTCCTTGAATGCAGCTATTTCCTAGAACAAAGAAAGTAACCGCTACCCAAACACTTCTATATCATACCAAATGTACCAAAGTTTACAGAATTATTTAGTTCTGAGAAAGCTGACGTTTTAAGAAAACTCTAAAATGATTGATGTTATTTTATCAAAATTTCGTTAATTTCTAATCATCTTTACTCGATGTGTATGTTGTTCTTTCCATTGTTTCAGGAAGAGAAAAGTACCATCTCCATTTATCATAATTTATATCCTTTCTTTCCAATTCTGTCAGTATCCATGCATTTGAATTTGTACTTGCTCGTATTCCATTGAAATATGTATTGTGATATTGCTGTAAATCTGGGTTAATTATATCTACTGTGAAAAACATGATATCGTCCATGGCTCATGTACACACATGCAAAGTGAGATACTAATATGTTGCGTATTGCAACCTGCGTGAAATAAAAAAAATTTCATTAACTCTTTTACTCTTAAAACTGAAATATAGCATGAGTAGAGTCAATCGAACTTTGTGCCATTGTTTTGTGTTATACCCTTTACAAAAGACACTGACGTGAGAAAGAAGGTAAACACCAGTGCAAGTCGTGTTTGGAAGAAAGAGATATGGGAGTATTGAATCTCCAGAATATCTATCGATCATATTCAATCGATAATGTCATTACAGTACTTGTTTGCTAAGGGTAAATTATTTAAATACGCTTATTTGAAGAGTATAATCTGGGAAAGATACAATACGTGCTTTCATGCAGTGATCGAATCCGAGACAAACTTTGAGCCAATCAGAAAAGAAGGAAACCAAAATCTAAACAGCTATTATCAGTGTTACAATTCCTGACCAGATTATCTTGAAGATGACTATTGAAGATTGGTTTTTACTTTTGAGAGAGATCTTCGTATTTCATTTAAAAGAATAAGAAAGAAACCTAAATACCGTCAAAAAAAGAGAGGGCTATTAGAGACGGTTATTGTGTTAAAAACCCAGGACATAATTAATCAGTGATATGGCGTGCTAATGATTGGTATATGATACACCGATGTTGTCGAAAGTACACACGTAAGAGTTTCAAGTCCATAAGGTACCGTACTTATCCTTGTACAGCACGCATCGGACTGCGATCAGCACATGAACTTAGGATGTGCTGACGGGTGGGGGGTGGGAGTTGCGCTCCAATCAAATGTTCTGTTCCAACCCTGAGTTACTCAACCATAAACATGCTCCAGTAAATTAATTACGGCTAGAGATGGCGGCCTCGTGTGTTCGCTATCTTTCTTCTGTCAAATCTAGGGTAAACCTTGGTTACAATTTGGTTGGAACAATGACATCACAAGACCACAACCAAGGCCACTACAACGATCAACAAATGATCAAAGTGAAACTTGTTCCAGTTCAGAACACATCCAAAGTACTGCCCTGATGATGGTACAACTTATTGGACTCGCTCTGGAGTCCCAAATATCACTCTGAGGTCAGTGGAAATTTAACATTACGCCGCCATTTTGAAAAGATGTCAATCTGGGATCAGGGTAAATTTGACATTAGTCCATAGAGTCAACTTTCGGGTCGGTAGGGGATCAAGGAGAAATGTAATGTTTCAAACGTCTTTAGGATTAACATTGGGTGACACTATCGGTTCACTCAGATGATATAAGGCCACTTTTGTCCTACTTGACTTCACATTTAAATGACGCGAGATTTTTATTTACTTCTGCTTTACTACAACGTTAAGCCTACGGCTTTTTTATCATTGAAACATAGTGGCGTCTATATTATCAGATGCCCCTAGCGGTGGTGGAGTCAATAGAGATATCCCAGTATGCCCAGGAAGAAAAGTGAAAAGTTGTGTGCATGCGCACAACAAATATGTTTTGCGTATACCCATTAAAACGAAATATTTCGCGCATGCGCTTTGAATTTGTGTAGTTTCTAAATTCCGCTCATGCGCACTTAAATATTTAATAAAAAGTATGATCGATACTACAAGTCGTACTAAAATTACGAAACTGTCACGGAATTTAGCGGTACCTTCAGGAGCTCTGTACAGTGGAGACATTATAAAACCAGGAAAATTATATTAAAATGGCAGAGACTAAAAATAATACTAAAATTGCGGAAATAACAGTCACGGACTTTAGCGGAGACTACGAAAACCCAGGAACATTATGTTGCAAAATATCGCCGAGAAAAAAATGTAATACTAAAATTACGAAACTGTCACATAATTTATCGGAGACTACAAAAGCCCGGAATATTTTATAAAACATAGGGCCTAAACTAACGGTAATGATAAAAATCAAAATTGACAAAGAATTTAGAAGAGTCTAAAAACAAGAAAAAAATCCCCCAAAGTCTTTTTCTCTTCATATTTATGTATACATACATATTGTCTCTATATAAAGTCCGGGAGAGTACAATCAAATAACATTTAGTATACCATGAGCGAATGAAGCGATCACAAAAACTCTGTTGAAAGAGACACAAGTGACTCCAGGCAGACAATGAGGAGGTTCTGTATTGACATATACGGAAAGCTCAGTGTACATCGATCGATCCGTATGCATCATTACCAAGAGAGAGAGAGAGAGAGAGAGAGAGAGAGAGAGAGAGAGAGAGAGAGAGAGAGAGAGAGAGAGAGAGAGAGAGAGAGAGAGAGAGAGAGATAGGGGATCCAATAGCGAAAGAATCCTTCACTTCCAAAACAGACAGAAAAAATTATATCTGCGTGTGTGTATGTTTGTATTTGTGAAAGAAGAAAAGCACACACATGCACACACAAACACACACACAAAGACATCCCCACCCCAGATATATATATATATATATATATATATATATATATATATATATATATATATATATATTCATAATAGTCATGATTTACGAATGTGGTAGGGAAGCATAAAACGTAGATATATAAATGTTGGATGTACAATGTGGATAGGCAAAATTAATCTACCCCTTCAACCTCCACTTTCAACTATAGACCAACACACATCTTTACTAACCAACACACATCCTTTCTGACCAACACACATCCTTAATGACCAATACTCGCCCTTACTCAGTGACACTTACACACACACACACACACACACACACACACACACACAAACGAATTTGTGAGATGATATATATATATATATATATATATATATATATATATATATATATATATATATATATATATATATATATATAAGTAGTAGAGGGGGTATTGGGGGCAGTGGGGCAGTTGGGGGCACATGGGGGCAGTAATGGGAGTTTAACATAGTGCCCCAGACAGGCCCCAAAAGTGCCAAGATTTATAGGGCAGTTGGGGCACTTGGGGGCAGTAACGGGAGTTTAGCATTAGGGTGACCGTATGTAGTGACGAAGACAACGTCCTCTACCATCAAAACTGGGGACTCTACAGACCCTATAGGATTTTAACATAGCGGGGACTCTACAGACCCTATAGGCTTTTAACATTGGGGCCTCTACAGACCCAAACGGGGAATTTGAACAGGGTAGGCAATCATGGGAAAATGACCTTCTGCCTAGTGGCTATATCTATATAGCCTAGAGTTATATATAAAGCATTACCTATACCTCAGATCATGTTGGAGGTGTCAGTAAATTTGCATATATTGTACCTATGTTATAAATAGCTTTTATCAAGGGAACTAACTCATAATAACACTAAAATGGACGTGACTAAAAGTTGTATTAAACTTCGGGAACCGTCACGGACTTTAGTGTTGACTAGAAAAAAATCCGGAACATTAGATTATAATGACCTAGACTAAAAGTAACACTAAAATTCCGAAATTGTACCGGACGTTAGCGGAGACTGAAAATAATCCGGATTTAAAACAAAAAAAAAAAAAAAAAAAAATTGGCTGAGACTAAAAGTAACACTAAACTTCCGAAATTGTACCGGACGTTAGCGGAGACTGAAAATAATCCGGAAAAAAAATGGAAAAAATTGGCTGAGACTAAAAAATAGTACTAAAATTTCGTAACTCATTTTAATTTTTTTTGGTATTTTTTTATTTTTTATTTTTTTATCCAACACATACACCACACCATCCATTTTTTTGGGTTCAGATCGAGAGTGAGAAAAATGGATAGGGGGGGGGGGGGGTAACTTCAGATCGATAGAAAGAGAGAGATAGAACATAATTATTATTTTTTTCAAATTCAATAAAAAAAACCACACAACACCATTCAGAGATATACATCAATAATAATTATATTTTATTCAATGTATATACATTATGTTACTCGTGGTAATAAACAATTTCATATAAATCCAACACATTTCAATCCATTTCCATCTCCACCATTTCATCCTCTTCTTGTTCTGACACTTCAGGAAGATTCTTGTCTACAATTTTCTCATAACTTTCTTCTGGACTCTCATTGATAAACTCCAACTTAATAAAATGTCCATTAGCATCTCTAATCCACTGCCTTTTTTGACAAATATTGTAAACTTCAGGCTGATCTAATCCAAAACATCTTGCCACATCACAAATAGAATCCATCCGACTATATAATCCTGAATTCAAGTCAGTTAATTTCACAGGTCTCACAAATCCTTTTGTTACTTGACTCTTCTTCTCTGGCTCTTCCAATCTAGCTTGAAATCTTTTCTGGAACTTCTTCGAAAAGACCAACTTATAAATTCCAGTACAGCAATAGTAGATACTTCCTTTATTACAATCAAAATATTTAACAGCCTTTGCCATACTTCCAAATCTTCTTTCCTCAGTCTCACCAACAAACTGGCACAACACACTTCTAGCACTTCCAAAATTAACTCGTTCACTAGCAGTCATCACTTTAAGATTTTCTATTATATCATCATCAAGTACATCATTGAGATGTACCACTTGACTCTGTCTTGGTAGATCCACTCCATTCACCGCTTCAAAGACAAATCTCCCTCGATTTGTATGTTTCTCCCTCTTTCCTTCCTTACCAGCAACCATAATAGCTATCAATCCAGATGATCTCAAATTTCCTTTGACTTTCCTTCCAGACTTCATATGATAGACATTACCAAGTATGTCAGCAGCATAATCATCATACACCTTATGGACATACTTATTCAATTCAATTCCAGTATCTTGACTTTTATCTCGAGCGCAGCACTTTTCCATCTTCACAGTTTGAAAGTTCAATCACGACTAGTGATTCTGAGGGTAAGAAGGTCTATATATATATAGGTTCCCTGGGTGAAACTGAATCAGTTTCAAAGTAAACTTCAAGATGAAAAGATCACGCCGAAGCCATGAGAAACCAGAAGAACAAGAAGAAGAAACGAAGAGACCAAGACGATTTTCCGTGCCGCCTGAAACACCACTAGATGAAGTGCTAGCTCAAGTCCAAGCGAGCGATTTCGAGGAAGAGATGAGTGAACCTGAAACCCAAACTTCTAACCCACCCAAAGAATCCACCACCACCACCACTACCAACACCAGAACCCCTGACCAAAAAAGACTACCTACTACCTTGGCTCCTCCTGAAAATTACTATCGGATTCGAGAGACTCAAAAAATAACTTCTCGAAAATTTAAAACTACAGATTACACTCACACGGTTCACTTTAAAGACTTCAAGTCCAAAGTACCTCCCGAGAAAGCGGCGGGCTTCATTAGCGATTTGTGGGATTCTGTCTTAATGAACTTGAAACGACAATGTGGAGCCAAAGAAGACGATCGATTGAGACTGGCCATTCATCATGACAATTTGAAGACTCCTGTTTGGATTGAGTTCAGCACCCCGGCAGAATTAACGCCAGACAAAGTCATGTCCAAAATAGAACATGTTCAACAATCGAACGACAAGTTTACCATCACCGATGGAAAGGCCACACTTTACTTGACTCACGTTTCTCCTCCTTGAGGAAGTGGACGAAGTAGGAAACCGTTACTGGTGGACGATATTCGAAGTACCAAACGCAGTGTCGTCCAAATCGACAATACTCAAGACCAGATGTGCTTGGCTCGGGCTATTGTGGTGGGGCGAACGTATGCCAACAAGAACGAGAGCAAAGAATGGAAAAGAGCCTGGAATAACATTCGACAGTCGGACAGAGCCAAACAACGAAACGAAGCAGAACTCCTGTTGCAACAAGCAGGCATCCCTAATCAGCCAAGTGGTTAACTTTGAGGTTTTGAAAAATGCTTTGCTGTCTGGACAAGTGGAAGACTTTCGAGTGCACACGTTAGAACCTCACAAGATCGTACGGTTACCTAATCATCAAATTGTCACTCGTCCTTTACAAAAAGTGTACCAAATCGTGTACCAGAAGCGAGTGAGACTTCCAGACCACACCACTTTACATTACGGACACGCCGATCTGCAGTATAAAAAAGGGCACCCCTTCCAAACCTAACCATTCATTCTGACTTTCAACGTTGACCGAGCAAGAAGAGAAGAAAAAAAGAAGATGAGTGATTTTGTCATCCTTCCACATAACTACAATAAGAGTACTCAAACTACCACCCACCCACCATTACCAAGGGAGAAATCAAGTAGTGGTGTGAACTCCAAGTACCATCATCACGACTTGGAGTGTGATGCAGTACCATGCGACGAGACGGATTCCGTACGGTTTGGCATTCCCGATTCACACGTTCAAACGGATTCCGTATGTTGTAACATCTTAGATTCAGGACCCTCTGGAAGTCTCACTCATCGACAACCCTCTAAAGAGGCAATACGACCTTTATGTTTTAGTGGAAATACTAAAGGTACCTGTATTGACCATAACGACAACAAGGGAATAGGCATTGATAAATATTCGCATGTCAGAATACCTGTGACTCTGCCTGGTTATTCCAAGTATAAAAGTCGCCTCGAGTCATTCAAAGACAAGTGGCCAATATATCTACAAGGTCCTAAACCGGAAGTTTTAGCCAGATCTGGATTTAAATACGTGGGAGAAGGAGATAAAGTTCAATGTTTCAGTTGTGGTGTGAAACTTTACCAGTGGGAGCCTACCGACTCAGTTTACATTGAACATGCCAGATGGTCTCCGCACTGTCCGTTCTTACCTTTAGTGGCTTTAGAAGAGTACGGGTACGATGAGCCAGATGTCAAACAGAAGAAGAAGTAAAAAAATTCCATGTCGGAGGAGAATACTTCTTTAGAAGAATACATTGGTTATTTACCTTTGGAGTTGCAAGAACGTATTTTTCAGTATATACCTAGCTTAGAAGATTGCATTCGTGGTTTACCTTTGGAGGTACGAGAACGTATTTACAAAGAATTTGTCCAGATTCAAGTGAAACGTAAAGAACAGTTACATCCTTTAGGTCACAAACATTTTAACCATTGGTATTTGAATGTGATAAGACATTTGATTGGGGGTAAGATATTCAAATGGTCAGACATTCATGAAAAACTATCCCCCACTTTTAAGAAATTGGAGGGTACCACCTACAATGTGGCAGTGGAACATATAATTCGATGGAACGAAGTGAAGGAAAAAAATGTGACCAACAGACAAGAATACCAAAAACTGTTACAAGAACTGTTACCTCAAGACGACGAATCTTCTTTACGTCGTTTGAAGTTAGATAGGATAATCACTCATGATTGTTGTCGATATCCTTTACCTACCGATTCCGTTTGGTTGGTGTGTGAGTATTGTGTTACCAAGAAGATTACTTTAGAAGATCGCATTCGTGACTTACCTTCGAAGTTGCGAGTTCGGATTTACAGAGAATTGGTTAGATCCAAGTGAAACGCAAACTCCAATTCATTCCTCGATTTGCGTACTACCGTGACTTTCGGCATATCAGAAATCTGATTTTGAAGAAAAACTATCACGAGTATCGTGAAGAATACAAAAGAGAGTTACTTCTTTCCAAGTCGGAAACTTTACCAGAACACATTCGTGGTTTGCCTTTGGAGGTGCGAGTACGCATTTACCGAGAGTTGGTCAAGATACAAGTGAAACGCAAACTCAAAGTCATTTCTCGATTTTAAGGTATGCTTACTTCCAAACTGTCAGAAGAAAGATTCTGGAGAAAACCTTTCATTGTAGAATCCCGGGAATAGTCTATCACAAAAGAACCTGGATATAAAAACCCACCACCAAAGATACCCACCTTAGGAACCTCACCCTATAAAAGCTCACCATGCCTGATCTGTGGTCTTCACTTGTGAAACGTATTCCGTGGAAGGAAGTCAACGATCGTGTTCAGACCTTAGAGGATTATAAAGACTTGATACAAGAACTGTTTCCATTGAATTTTGGACGCTATGCAGTGTGTGTCTTAGTGACTACCTTTCTTGGATTTCGTTTTCCAGGACATTCGTTGTGGAGTATTTTTGAGGACAAGTGTTTGCCTTGGATTATTTTGGAGGACCCGTGGTTGTTTTGGACTATTTTGATAAACCATCAAAAAAAAAAAAACAAAAAAAAAAACAACAACATGAGCATTCATGCTTTATCGGTACACGAAAGACAAATTATACTCAAAGTGTTGAGAGTGGTGATGAACATCACAAGTGGGGTACCTCCGTGTGAAGAAGACATTCGTCAAAATTTATCTTGCCTTGACACGTTTGAAGAAGTGTGCCTTGTTAGTTGGATGCACCAACAACTTACCGGTTGGAAAGATGTACGTGACTGGAAAAGTGTTGGTTTCGATGTTTGGCTACAAGAAGTACCACAGTTTGCCAAAGATCTGGCCCGTCACCACTAAGTGTCCAAAAGTGAAATGGGAACCTAAGTCACACAAAAAAAAATGACCTTAGAAACCATCCTGGAAGAAGAACCTGACACATCAGAGAAAGACCACACCGTTGTCGTCGTCCAAATACAACCCTCTGAGGAACACACCCCCTCCTTACCGTCAGAGACAATTCATTCTTCTACCATCACCACAGAGACCAGAAGAATACTACCACCAGTGCCTGGGCCTTCCATTCCTAGCACACCAGAATGTTGTACATTAACTTGTTTATACAGAACTTTCATTCTTTTAGTGGTAGCCTTAATCTTGTACCTGACCATTTTTTCGGTCTGCATTTTTGTCCTTCATGACTTGTAAAAAAAATGTTTTTGTTTGTTGTGTTGGTTTGTTTTTAAAAAAAAAATAAATAAACGTGTATGAAACGTATAAAATGTCTTGAGTCTTTTGTCTTCTTCTCAAAAATCTTCTTACCTCAGTCATGGCTACATCATCTTCTTCTGCCTCGTCTACCTCGTCTACCTTGTCTTCTGTGGTCAAAGTGATTGACGAAAAGTTAGATCGTCAAAGTTGGAACGCTTTGTATCTGCGCCATCCTTTTAACATGTTGATTGCTGGACCTAGTGGTTCAGGTAAAACCGAATTTGTCAAACGTTTGATCGAACACAAAGGTGATTTGTTCGATCATCCACCTCAACGCATCGTGTGGTGTTAAAAAGAGTGGCAACCGTATTACACACTACTCCAAGAAAGTCAAGGAGAAACCATTTCGTTTGTGGATGGTATTCCTCACGAAGACGATGGAATCGTGTCTGACGTGAGTCAAACCCATTTGGTTATTTTTGATGACATGTTAGGAGAAGACGAAGAAGAAATTAAACTTTGGTTTACACGAAAAGGACACCATCGTAATGCTAGTATTGTCTACATTACTCAAAATTTATTTGAACAAAGTAAAGCCCATCGGACCATCAGTCTGAACGCTCATTACGTGGTCTTGTTTAAAAGCCCCAGAGACAAATCTCAAGTACAAGTGTTAGCCAAACAGTTAGGTGCTCCTTGGCTCAATTATGCGTACGACGATGCCACTCAAACCCCTCACGAGTATTTACTCATCGACTTAAAACTCACCACTCCTGACTATTTGAGATTTCGTGCTCAATTGTTTCACCCTTGGGGTCAAGAAGGTGGTCCTGTCATTTACACATCCCCTTCAGCCAATTTTTGAAAGAAAAAAAAAACTATAAAAACAACCTACTACGTCATTTCTGTCTCACACTCTTTCGAGATGACTTCCTTTCAACCTCATCCTTCGGCTAAATTGATTCGTGCCTTGTATGGCATCAGTCGTGAAAAAAATGCACAAGTCCGTGCTCATTTGTTAGAAGCGAGTCTTAAAGAAGTGGTATGATGGTTTACTTTGACGGCACGTCAATTACTGCAAGGCATCATTCACATCCCTCATCAAACTCAACGTTTTTTTCAAAAACATAAAGGGGCATTGTCACAACTGGCTGATCCTAGAATCGATTCACGGACTAAAAAACAAATCATTTTAACTCCTGGTGGAAGCGGTTCTTTAGGAGGGGTCATGATTCGTTCCCTTTTGAAATGGGATCCTAATACCCAAGCCAAAAAACACAAAACACCCCAAAAGAAGAAGAAGAAAAGTCCAAAAAAGAAAGCCACCAAAAAAAAGAAGAAGAAAACCACCCCCCAGAAAAGAAAAGTCGTGCCAAGAAGAAGAAAACAACACCTGCCACAATTACCACCACCACTAGCACCCGCCGTAAGAGAGGTACTGCTGCCAGGACGCAAACGTACACCCGCAAAACACCACCAGCATCATTGCCATCACAACCACAACAGCAGTCCCTAATGTTGACGAGGTCTCCTTTTGCGTCCACTTCATCATCTTTGTCTTCTTCTTCACCACCCTTCATGATGATGCCTGCCAAACCAGACTTAAGATCCGTGTTTCCTAATTTGATGCAAAAATCGAAACCCATTTCGAAAGTCACCCCGTTGGGACCCTCGACGACTTCAGCTGATTTGGCCATGGCAGCAGCAGCCAACAAAGTACCATCCCCTAAAACCAAAGTCCAAGAAAGAACCGGTATCTTACAAAGTTTAGTGGATTTATCCAAAGAAGAATTGAGACGATTTAGTCCGTTGAAAACACCTCAACGTCGAGTGATGCTTTTCGTGAAGTTGGTACGTCGTGCAGACAAACAGTGGAGACGTGTTCCAGTATAAAATAGAAGGGTACCCTGCCAGAGACTTCAGACTTGTTTTCTACCCTACTAAAAAAAGATGACTCCTAAACGTATTCACCACCACCACCACCAAAAAAGGAAGAAAAGTAAAACCACCAAAAAAGGACGACTTCCACCTCGTCTAGCCAAACATTGGGATTTCTTGTCTGTCCTGACCAAATCCAATCCTCCCATGCGAAAACAACTCATTCAAACAGCCCCTAAAGAAATCATCGATACCGTGTGTGAATGTTGTTTGAACGTGTTGAAAGGAACGGTACCTTTGTCCAAGATACAGAAACAAAAATTAGGGAAACATCGGAACGTTCGTCATCAAATGGTGAAAAAGAAAATACCTCTCCAACAAAATAAAAAAATGTTGGTGCAACGAGGAGGATTTCTACCTATGCTGTTAGGACCGTTGTTAAAAATAGCGGGTCCTTTGTTAGGAACGATTGCTGGACCACTTTTAGGAGGTGTCATGCGATAACAAAAAAAAAAGAAGATAAAAAGGACCACCCTTCTCTGGAAAGACCACACCTTTTTGGTACCTTTGGATGAAATGGAAGGACGAAAACTGACTTTAGTACCTTACAAACGATGGATGGAATTTCATCGTTGGAACTAACAACGGATACCTCATTTACCACCCAATCCTAATCTCAACGAGATGTCCCAGTTACAACAAGAATTACAAGCCCTGATGGAACGAAGCGATTTGTCAGAAACAGAAAAATCGCAACGGTACGGTCAACTTTTACAACGTCTGCAACTCTTTCACCAAAAAGCAGTCGACGAAACAGCTCCAACCACTCTGAGAGATTTCAAAACCCTGATGAAAAGCGAACCTAAAGTTACCACCACTAAAACAGACACCGGTACAGGAATGACCGTAAAAGAAGAAGAAGAAGAAGAATTACCAACTCCACCTACTCTTAAAAAGAAAAAAAAGTTAGCCACACCGGGTTGGATAAAAAAGATGATGTCAACCCCATTACCCTCAGAAAAGAAAAAGAAAGAAGTGAAGTCAGAAGTCAAAACAGAGCCTATGACCCCTGTTCAAACCACATCCACCTTTACACCAGTGGCACGTCGGACACGTAAACAATCCAAAAAGATACCTCACGAAGAAAAGAGTATTGGTACTTGGTTGACTTATTCTTGAGGAAATCATGGAGAAACTGTTATCCACCATTTATTACAATCCTGGTCATGCTGCTGGTTACGGAGGAGTTCAAAAATTATATCGAGCTGCTAAAAGTAAATTGAAAAGTGTACGTTTGCCCGAAGTACGACGATGGTTACAAGAACAATCGACGTACACGTTACACAAGCCCATTCGACGTAAATTTTCTAGAAGTACAACTCAAGTGGAAGGCATCGATCATCAATGGCAAGCCGATTTAGCCGACGTCTCTCATTTAGCCACTTACAATCGTGGTCACAAATATTTGTTTTGTGTCATCGACGTGTTTTCCAAATTTGCTTGGGTCGTACCTTTGACCTCTAAAAGCAGTACCGAATTGGTACGTGCCTTAAAATTGGTCCTGAAACAAAGTGGACGCCAACCTTTACGATAGCAAACTGACAAAGGCACGAATTTCTAAACCAAGCTTTTCAAAAAGAATTGAAACAAAAACAAATTCATTTTTTTACCACCGAAAATCCTGAAGCCAAAGCCAGTATCGTGGAACGTTTTCAAAGAACTTTGAAAGAACGCATGTGGAAATATTTTACACATCAACATACTCTCAAGTACATCGACGTGTTACCCCGTTTGGTCAAAGCGTACAATCAATCGTACCATCGTAGCATCGGATGTGCCCCCGAAGAGGTCAACCCTGAAAACGAAGTGACCGTGTTTGATAAATTGTTTGGTTCACCCCAGAAGAAAAAAAGAAGAAGAAGATAAACCTTGTTGGAGTTAAAGACGGGAGATTGGGTTCGCATCGGAAAAACCAAACGGACTTTTGACAAAGGTTATTTACCCAACTGGACCACCGAATTGTTTCGTGTCACTACCCCCGTCCGTGGACGCGATCCTCCCGTCTATAAATTGGAAGACATGCACGGTGAAGTACTCAAAGGAACATTTTACTTGCCTGAGTTACAACCAGTGACCAAAAAAGAAGACGCCTTGTACGACATCGAAAGCATTCTCGAACAAAGAACACGCAAAGTAGGTAAACGACGAGTAGAAGAAGTCAAAGTACGTTGGAAAGGATATCCTCCTAGTTTTGATTCTTGGATTGCTGCTTCTCAAGTCGTCGACTATAAAAAGAAAAAGAAGTAACCTAACAACATGCCATTCAACACAGCAACCACGACTTCAACGACTCCTTCGCAGAGTTCTTCTCTTCAAGAATTACAAAAACAACCGCTTTGGGTGTGGTGCGGAGAACGTGTGCCTAAAAATCAAATCGTCTTTTTCTGCCAAATTTTTGTGGTGTATTGTGTCATCGGAGCAGCTATTGCCAATTTGAGTTTGCAACAAGGAGACAAACAATTGTGGACCATTTTACTCAGCAGTTGCATCGGTTATCTTTTACCCAGTCCCTCTTTGAAATTTACGACAACGACGGACAACAGTCACCACAACAACGGGAGTACGAGCAACGCCAGTCCACCTTCTTCTTCTTCCAGTCACCACCACAATACCAATTCTCTTTTAGAACCCTTTGAACATCCTTTGAACTCGAGTGACTCCTCGGACGCTAAAACCACTTTAGAGCTACTATGAATGACCAATTTTATTTAACTTTACCTAGTGACAGTTCTATGGATGTGTTTCCCAACAACACCTTATGTTGTTTCACGGCCAAATTACCTCAATCCATCCAATTAGATCACGATGCTCATTGGGAAGTGGCTTTGGTAGAAATCATTCATCCTACGCAAATTCAAAACATCGACGAAGGTCAAAACACTTTCATCGTGGAAATCTTGAACAAGGGAGTGCATGATGAGTTGGAGAAAATTCAACCTGGCCTTGAGCATTCCAGAAAGGTATTCACGAAGACCACTCCTCCCTTTGCGAGCCATACCATGAGAATTCCTAAGGGGTATTATTTTAGTGCTAAACATTTGGTGGACAGCATTACGGCCGTCTTCGAAGCCCAATTTGCCAAAGCCTTGGAAAAAAACCAAAAATGGGTACGAATCGCTTACCATGATGTGGCACGCCGTTTCATCTTGCAATTTTTCAAAGAGAAAGGGAACTCATTGACGACAAAAAAGACAAAAACTTACCCGAGCAGGACAGAAAATTCATGACCATTGAATTTTCTCCTGGGTTGTATTCTATTTTGGGTGGAAATAAAAAGTATACTAATAAAAAAGTCGCAAGCAACGTAGAATTCGG
Organism: Margaritifera margaritifera; assembly: GCA_029931535.1. Lineage (NCBI taxonomy): Eukaryota > Metazoa > Mollusca > Bivalvia > Unionida > Margaritiferidae > Margaritifera > Margaritifera margaritifera. Next base: position 746,898 of record JAQPZY010001237.1, read on the forward strand.
AGAGGCTTTTCGCACCCCTATCGAATTGAACATTGGACTGAATTTAATGTTTGTGTACTCCGATGTGGTGGAGTACAACGTGGTGGGACACACAGCCGCGCCCTTACTGAGAGTCATTCCTTTCAAAGTGGATACTGCTGCTGGTGCGTACGAAGAAGGTGGAAACACGTTTCACGTTCACCGTGAATTTGTACATCCTCATTGTGTTCCAGTCAGTAAATCGTATTTTGACAGTGTCAACATTAGTATAAAAGGAGATTTGGGACAAAGTGTGCCATTCATTGACAAAGGAAAAGTCACAGTGAAACTACATTTTCGAAAAAAGTTCTCCAACGCATTGTAAAAACAAAATGTATCCAGTGTACCGAGGAGTGGCTCGACAATGAGGACATGGTTTAGGAGATATGTTAAAATCGGCTTTTCGGACGGTAGCTCCTATTTTGAAACCGATGGTGTCTCGAGGATTTCATGCCTTAAAAGATGCTGCTTTGACACAAGGAAAAGAATTTTTGCAAAACGTCCTCATCGACAAACAAACTCCTAAAGAAGCCTTTATGAGAGCAGGCAAAAATGTGTTGATGAACACTGGCAAAGATCTTTTAGGTCTCCGCGAAAATCCTATAAATTCACTTCACGCTTCAGACCCTGGCATTACTTCTTCCTCCACTTCACAGCAAGGACAAGGTAGAAAGAGACGACGACATCGAAATCCTTTCAAAGTTCATAAAAGAACACACGGCAGTTCCAAAAAGAATAAGAAAAGAAAAAGAACCATCAGAGAATTAGACGTGTTTGATTATTAAACCATTGAAAATGATGCACCGAGATTCTTGCGAATGTACCAAGTCAGAACTGGATATGTTTACCATGCCTCCCACCATGATGACGATGCAAGAATCCCAATGGGTGGAATTTCATCCAGTATCGTCTTTGACGGATTCAGCTCCTATCGAATTTGAAATCAAAGGACAAACCGAAGATTACATCGATCTGAATAACAGCTACTTGTACCTGAAACTCCAAGTACAAAAAAATGACAACACCCTTCCTGGGGAAGCTGCCCGAGTGGCACCCGTCAATAATTTCATGCATTCCTTGTTCAGCGAAGTAGATTTGTACTTGAATAACAAACTGGTCAGCAGCAGTTTGGATACTTACCCTTACCGTGCTTACTTGGAAAATCTCTTGACGTACGGAAAAGAAGCCAAGAACACTCATCTGGATGCTTCGGTGGTCTGGAAACCTGACACCTCGGAAAAGTTCAACGACACAGAGCTGTCAGTACCGGCGAAGACTTCTGCTAATGATGGTGATCCTATAATTCCAGCAGTCCCTCACAATGTGGGATTTAACGACCGTCGAAAGAAAATCAGACGCAGTTTAGAACTGATGGATCGTTTGCATTTGGACATGTGGTTGCAAGACAAGTATTTGTTGAACGGAGTAGATGTACGCCTGAGACTGAATCGCAGTAGTGCTTCTTTCCATTTGATGGCTCATGCTAACGAGTGGAAAACCAAAATCCAAGAAGCCAAACTTTACGTGCAACGTGTGGAAGTCTTACCAAAAGTAGCCAACGACATCAGTCAAACGTTGAGCAGAAACACTGCCAAGTATCCTGTGCGATGCGTGGAAGTTAAAACCTCTACCATTGCCGCTGGACTCCGATCCAAAGTCGAAGATCACGTCTTCCAAGGACAGCTCCCCAAACGTTTGCTGATTGGCATCGTCAGTAATGCAGCCCTCAACGGAGTCCACGATCAGAATCCGTTCGAGTTTAAACACTACAACGTCTCCAAGATAGAAGTCAGTCGAGATGGCAAGACCTTGTGTACCAGACCATTTGAACCTGACTTTGCCGTCAACGCAAAAACTTACTTACGATCTTACCTGAGCCTGTTTGAAGCCACAGGACAGTTAGGTACCAACACCAGCCACGGCATTTCGTACGAGGATTTTGCAGGAGGGTATGCCTTGTGGGGATTTGATTTCACTCCGGACCAAGGCAGCGATGAAGGACATTTCCACCCTATAAAATCAGGCCCCCTTCGAGTGGAACTTCAGTTTGCAGATCCTCAACCTGAGACAGTGAACGTCGTCTTGTATGCAGAATTTGATAATACTCTAGAGATCAACAGTTTGAGAGAAGTGATTCTAGACTATTAGAAGAAAAAGAAAAAAAGATGCAGCAAGAAGAACCTATGGAGATAGATGAGGGATTTTGTGAGAAGTCACAAACTACCATAAAGGATGATGATAATGATGAAGTCATTCATTCAGAACCTAAAAAAGAAGAAGAAGAAGAAAAAAATTCAGTTCCTGTGTTTACTTGATTTATTTCTCGATGGCCAGAACAAGAAAAACAGTTAGTGTCCTGTTATGCTCAGGAATTGAGTAAAATAATTAACAGTCTAGTCCAAGAACAATGTCATGGATGTCAAATCGATCATCCCAGTCAGATACAACACGACAAATGTATGATGTTGACAGGTTAAGAAAAATTGGATGAATATTTGGAAACGGCCTGGTCACAAATCTCAGATGAACACGTGTTGAAACAGTGGTATAAAATCTTACAGACTTCTTCTTTTCCTCCACTTGATTATCTGGAGATCAGACGCATCGAAGGACTCATTCAACAGAGTGCAGAAACTATCCGACGTGAATATTCCTGGAATTACAAGACAGATCAATTCAAGCATAAAGTCAGGTGTTAATTGGTGACCTATTATTTCCATTGAAGAAAAAAAAATGGATACCAGGGAACTTCATTACCTATTGACTCGTAGTTCCTATACTTCTTCTTGGAATCCTGTGGTGTGTTTACTAAAGATGAACTACCTCATCGTAAACCGAAAGACGTTCATGCCTATGTGATCAATACCGACGACAGTCATCTACCAGGAACCCATTGGGTTGCCGTGTACTTTCCCAACGCTCACTGTGTGGAATATTTTGATTCTTATAGATTACCTCCTTTGGAAAACGACATCATCGACTTTATGAGAAGAAATGCCGTCTCAACTCGATTCAATAATGTTCGATTACAAGGATCGGATTCCATGGTGTGTGGACAATATTGTGTACATTTTCTTCATCAACGCAGTCTTGGATATTCCTTAGAACATTTAGTGACTTGTTTTGATAGTGACTATGCTAGAAACGATGCTAAAGTACAAAGATGGTTTTGTGAACGTTATGGTTATGTCTTATCTTTAGCTCAGAAACGTAGTGTGAATCAGAATGATGTAGATGTAGAAAGGTGGAAGTTTAGTTTACCTTGCCAACGTTGTCAACCCTGTAAATATGTTCCTGTTTAAAATATATTGTTGAAATGTTAGTTTTTTATGTTAGAATGGTTATTGTTGATTAAAAAAATTGTTATTGTTTGAAAAAAAATATGGTGTTGTTTGGTTTTTTTTATTGAATTTGAAAAAAAAAATAATTATGTTCTCTCTCTCATTCTATCGATCTAAAAAAAAAAGTTACCCCTCTCCTCTATCTGTTATCTCACTGTCGATCTGAAAACTCTACCATGTTTTCCATCGCGTCCGCGCGTTAAGCATATAAAGCGGTGCGTTGGCCAGTGTAGTCATTCTCGTTGACTCGTCAAGATCTCAACAGATCAAGAAGATGGCAGCAACCAAGATTACAAAGCTGAATGAAGCTATGGAAACATTCAGAGGGTAAAGAATCATTTGATGGAAACCCACCCGGAGAGAAAGACGAATTTGTGGTATGTGTAAGTTTTGTGTTTGATATAAAAAAAAAATTTAAAAAATGGATTGTATATTTGTGGTGTGTGTTTTGATATAAAAAAATTTTAAAAAGTAAAAAAATGGATAGTGGGGTGTGTGTTTTGATATAAGAAAAATTTAAAAAGTAAAAAAATGGTTGTGTGGTGTGTGTAAGTTTTGTGTTTGATATAAAAAAAATTTAAAAAATGGTTGTGTGGTGTGTGTGTTTTGATAAAAAAAATTTAAAAAATAAAAAAAATGGATGGTGTATATGTTGGATAGTATGTTGGCGTGATTTCATCCCTTTGTCATACCCTTTCGTCTGATAGCAGGTTTTTGGGGTTTTTAGGCAGCCCACAAGGCATTTGTGATAGTGTGTTAGGTTTGGGTTTGGGTTTTGGGTTTATTTGGGTTTGTATAAAAAAAAAATATAAAATAACAAAAAAAATTTAACATGAGTTACGAAATTTTAGTACTATTTTTTAGTCAGCCAATTTTTTCCATTTTTTTTTTCCGGATTATTTTCAGTCTCCGCTAACGTCCGGTACAATTTCGGAAGTTTAGTGTTACTTTTAGTCTCAGCCAATTTTTTTTTTTTTTTTTTTTTTTTTTAAATCCGGATTATTTTCAGTCTCCGCTAACGTCCGGTACAATTTCGGAATTTTAGTGTTACTTTTAGTCTAGGCCATTATAATCTAATGTTCCGGATTTTTTTCTAGTCAACGCTAAAGTCCGTGACGGTTCCCGAAGTTTAATACAACTTTTAGTCACGTCCATTTTAGTGTTATTATGAGTTAGTTCCCTTGATAAAAGCTATTTATAACATAGGTACAATATATGCAAATTTACTGACACCTCCAACATGATCTGAGGTATAGGTAATGCTTTATATATAACTCTAGGCTATATAGATATAGCCACTAGGCAGAAGGTCATTTTCCCATGATTGCCTACCCTGTTCAAATTCCCCGTTTGGGTCTAGAGGCCCCAATGTTAAAAGCCTATAGGGTCTGTAGAGTCCCCGCTATGTTAAAATCCTATAGGGTCTGTAGAGTCCCCAGTTTTGATGGTAGAGGACGTTGTCTTCGTCACTACATACGGTCACCCTAATGCTAAACTCCCGTTACTGCCCCCAAGTGCCCCCACTGCCCTATAAATCTTGGCACTTTTGGGGCCTGTCTGGGGCACTATGTTAAACTCCCATTACTGCCCCCAAGTGCCCCCAACTGCCCCACTGCCCCCAATACCCCCCCCCTCTACTACTTATATATATATATATGTATATATAAAAGGACAAATCCTATCTTCAGGCGACAGTATATAATGTGGCACCTTCGGGCGACATCATCTTTGTATAGTGAATATGTACGAGTGAATCTGTGTTTCATCCATATGGTTACTTATTATTTAGTCAAGACCTCGAATTTTTGGTATCTTTTTGTACATCCATACGTTCCATTTTTTACAGCCTGTGAAAGGTCATTCTCTACAATGAGCAGAATCAAGAGTGTGTCAAGGAACATGCTGACGCAGAGGGTGCTGAATTATCTTATGACAATTAGTACAAAAGGACTTTGCCTGAAAGATTTTAACTTTAATGTGGTAATCAAAATATATAGGGAAAGTGAAGAAACGAAGGATATCTTCTTTTTTTGAAATTCAAAGACAAATGAGTTTGACATTAGATCATGTTATAACTTAGAAAATAAAGAATTCTATGTAAATACATGTACTTCTTTTATATTTCATTGATATTAATGTTTTCACTTTTATGAGTATTACGACCATTGGCGGGACATAAAGATAGGGGTTACATAAGTGGGGTGGTCTAAATATCTGGGTTCTGCTTTCGGAATTCATTATGTAGTATGTATGTATATATGTATGTATGTATGTATGTATGTATGTATGTATGTATGTATGTATGTATGTATGTATGTATGTATGTATGTATGTATGTATGTATGTATGTATGTATGTATGTATGTATTGATCGGAGAGAAAGAAGATATACACAAAGTAATAATGATATATTATTAAACATTTTGGGAACCCGGGTGCGAGACAGATTTTGCCCCCCCCCCCCTTCCTTCTAAAGATTAAACTTACTATTCAAAGTAGTTAAATAGAAGGTAGCTCCGTCCTCATACTCATTACCATGTCGTGGAATGTGAACATCTGAATTTTAAAATGAATTAGTTATTAAAAAACACTAGTTTCTTCCCATTATTGTTTTCTTTTTCGGGATCCTTTGAGTCGTGTGGGCACGGTGCAGTGCACTCACGCTCCCCCCCCCCCCCCCCGCATTAACGGGGAAAACCTTCAATGGGACATACAAAACTGGCCTGGAATAATATAATCCTTCGTATGCGTCAGTGTATGCTAGGTAAATTTCACCCTAGGGTCATACATTCTGATCCCGATGGTGAAATTTTCCTATCGAACAATGATGCGTAATGAAGGATTATTTTCTCACATTTCTGAACGAAAAATGAGGGTCCAAGTCAAAATGGCGTATGGTGAATACTGATGTATCTATCAAACAGCATAACACCCATTGAAAATTTAATGTCCCTACGATAAGGTGTAAAAGTTTGGTTTGGTGCTTTATGGCACTGCAACACAAGTAGGTTATTTAGTGCCGAGGCAATTGAAGTAAAGTGCCTTGCCCAAGGATACACCACGGTAGCTGACTCAGGCTGGGCCGGTGGTAGGATTCGAACCCGCATCATTTCGGTCGTGAGTCTGGGACGCTAACCACCGAACCACAGCAGCTCCCTTAAAAAGTTGGGGTCATGCATTCATTTAAAATGATGTTGGCGGTAGAGATGGCTACGGTAATGACAAAACACAGCGTCCGAATTGTGTACTGCAGATAGCTTGCACAATAATACAAGTATGAAAAGGGCAAAAAAAGTCCATTCTTATCCATAACATCATTCAAGACAGACATAAAATAGCGATATAGTCATCGATTAAACTTTGATCTAGAATTGATTTACCATTCATAAATAATAATGAGAATTTTAATCTGAAATAAATAACAATTACAACAGCGGCTTTTTCGACTCGAAATCGGACTGCAGCTACGTCAATCAGTGTGAAATGTCCTGTTTGCAGAATACTTTACTTCAACCACTGTCCATTATACTTACTTCAACCCCTGTCCGTTGTACTTACTTCAACCACTGTCCGTTGTAGTACGTAAATGTGTTGCAGTTAATGCTTATTATCTTGATTATTGTGAAAGAATGTTCAAGTGATGATGGAAATCGGGGAAGTTTTTGCTACACTGTGTGTGCTATGCTCGCAGTAGAAGGACAAAATTGTCCACGATCAAGATAAAGGTCACGTGTGAGGTAGGATAAAGATTTCCTTCCGTCTTGATAATCTCTATCTATCCTGATCAGGATTGTTAGAATCTTTGGTCGTAATACAAAAATCGCAGAGTGGTCTTAAAACGGGGCTATACAACACTGGAATAAAGAAGAAAAAGGTCGATTCTTGAGATTTCCGATTACTATAGTGGGGACGGTCGTAATACCGGGGTGGTCATGAGGAGGGGTTTAACGTCTAAAGTATTCAATATAGATGAAGTTTAGATGTTTCTACATTATTTGTCTTTAAACAGTATACCTTTTATTCTTAAAGTAAACTGAGAAACATCGAACTATTTCCAAAGTTCAAGGGCATTGGAACAACTCAAGAAAAGTGTATCTTCAAAGTATTTAGTGATGAATAACTGTTTGAGGTTTGGGGAAAATTTTAGATTTTGTATGGGTTTCAAAAGTTTCACATGTAACCACCACACTAACAATGTTATAAAATTGCAACATGATTAGAAGACACCCTAGGAATGTTATAAAATTGCAACATGATTAGAAGCCACCCTAGGAATGTTATAAAATTGCAAAATGATTAGAAGCCACCCTAGGAATGTTATAAAATTGCAACATGATTAGAAGCCACCCTAGGAATGTTATAAAATTGCAACATGATTAGAAGCCTAACTTTTATAGCCGTTTGTTTTCAACACAATCAGTTCCTTGTCTGATCGCAGTAATTGCAGGAATCCTGCACACACAAAATCTTACAATATCAAAACTGCATGGAATTATTCTAAACTTGAAGTATTCCACTGTTGTTCATTGTTCATTTTGTTGAAGTGATTGCATGTATATCAGATAGTTAATTCCCAGTCTGGAATAACTGTTTAAATTGGCTATGTGTTTGAAAACCACCCAGTTAGTAATACGAACGTAGTTTCAAATACATTCTCCGTAACGAACATGGCTTTTCTTAAGTCTACCAACCAAAAAAAAAAAAAAAAAAAAAAAAACGCTGTTAGAAACAAAAATCATTATGGATGCGTATTTATCATAAAAACAGAATCCCTCTAGGATCACTAATTCATCTCCCATAGAATTTAATGTTAATATATTAAAACGTAAAAATAATTTGGGCATTAGATTGGCATACATACCACACGTGCTTTGATTCATGATAGTTAGAGACATTTTGTTTGTAGACATGAACAAACAGCCGCGGTGGCACAGCGGTTAGCGTGCCGGACTCGCGACTAGAGGAGTGCGGGTTCGATTCCTACCATCGGAAAAGACTGGCTCGGCAACCACGGTGTGTCCTTGGGTAAATCACTTAACTCTAATTTCCTAGGCAATAACTTACCTGCTAGTGTTACTGTGCCGTAAAATCAAACCACACAAATCAGTTTTGAGACTTGGGTGTTCTGCGCCATTTTAAGAGCCTCGTGCTGTTAAAGAAGGGAACGTCTTGGTCTGCACCTAAAAACAAACTTTCGCTCCAAGAGTTCATATGATATGTGGTCAGTATGAACTAAAACACAGGATATCAAAATAAAAGTAAATATTTTGTTCTAAACTATAGTACAGAGATTGAAGTTTGTGAAAATAATAATGGAAAAAATTGAACCCATTTATTAGCCAATAAGTGCATCTCAAAAGATTTAGTACTCTACTTTTTGTTCCCCCACCAGTAGACTGGTTCCCTGACTGCAAAATAATTAGTGGTCCAATACATATACCAAACATCAATTTTTTGTATTTTTATGTATTGACAACCTTAGACACCAGGTATGTGCTATACTATTTGACCGACATTCTAAGCGCACTAAATGATAATAATGAATACTTATGTAATGTCTACAGATGATAAGAATGAATGTTTCATTTCAAGAATGTTTATCATGTTCACACATTATTAATGTAGATAAGTGAATAAATGCAGTGATTGTAATAGATTGTCTCATGTTTGTCTTTATTTCCTGTGTGTCTGCTATTCAGATGTGCATGCATCAAATGTCCATCTACAGGCATTATGTAAAAAAGAGGTATCAAATTACACAACCCCTATTTTCATCAATTTCTGGTATAAAGATCATATTTTAGATGCATATAATTTCCTTAATTGGAGATTTTGTTTTCTTGAATAATATATTAAGAAGTATTTATGGCAGCTAACAAGTTAATTTCTAGTCAACTCTACTAGACTTTAAAGTCAACTCTACTAGACTTTAAAGGTCATTAAACACAAGCACATTTGTTTTGGTCCGTGTTTACAAAATCAGAAAAAATTCCAATGTTAGGTGCAAAACCTGATCTAAGGATCCGGGTTACAAAACTTTATCAATGAAAAAGAGGTTAAATGTTTCTCATAATTCAAAAGCTAATCGCATCAACTGGCCCTACTGGAATGACAACCCAATACCGCAGCTTTCTTGCAAAATACTAAATCAGTATTACGTATTATGCAGAGACGCAATAATAATTTCAAAACTGATAGAAACTTTATTTGAATAACCGTATTCTCATACATATATTATGATAAACGTTAGTCAAGTTTCATCAGTAAATCTTTTCCTTTTTTTGTGTTTGTTTTTAAAAGTCACATAAAATTTCAATGTTGGATGCCAAACCTGATCCCAGAATATAGGTTGCGAAGCAATATCAGTGAGAAAGAAGTCAAATGTCTCTGATAATTAAAAAAGCCTGCTTGACTCGACTGGCATTATTAGAATTTCATTGGATGATCAGTGTTCTTACAACTATATTTTGATAAACATTAGAGTCAGTAAATCTATGAAAATGTCAAGATATTTGATGCTTTGGTGACGAACAGTAAAGATTGAACCATATCGCAAACAAAATCTTTGTTTTAATGATGCAGAATATCCTGAACTAAATTGTTGTTTGTAAAATTCTGGAACCAGAACGTCGAATATCCAAGAAATAAATAATAAATGTCATTTTAATGGCACAAAGATTAAATCAGTTTATGAACATATGATTAACAGGCAGGAAACACCTCATTGGATGTACTCATACAGATTTTGAGTAACTGTGCCGACAAAGTTTTTATTCAAAAAGTTGTCATAGCCTTCAAAGTACCGAAAACTAAACTTATTACCTCTCGATGTAAAATTCAGGTATGTGGAGAACAACACTACAGCTGTGTACAAAAGTTTCATTGTCAAATCAAGACTATGATACATTCATTGAAATATTTGAATGTTCAAATCTGAATCTCAGTTGTGAACGGTACTTTATAAAAGACTACGATGTAACACAGGACCTAAAGAGAACTGTAAATTTTGATGACATTTAAAAATGTTTAAAAGTACCGTGAACAAATCGCTTTCAAACACATGCATGACAATTAAACTCGATGATGCGAGAGTTAAAATCTAAACCAAGATAGCATTCTATTTTGAGTGACCGGGAACTGATCAATGTTTCGGCTCAAACATTATCGACTATGTTTGTTGCAGAGAAAAGAGGTTATATAAATCGTTTTGAAGAGAGTATCGAAGAAGGCATAACACGAATAGAGGTTACAGCTGATTCATTACAGAGAATTGATTCAAAACTGCGGAGGTACGTTACCCTTCCGGCAATCTACAATTTAAAGCGCCGTTTGGAGGTGTTAAAGAAACTGTTGCGCCATTAAACGAAGACATAAAAAGATTCACAACTGTTATTACGTTAATCAAAAGTACGACAAATACATAGGGTACATGAATAACAATTGTGGATTTAACAACAACAGTTATTATTCATATCAATATTTAATTTGAAAGACATCATCTGTAATTTTGTATTTTTCAAAGTTATAGACAACTGTATCAACTTTGTTGTAATAAGATGTGCTAAATACTAATGCTGAAAAGTACAAAAAACACTGTGATTATTCATCGTTATTTGCACAATTATCCGGTTATTGGTAATCTATGGTATTTTTTTATGCATCTTGTTGATACGACTTAAAGTTGACGTTTATCTATAGAGATCAACCAGACTTAACGGAAAGCGTTTTACCAAAAGTCTTTCTTTCAAATATTTGTCGCGCTTTTGTGGATAATTTCAAATACTCTGTGTGAGTTGACGCTGTTGACTAAAAGGGAAATTAAAGTATTTGATATACATCGACGATAAATATTGAAATACAGGTCAAGTAGAGGGCGCCTGGTTTGCATCAGAAAAGCTAAGAAGAATCTGATATTCTCTATTTGCGGTTTACAAAAATGAAATTTAGAATATATCGTGACGTGTGAATGAGCCTTACGTGGGAAGACAACACTTCCTTCTAGAAAGGCATAATCAGAACCTGATGGCCAGGTGTTATGTGAAGTCTCAGCTACAGACAATACAGGTTGACTGGTCCTGTTCATGGGCAAGTGTGCGGAGTTAGCAGCATGCAAACATATATAGTGATTGGATGACAACTGTCATCTGGTGGTGAGGGGGAGGGGGTACAGGAATAGTGTTATTTAGGGACACTTACTCAGCATACTCAGAAGTATCGGGTGCACATACTTGTATTTCGGAGACACTCGAGGGATTGACTCATTCCGTCCGTTATGAACAGGTGTTCGTTAATTTAAGACTAAATACTGTAGAAGTAATAACAGCAGTACTATGAAAATCTGTGTGGGCACTTGTTGTTCTACATCATGTGTTCGTTATGATAGGCTTTATACATTGTGTATAACAAGGTTTGGGGTTACTGAATTTCAATGAAATCTGACTGACCGTTTCCCAATAGACAACACAAATGAATGTTTACACTTAAGCAGCATGGAAATATGAAATAGCGACATCGCTTACTAACTTACGGCTATCACTGTTCGATACTGGACATCACATAATCATTTACAGCCATCACTGACCGATACTATACATAACGTAATCATTTACAGCCATCACTGACCGATGCTGTACATAACGTAATCATTTACAGCCATCACTGACCGATGCTGTACATCACTTAATCATTTACAGCTATCTCTGACCAATACTGTACATTACTTAATCATTTACAGCTATCACTGATCGATACGGTACATCACTTAATCATTTACAGCTATCACTGATCGATACGGTACATCACTTAATCATTTACAGCTATCACTGATCGATACTGTACATCACTTAATCATTGACAGCTATCACTGATCGATACTGTACATCACTTAATCATTGACAGCTATCACTGATCGATACTGTACATCACTTAATCATTTACAGCTATCACTGATCGATACTGTACATCACTTAATCATTTACAGCTATCACTGATCGATACTGTGCTATAAACCGTCAATATCCAGAAATGATATAGTTGTATCGTATTATTAATCTCACGAAGACGCATGTTCGGTTTTGCAAGATGATCTCCATCTTAGACACAGAATTCCACTTAGATATTTAAATAATAAACAAATATGTAGATACTTAGATTAATACTTAACAAGAGAGAGAGAGAGAGAGAGAGAGAGAGAGAGAGAGAGAGAGAGAGAGAGAGAGAGAGAGAGAAGACAATGTATGAAATACATTACTAGTTCGTGATACAAGTAATAATAGTTCCATATGTATTATAAGGAATTGTTCGCATAAATATATAGAAAATCAGTTAAGAATATAGTTTAATAATCTCATTTATTAATATGTATCGGAATGTCTTTTATTAAGCGTGCCGAAAATGATTTAAGATCATAAGCATATTTACATGCCTACAACTTAACAGCAGGGCATCTTGATAACGTTTGATGTAGACCTGTCTAAATAACATATTCTGTTTTGTGATACATACAAAGTAATGGGTGCTCCAGGTACAGCACGCGGCGATTCATTTCGAATAAGCAATACATTATACAGTCAAATTATGTAGACGCTGGCTGTTGATCGCGATCCATTGGCTCGGTGTAGGCCGGATGTCCATTTTATGCAATACCTATAGCCGATAACCGGTCTTAAAATGAACTCAAAGTAGTATCTTTTTTATGTCGAATGATTAAATTGATAGGGATAAAGAATACTGATTTAAACACTTATTTTCCACTCGTCAGAGTCTACATTCCATGACAGTTCAAAGTGTCATTTTACATATCGAGAGTCAGACACTGGGACATAGTGTTTGTAAGCTGTGTGAACGACTGCCAGTGCTGTAATATTCTGATTAAGTCAGGAATGACTTGTTCGCAGTAAATTGCCATTCGCCTTAAGTGTTTGGTTTTGTGGATTTAACGCGATTTTTCAGCACATTATAGGCTATACATGGCGGACAGTATATTTGGAAGAATCTGAGAAAATCCTGGGGAACCACCGATCCACCGACAGAGGTGAGTTGTCAGTGATCTGTAAAGGCGAGCGCCTGTGACCACTTGTCCCACCCGATGTCCTTTGCCATAAGTTAACAGCCTCAGATATTTCAGATGAGATACACATTGTTGTCTCCACCCTTTCGATTCTCTCCATCCATCCGTGCGTAGCCTAAGGCACGCGTACTTGCGTGTGTGCGTAAGATTACTTTCTTGCTACACAATGCATGCAATGTGCATTCGTGGACTTATGTCGGATACCTTTTTTTCAATAACAGAAATATCCATTAAAATTTAAATATTCTTTTGCTGCCACTTCACTTTGAAGTCCGTGGTTTGCGAATTTATTTCCTACAAGTTTGGAATGTAAATGTTCTCCTATAAAATTTGAGCAATCAGTGGGATCATTTGTGGGTATTTGTAGGCACCGAATCGCTTTGTTTACAATCTATTTCACTAGTGATATGGCGGACACTACTGCTATCCACCTAACGAACGATATCAGTACAACGGGCGATAATTAGAAAACCGTGTCTATAGAGACATCAAATATTTGGCTATGATTTGATTGTTACGATTTGTACTTCTTCACTACCTTTGCGTGGGATAGGGTTTAAAAATAACTGGTTAGATCCGGATAGGAAGAATAACAGACAAATCAAGCAGATGTACAGCTTTGATACATATTTACAGTTGACGTTACCTTCTTTTCTTCTTTATTTATTTTGTTTGTCCATGCTATTGTACGAGTTTGTTCAAAAATGTATCTAGACTATCATATTATACAAGAGAGAGAAAGAGAGAGAGAGAGAGAGAGAGAGAGAGAGAGAGAGAGAGAGAGAGAGAGTTTTAAAGTATATCTGCTCAAAGAAGATTATTTAGGTATCACTGTACTAATTAGGTTCCTGATATATTTCCTTCATTTTTCAAAATTAAAAAAAAAAATCTATTGCATTTATTTATAGGTTCAGATGCACAAGACTACTTCACTTATGGTAGGCACTAACTTGGACACAAAGACTATTTCACTTATGTTAGGCACCAACTTGGACACCAAGACTATTTCACTTATGGTAGGCACTAACTTGGACACCAAGACTATTTCACTTATGGTAGGCACTAACTTGGACACAAAGACTATTTCACTTATGTTAGACACTAACTTGGACACCAAGACTATTTCACTTATGGTAGGCACTAACTTGGACACAAAGACTATTTCACTTATGTTAGGCACTAACTTGGACACAAAGACTATTTCACTTATGGTAGGCACTAACTTGGACACAAAGACTATTTCACTTATGTTAGGCACTAACTTGGACACAAAGACTATTTCACTTATGTTAGGCACCAACTTGGACACCAAGACTATTTCACTTATGGTAGGCACTAACTTGGACACCAAGACTATTTCACTTATGGTAGGCACTAACTTGGACACAAAGACTATTTCACTTATGTTAGACACTAACTTGGACACCAAGACTATTTCACTTATGGTAGGCACTAACTTGGACACAAAGACTATTTCACTTATGTTAGGCACTAACTTGGACACAAAGACTATTTCACTTATGTTAGGCACTAACTTGGACACAAAGACTATTTCACTTATGTTAGGCACTAACTTGGACACAAAGACTATTTCACTTATGGTAGGCACTAACTTGGACACAAAGACTATTTCACTTATGGTAGGCACTAACTTGGACACTAAGACTATTTCACTTATGGTAGGCACTAACTTGGACACAAAGACTATTTCACTTATGTTAGGCACTAACTTGGACACAAAGACTATTTCACTTATGGTAGGCACTAACTTGGACACAAAGAATATTTCACTTATGTTAGACACTAACTTGAACACCAAGAATATTTCACTTATGTTAGACACTAACTTGGACACCAAGACTATTTCACTTATGTTAGGCACTAACTTGGACACAAAGACTATTTCACTTACATTAGAAACTAACTTGGACACAAAGACTATTTCAATTATGTTAGAAACTAACTTGGACACAAAGACTATTTCACTTATGGTAGGCACTAACTTGGACACAAAGACTATTTCACTTATGTTAGGCACTAACTTGGACACAAAGACTATTTCACTTATATTAGAAACTAACTTGGACACAAAGGCTATTTCCCTTATGGTAGGCACTAACTTGGACACCAAGACTATTTCACTTATATTAGAAACTAACTTGGACACAAAGACTATTTCACTTATGTTAGGCACTAACTTGGACACAAAGACTATTTTACTTATGTTAGACACTAACTTGGACACCAAGACTATTTCACTTATGTTAGACACTAACTTGGACACCAAGACTATTTCACCTATGTTAGAAACTAACTTGGACACAAAGACTATTTCACTTATGTTAGACACTAACTTGGACACTAAGACTATTTCACTTATGTTAGAAACTAACTTGGACACCAAGACTATTTCACTTATGTTAGACACTAACTTGGACACAAAGACTATTTCACTTATGTTAGACACTAACTTGGACACAAAGACTATTTCACTTATGGTAGGCACTAACTTGGACACAAAGAATATTTCACTTATGTTAGACACTAACTTGAACACCAAGAATATTTCACTTATGTTAGACACTAACTTGAACACAAAGACTATTTCACTTATGTTAGAGACTAACTTGGACACAAAGACTATTTCACTTATGTTAGACACTAACTTGGACACCAAGACTATTTCACTTATGTTAGGCACTAACTTGGACACAAAGACTATTTCACTTACATTAGAAACTAACTTGGACACAAAGACTATTTCAATTATGTTAGAAACTAACTTGGACACCAAGACTATTTCACTTATGGTAGGCACTAACTTGGACTCAAAGACTATTTCACTTATGTTAGGCACTAACTTGGACACAAAGACTATTTCACTTATATTAGAAACTAACTTGGACACAAAGGCTATTTCACTTATGGTAGGCACTAACTTGGACACCAAGACTATTTCACTTATATTAGAAACTAACTTGGACACAAAGACTATTTCACTTATGTTAGGCACTAACTTGGACACAAAGACTATTTTACTTATGTTAGACACTAACTTGGACACCAAGACTATTTCACTTATGTTAGACACTAACTTGGACACCAAGACTATTTCACCTATGTTAGAAACTAACTTGGACACAAAGACTATTTCACTTATGTTAGACACTAACTTGGACACCAAGACTATTTCACTTATGTTAGAAACTAACTTGGACACCAAGACTATTTCACTTATATTAGACACTAACTTGGACACCAAGACTATTTCACTTATGTTAGACACTAACTTGGACACCAACACTATTTCACTTACGGTAGGCACTAACCTGGACACAAAAACTATTTCACTTATGTTAGACACTAACTTGGACACCAAGACTATTTCACTTATGTTAGAAACTAACTTGGACACCAAGACTATTTCACTTATGTTAGACACTAACTTGGACACCAACTCTATTTCACTTATGTTAGACAATAACTTCGACAAAACATACAAATTTTAACAAAATCAGCATATGTTATGTTGCTTCTTCTGGAAATGGTTGCTTTAGAATTAAATGGAATTTGTAGTGCAATTGACATATCCGGAACCGGACGAATCACTATTGTTTGCTTTGTTAACCAAAATAAAAGCCCAAATACTAAATTCAATAAAAGTTTCATCTTCAATTTAGGTTTTAATGAATCTCCAGGAAAAATTAGAGAAAAAATACTAATAATTTTCTTACCTCGATTAGTGTAGTATTAATTACCTTGCATAGTTAGTGTAGTATTAATTACCTTGCATAGTTAGTGTAGTATTAATTACCTTGTATATTTAGAGTAGTATTAATTACCTTGCATATTTAGCGTAGTATTAATTACCTTGCATATTTAGTGTAGTATTAATTACCTTGCATATTTAGTGTAGTATTAATTACCTTGTATATTTAGAGTAGTATTAATTACCTTGCATATTTAGTGTAGTATTAATTACCTTGCATAGTTAGTGTAGTATTAATTACCTTGTACATTTAGAGTAGTATTAATTACCTTGTATATTTAGAGTAGTATTAATTACCTTGCATATTTAGTGTAGTATTAATTACCTTGCATAGTTAGTGTAGTATTAATTACCTTGCATATTTAGTGTAGTATTAATTACCTTGCATAGTTAGTGTAGTATTAATTACCTTGCATATTTAGTGTAGTATTAATTACCTTGTATATTTAGAGTAGTATTAATTACCTTGCATATTTAGTGTAGTATTAATTACCTTACAGATTTAGTGTAGTATTAATTACCTTGCAGATTTAGTGTAGTATTAATTACCTTGCAGATTTAGTGTAGTATAAATTACCTTGCATATTTAGTGTAGTATTAATTACCTTGCAGATTTAGTGTAGTATTAATTACCTTGCATATTTAGTATAATATTAATTACCTTGCATATTTAGTGTAGTATTAATTACCTTGCAGATTTAGTGTAGTATTAATTACCTTGCATATTTAGTGTAGTATTAATTACCTTGCAGATTTAGTGTAGTATTAATTACCTTGCATATTTAGAGTAGTATTAATTACCTTGCAGATTTAGTGTAGTATTAATTACCTTGCATATTTAGAGTAGTATTAATTACCTTGCAGATTTAGTGTAGTATTAATTACCTTGCATATTTAGTGTAGTATTAATTACCTTGCATATTTAGTGTAGTATTAATTACCTTGCAGATTTAGTGTAGTATTAATTACCTTGCAGATTTAGTGCCGAGGCAATGAGAATGACGTGCCTCGCCCAGAGACAAATTACTGCAGCCGACCCAGGCTGGTCTGAGCACGATGTAACTCGCAAATCTCTGATTCTATGTCCGGCACACTAAACCCTGAGCCATCACGGCTCCAGTGCTTGTATGGCCAGGATTTGAACCCGCAACCCACTGAATGTGAATATACAGTTCAATGACCACTGAGCCACAGCTGCTTCCATGCTGGTCTAAACAGGATTCGAACTCGCAACCCTCAGATTATGAGTCTGACTTATAAGTGAGCCACAATAGCTCCAGAGAGAGAGAGAGAGAAAGAGAGAGATCATTACATTCCATTGCAAGTGGCGTAGCAAGAAAATCTGGGTCCCCCCGCAAAACTAAATTCTGGTCCCCCTCCTAATTAAAATAGAGTTTGATGGGAATTTCGGGCCCCACTGCACTTGCCCCCCCCCCCCCCCCATCCCCCCGGACTTGCGTGGGTTGCTTGGGACGTTGTTATGCCCTGTATGATTTTCTGTCCCAGGCATATTTGCACTATTTGCGCCATGTTTACGCTATGACGTCGGTTGCCAAGCCGCTATTGGATTTCTCCATGCTCTGAATAACTGCACTCAGATTATCTGCGTCAAATCCATACAATACACACAATATATGTGATCTATAAATATACATTGGTGTAGGTCTCGTGGTCACTCATATTATCTATGTCTGATCCATACAATACACACATTATATGTGACCTATACAGAGATATTGGGGCAGGTTTAGTGGTCTTGTGATATTTACATCACAGCCCTCTGACTTGGATATAACTGAGACAAAGTAAGGTGGATAACTGTCATAAGACTGGGAGATATCCTACAGGTAAGTATTATCTCGTGAAATACATTTGTATTTCGTAGGTACACAATTCATGTATATTTTCTGACACACATCTAGCCTTTCTGTATCAATAGATACTGTTACATGTGATGGGGAAATACAATACCCGAACCAATATATCACTTATAGGAATTCTCTTAAAGTGATTGCTGTTCGTGGACCGAGGCGATTCTTGTCAAGGAATTATAATATGAATATATGCACATAATATAGTCCTTGGCCCTCTCTTATATAGAGAGTCGGCTTCGTTCATTCTTCCGTTTCTCTTTGTGTATAAAATCAGTGCAAGCCCGGATCATACGGCCCAGTAATGCATAATAGGTGCATGAATGACCTCAAATCTGGCAAAATTCGATATACATGACTAAACTATTCAATGGCATACCATTTTTGTTCCTCTGTACGGATTACATTTTTGTCAGCAAATGTTGGTTATTACGATTTGTCTCAGAAATGATTTTATAGAGGTTTTCTAAATTTGTATATGTACTAATTAAGGGCATATATTTCATTTGGTATACCAATCGATTTTTAAAAAAAATGAAATTCATGATGCCAGTCTAGCTATTCAAAACTAAAAGATTTATTTTACGTTGATTTTGTTTGTTTGTTTGTTTGTTTTTTGTCTTTTTGTTTTTTGTAACAAAGGTAACATTAGCTGTAGACAACTACTGACCGTCACGAGCCACAGAACGACACACAATTCATAATTCGATACAGCGGTAATGGTCATTAAGATTGGTCATATGGCCCGTATTTCATTTGCTGATGCTTGTCCAGTGATTGGGTCAGCAATTGATGTTCGTATCATGTATGTATTGAGAGTCTAAGGCAGCATTGGAAAGTCAGGAGCTAAGCTAAGGCAAAATAAACTGCTTCTCCACTACTTTGGTAAATAATACACTAGTCTAGCTGCCACAAGTTGTACTCTAGTTTTCCAGAGTCGGTAATGGTACATGAGGACCACACTTTAGGACCATATTCTAGTTTTCCAGAGTCGGTAATGGTACATGAGGACCACACTTTAAGTCCATATTCTAGTTTTCCAGAGTCGGTAATGGTACATGAGTACCACAATTTATGTCCATATTCTAGTTTTCCAGAGTCGGTAATGGTACATGAGGACCACACTTTAAGTCCATATTCTAGTTTTTCACAGTCAGTAATGGTACATGAGGACCACACTTTAAGTCCATATTCTAGTTTTCCAGAGTCGGTAATGGTACATGAGGACCACACTTTAAGTCCATATTCTAGTTTTTCAGAGTCGGTAATGGTACATAAGGACCACACTTTAAGTCCATATTCTAGTTTTCCACAGTCGGTAATGGTACATGAGGACCACACTTTAAGTCCATATTCTGGTTTTTCAGTGTCAGTAATGGTACATTAGGTCCACACTTTAGGTCCATATTCTGGTTTTTCAGTGTCAGTAATGGTACATGAGGACCACACTTTAGGTCCATATTCTGGTTTTTCAGTGTCAGTAATGGTACATGAGGACCACACTTTAAGTCCATATTCTGGTTTTTCAGTGTCAGTAATGGTACATGAGGACCACACTTTAAGTCCATATTCTGGTTTTTCAGTGTCAGTAATGGTACATGAGGACCACACTTTAAGTCCATATTCTGGTTTTTCAGTGTCAGTAATGGTACATAAGGACCACACTTTAAGTCCATATTCTGGTTTTTCAGTGTCAGTAATGGTACATTAGGTCCACACTTTAGGTCCATATTCTAGTATTGAACGACTGTAAGTTATGTAAATCTTCTTAAGATTTTATATTGATAAAATGTATTTAACGCTTTTGAGGTTCTGGACACGTTTTGAGGCAGATTCGAAAATATTATTAATATGGTTTAACCAAGACGCATAGGAAGTTAAAGTAACTCACAAATGAAAGTGTCATGAAACAAACTATTTTTTTTTTCTCGACGGAGTTCAAGTTCAAGGAAAATAATTTATTTCCAGGTTTGTAAACAAATTGGTTTAAAACTCTTCATAAATATTGGAATTTATTTTTGAAAATAATTGAAGGAAAAAAAAATCAACAAGTAGTAACATGTAGGGATTTTGTATTTTGTCTGTAATTGCTGAAATAATGAGTTAGAAGAAAAACTTTATTTCATCACCTAATGTCCTCTCAACAATAAACATCACCTAATGTCCCCTTACCAATAATCATCACCTAATGACCCCTCAACAATAATCATCACCTAATGTCCCCTCAACAATAAACATCACCTAATGTCCCCTCAACAATAAACAAAGACTGTTATTATATGATAAATTACAAGGCATTTAATACAGAGTTTTATAACCTAAATGACTTGGAAAAATTATTCTTTATTGTGGTCAACCCAGATTTGATTGTTTTTGTAGTGGATCAATTCTAACTCAAGACAGTTACACCTCAGCATGAGAGAAATAGCATTCCGAAAAATACGTCTTAGCAACCCTACATTGTCATATGCTTGTCAGTTCTTTTAAATTACATGTATACACTGTACTAATTTAAAATGTTTTTATGTACACAGGGCTGTCGCAAGTTTGTTCTGGACGAAACGGCGCCCAGGCGACCGTCACCTTCGGCGCTGCCCACTCCCCTACTCTCAGAAAATATACCGCAAACTCTGCGAAATGTAACACCCACCCACCCCACCCCCCACCCCCCTTGGCGCCCCTGGCTGGCGCCCCCCCCCCCCCCTTACGACGGTCCTGTATGTACACAAGTTTACAATTATATACTTATTGATAACATATGCGTTATGTATCGGTGACCTCTTCGTCTACATGTGCTGCAATGTCCAGGTGGTTATTAATATGCCAGAACTGCATGTTTCTCTCAGAGAGAGAGAGAGAGAGAGAGAGAGAGAGAGAGAGAGAGACTATTATGTGCGAGGGTGCCACGATTAGATTTCTTTCCACATGTCGACATGTAATGTATATATGAGATGCGACATTTCGATGATGTATACGCATTTAGCAAAATAAACTTGTGAAACTTATGCTTGGAACACTCAACACTGACTGAAATGCTAACAGTACAATTATTCCAAAACAGTACTGCTATCAGTACAATTATCAATAAATACGAGTACTGAAACTTCGAAGGGAAAGCTTGGAGGATTGTAGATTGAATAGCCACCACATGACCACTTGTAACTCTGTCTCTAACACGTGGCGGTAACTATGGACCACCGACCAATAATATCTCTGGCAAAAGAGTGAGCATCACGTGATTTACTGGCGAACTGGCAGCTTGTCTGACATTCAGGTTTAATTTATGTTACCTATTTCACTGCCACTATACATCATGTACAAATTCAAATCGTCATAACTTTTTTTTAAAAAATTGGGAGAATAATTTTTAAAATTAATTAATTTATTTATTAATTTTTAATAATTTTAAAAATTACACCTCAGCATGAGAGAAATAGCATTCCGAATATAATTTCCGAATAATAAATAATTTTTCTTTCTTTCTTTTTTTTACCACCGACCAATAATATCTCTGGCAAAAGAGTGAGCATCACGTGATTTACTGGCGAACTGGCAGCTTGTCTGACATTCAGGTTTAATTTATGTTACCTATTTCACTGCCACTATACATCATGTACAAATTCAAATCGTCATAACTTTTTTTAAAAAAATTAGCTATTTTTTCATGAAATTTTCCGTATGCACTAACATTAATTCCCATGTGGTAAGTGTTAACATAAAATACTTTGCTTTTATATGATGTGCTATGCTAATGGATAGGGAGTGGTTATCTCTGCTCTGAAGACGGATCAATACTATGTAATGTAGTATGATTACTTACCGATAATCTCCAGGTAAATAGTGGCAGACAGGTTTCAGCGTTTCATGTGAAGCAACATTTTACTACCACTGTTACAAAAAGTCTTTGAAGTCATCGTGGTGTGCTTTTTTGTCACCTATGTCATAAGATAAGCCTCTTTCTTTCTTTCTTTCTTTCATTTTAGACGAACCGTGAATTTTTTCTTCTGAAATCTTCATATTAGCCGATTTCAATCTACCACGTTACCTACACGCTTGCGCCATTTTGTGTGACATACAGACTTTACATATAGAAATATAAAATTTAGAATTGTTATTTTTATATATTGGCAACATTTCACTTGATTTTAGAAGTACACTGATTTATAATTATCCTTGCTATCCACATTCTCATTAGCAAATAATTTCCAATCAGTATTAATGGAGAAGAGATCCAGTCACCAGTACGGTCAATACCAATGCATTCATTTGGTTGGCAAACGACTTTTAATGAATTCATCACTTTCATTTCGGGTAGCTCGACGAGTTAGTAGAAATCATGATCATTCGTTACGGTTAGGGTCGTGTTTCCTTTCTTCTGGTTCGTAGTTCTTATCATCAAAATTAAAAATTGGGAGATGTGTTGGGATTTATCTCTATCACGATTTCCCAGTACTAGCAGTCATTTTGCCTGCATCATGCTCCACAGTAAATATTCTCCTGCGACATTGAATTTCCTGTAGGTGACAATTCATTCATTATAATAGTAATGAATATGTAACAAAAATCTATTGAATCTAATTATGTAACAAAATCTATTGAGTTAATATAGAAATAATTTCTCTCTCTCTCTCTCTCTCTCTCTCTCTCTCTCTCTCTCTCTCTCTCTCTCTCTCCAATTTTTAAATATAGGTTGATACGATTTTGTTCAAAAATGGTTGTAAATTATGAGAGTAACGCTCGAAAATAAAGCCATAATATAATAATAAATTTCTAATCCGCGGCTGTTCTAGAGCTAGTTAATGCTGATTTAAGAATCTGAAACTTATTTTGCACTTTTTTGTCTCGTTACTAGCTTCCTACTTTGTGTACAAATAAGTTTCTCATGGTCAGATCATTAGTTTTCAAGACCAGTATTCGAAACACTTTCAGACCGTAGACAATCCGCGCGCAATAGTCTCAAATTTGTCAGACCAAACCTGGAGATCATACACGTCTAAGATGTAGCTGTGTTGTATGATTTTACGTCTACCAATCACGAAAGAATAATTTTGAAACGATAACTTTGATTGGCTGAGAATTAAAACTCACCCTCAAACTGAGATTCACAGCTTGTGCTAAAGTTTCTTATTGTCAAAAAATTCATTTCATTCAGTCCTTACTTAATATTTGCGACGTTTATCTTCTCCAAAGCTTAATGCCACAAAAGCACAATGTATCTGAAATCAGTGGTACAACAATAGACTCGTATCAATAATAGCACTAACATTTACCAAGTATGGCGTATGAGTCATGGGTATATGATACTACCAAAATGTACCAATTTTATCAAAGTGTACTGAAACAAAATCAGCATACTTGTTGCTAATAGAAACACTGACACGAGGCTTGTTGACTGCAGTTTCTATTGATATATGATTTATAAAAATTTTTGTCGATTCAAAAGTGTATATTTTAACTGTAATACATCTTATACATTCAGTAATAAAATCTGCCAATGCGGGCCCCAATATGGCTGCCGATGGTGTCAAATAAAAAGTATGTTGCAAAGAATTTTTTGTGCACTCCTAAAAACCCTTAGCAACAACTGTATTTTATCTTATATTTTTCAGCTGGAGATGAGTAGCATAGAGAACAAAAGTAAGTATACATTTTCTATCCATTGCAAGACTTTTACCAGTTGTTGACTTCCATTTTTAGAGCCGTAAAGAACATTCCGAGACTAAGTTTCACACTTTTTACTGACAATTTTTTACAAATATTTTCCTGTTGTTGTTTTTTTTTTTTTTTTTGTGCAAATTGAAAATCATAATTTGAACCTAAGTAAAATGAAAGCCGTTTAAATATGTATGGTCTCAAATTGCCCTTCTTTTAATAAAATTAACTCAGTTTAAACCAAAGTGGAATTCAAACCTAAATCCCCCCCCCAAAAAAAAAAATAGAAATCAATCAAACTTTTTATTTGATCCGGAGGGCTTTCGGTCTTGAGAGGTCTTACTACGAGCCAATTTGTTTTAAACTTACTTAGTAAGGAAACAAAGTCGCAAACTGTCCAAACCACATACAACTTTAGATGATTTATGTTTATAGTTCTTCAAGCTTTAAATTAAAACAATCAATGACATAAAATAAATCCAGAACAACACTAAAATATTTCAAATAAAAATATATCGATTTTGAGAATGCACTCTATATAAGAAAATTCCTAATTTGAATTGGATCTATCAAAGACTTACTAATAAAATGAACCGTATTATATGTAGTTTTAGCATGCATTTAGTGAGCAAGACAATGGTTTCTAAAAAAAATAAAACAGAAATGGTTGGCTTTCCTTGTGTCCGACAATGGGTATATGGTTCTTTTACTTAAAGATACCTCTAAACTACGTACATTGATACACATATTTATATACTTTAAAATGCATTTTATATTATTTTTTTTTACCAAGCCTTTGTAACAAGATTTGGATTGGTTAAACAATCATGTGACGCAGAAAACTAGTAGTTACTGGTTCGTAAGACCAGAAAAGAACTACGTATGTATTAATTCACCCTTCTTCTGTGATTTCACAATATTTGTAAACAATTTTTAAAATATAGTTCTATTATTTATTTCTTGAGATTAGTTATTGTTTTTATAACTAATCGTAATTATAAGCATTGAACTATACTATTTTACAGGATTCATCAAGTCTTGAAGTTTGAAAATAGATTACACGCAGTGCTTGAACAGTTTTCGCTTGGCTACAGCCTTTCATGCAATGTGTGACACATTTTCTAGCTTCATCACTTCACGAATCCTGTACAATATGAACTTCAATTCCTGTTTACAGTACGTGCTCAAAATGCAATTGTTTTTATAGAAGTTAATCAATGCATATTTTAGTACTTTTCTCAAGAAGGTATTTAGTCTTTGATATGACTTTTGACTCACAGTCTCAAGGACTATGCTGTCACCTATAACAGCGATTACTGTCACATCTATATCTGTACTGTAAACACTTTTGTTTATTGTCAAGAAATTTGTTATGAGCCTCGTTTACATGTTTTTCTTATTTAGAAAATGATTCTTACAAATTATATTATCTATCAGTAAGACCACTGGACCAATTAATCACACACTTATTATCATAATAAATACCAAATATATAGGTTCAAAAAATATATATCAGCAAGCAAAATATGTGTAACTTTTTTTTTATAGCGATCCTAACTACAGGTTTATTTTCTTTAATCTTATTTTCAAGTTTTTTTTTTATTTTCTTTTGTCTCTTTCACTAACACAAATACATATTTTCAACTATTCTTTCTTTCTATTTCTGTTAGTTTTGCAATAAATATCTCTATCACTGTGTTACATAACAATTTTCAGTTCATCCCACCGAAAATGAAGGTGTACCTAATTCTTCGACGGCCAGAGGTAATCCTTTTAGCACCATGAAGATAACCTGTCATAATGCTTGCATCATATAGTCGTCATATAGTCGTCATCATGTAGAGTACAGTTGTCTTGTCATTTGGATGTATATTTTGTGACTGAGAATCACTTCTTTGTCCAAAAACTGACATTTCTTTTTAGAAATCGAGAAAATAGACATTTGGATGGCTACATGAACATGTGTACACCTTGAAAGGCATAAAGATCTACTAGTGAGTGTAAACACTTCATACTACTAGTGAATGTAAACACTTCAAACTACTAGTGAATGTAAACACTTCATACTACTAGTGAATGTAAACACTTCATACTACTAGTGAATGTAAACACTTCATACTACTAGTGAATGTAAACACTTCATACTACTAGTGAATGTAAACACTTCATACTACTAGTGAATGTAAACACTTCATACTACTAGTGAATGTAAACACTTCATAGCTGCTTTTTCTATTATTATAATGGCCGCAAGTTTTTTCTCATCAATTTCTATAAATATGTAACATATAGCAACATATATACGTTAGATGTTTTAAGGTCTGGTTTATGGTTATAGAGTGTTCTAACATTGCTTTTATTTTCTGATGAATTTGGTAGTAATAAGATGTAAAAAGATGTAAATAAGGACTAATACCGACTTGGTCAACTGTTGTTTTAAAACTGTCGAACTCAATACTTGATGTAGCAGCACAACTTACCGTCTATATTCGCGAATAAGTCGGGACCAAATGCATGCAACATAGACCCGCATAATGCGCCGGCAGATCAGAGTCTATGTTGTTTGTTCTACTGATTAGTCTTTACAAACTGCATAGACCCAGATCTGCCGGCGCATTATGCGACGGCAGATCTGGGTCTATGCAGTTTGTAGTTGGTAATAGATTATACACGAGTATCAACGGGTATGTGTTAGTCCATGTGTCATGAGGTCTTTTCTGGAGGTTAACAAGAAAAATAGTATAAAACGGTACATGAAATTGAATTTAAGAAAACTAAATTAGGTCAAACTGAATAAAACTGGTAATAAAATTAATAAAGGTATAAATTAATTTTAATGTTAGTTTACAAAATAATTTAATTTTGTTTAAATTCTGCTTTTTTGAGAGCAGACTTTTTCTATTTTTCTATGCCAATGTCTATGCTGTTTGCATTTGGATCCAACTTATACGCGAGTATTGACGGTACTTCATTTAGCAGGGGAGAAAAGACGTAATCATAGATAATTTTCACGTATTTCTGAGCATGCTATGAAACACAAAATAACTGATAGCATCTTATTTCCCTTGATTTGGTTAGCTTTTTGAATCTAAAGGCATCAGGAGCATCTTGTTAGTGGTCATCTAATTTCATAGCCGTGCCTTCATTAAAAAGTAAGCAAGTCTAAAACATTTCAAAAATAATTTGAAACAGTCCCAATAAATGTACAAGAGACCACATGTGCAAATGTCTTCACACCATTGTGGTCATGTATTCAGATCATAGTAGTCACTGACGTGTGAGTAACCTCAGCTTTACAAGTACTTGTTTAAGGATTAATATCACTTACAAAATGTGTAGGATGTGTTCACACCATAGTGGTCATGTATTCAAACCATAGCAGTCACTGATATTACGGGTGAGTAACATTAACTGTATAAACTGCACGTTAACGGTGAAGTTTTAGAATACATTGTTTGTTCTAGTAGCAGCTGATTAAATACTTTTACCTATTTTTGTAATTACAATACTGTAATTAAAGTCGACGATCTTGAAAATAATATTATCGCCCCTCTTTCTGAACAGCTGTTCTTATTTATACGGGCTTTTCGCTAAAAGACTTCTTATGATTTCTAACTGGTCACAAATGAACATAGTACCCGTCTGACATCCAATATGGCCGACATGGCGGCCATCTTGAAAATCTTATTATCGCTGCTTCTCCTGAATGGATGGTCGTATCGATAAGGAGTTTTCAGTAAAAGACTTCATATGATGTCATGTTGGTTCTAGATGAAAATGGTGCCCGTCATACATGGACATTCAATATGGCTGACATGATGAACATCTTGAAAATCATTTTATCACTACTCATCCTGAAAGGGTGGTGGTATCGACATGGGGTTTTCACGAAATATATGGTTGGTCCTAGATGAAAATGGTACCGATCTTAAGGCAATGTCGGCTGCCAGGGCGAGAATTTTGAAAATTTGTTATTGCTACTCTTCCAGAAGGGGTGGTCGTATTAACATGAGACAGGCCTTCGAACATCCAATATGGCCGCGACGTTGGCTATCTTGAAAATATTGTTATCACTATTCCTCCTTAATGGATGGACATATGGACATGGTGTTTTCAGCGAAAGACTTTTTATGATGTCTAGTTTGTTCTCGATTAAAATGGTGTCTTTACGACATGCCGCCAGACATTAAATATTGTCACCATAGTAGCCATCTTGAAACTCTTGTTATCACTACTCATCTTGAACGGATGGTCAATTTGACATGGGGTTTTTATTGAAAGACTTCACACGATGTCTAGTTGAACCTAAAAAGAATGGTCGTTTTTTCTGACATGCAGTATGGCCACTATAGCGAACATCTTTAAAATATTTTTATTGCTACTCCTTCTGAACGGATGGTCACTTTGACATGAGACTTTCAGTACAAGACTTCTTATTAGGTCTAGTTTGTCCTATGCAATATGTAGTTTGTTCTAAGGAAAATTGTACTCATCTAACATCCAACGTGGCACCATAGCCATCTCGAAAATCTTGTTATCATTACTCCTCTCTTGTGCATGATGGCACTGACATGTTTACTTTTTTTTTCTTTCTTTTTTTATTAAAACACTTCTGAAATATAATTGGTTCTGAATGACAATGGTGCAGATCACCAACATATGGGCACTTTTGTGAATGAGTTATGAAAACGAGACCTTATTGACATTGGGGTCCAGTTAAAGGTCATTGCTAGCATTTTTGTTCTTCAGTAAGCTTATGAGCACAGTGATTTTATACCTATACAAGTGAATTTTGATCAGACTATATATTTGGTTGCATTCCTATGAACAAGTTGATAGTCAGCACTGATTTTAGGGTCAAAGGTCTTGACTTGGACTTCTAGCTGTACTGGCTTTTAAGCATGATTGCAGAGACAAGTATGAATGGATTTATATCATTTAATCCAGTTTTTAGATATATGAATGGATTTATATCATTTAATCCAGTTTTTAGATATATCTGAAGAATGTAGTAGAAGTTTCTCATGCTTTAAATACTCAGCAGTTACAGAGAAGAAATGGACATATCTTGGATTCATGGAAATCCCTTTCGGCCAGTAGAGTGCCAGTCCCTTCGAGGGACTCTTGCTTATATCATATTATGCATTGATTTTTGTTTCATTGACAGGAGAGAATGGGACTGAACCCGATGGGGACATCGGCTGTTGCGGTTGTATACTACTAGGAATATCAGTTTTGAGTCTGATACTTTTCTTCCCGTTCTCTCTCATCTGTGCTATTAAGGTAATTTAATTTTTAATAAACTTACCCAATAATAATAATAATAATAATAATAATAATAATAATAACGGTGATTATGTAGGTGGAGAATGGAGTGGTAGTGATGGTTTTGGTAATTGTAATGCACTTTAAATTATGGTGATGCTAATACCGACGACGACAACGATGACAATGATAATTGTGCTGATAATGAAGTGGATGAGGAAGTGGATAACGTGAACAAATACATGCAATAGACATGCACTAAAATATGTATTCACTCTTACATAGAAATACAGTTATCAGACAAACACGTAGTAGAAAGAATTAAAACATTCTCGAGATTTTCCAGATTTACATTTCCAGGAAGGTATATTTTGTAATTTACAGATAGTACAAGAGTATGAGAGAGCTGTCATTTTCCGATTGGGTCGGGTCAAACAAGGAGGCGCCGTCGGACCAGGTACAGATTCTATATTTGGCTTTATGCCTGTCTGTCGTACCCTCTGCCTGTATTTTTATATTTATATATGTATGTTTGTAGTAAGTTTGAATATGTGGATGTTGGACGGGTGAGATGGATTGATAGATGGATGGATGAGTTGGATTGATAGATGGACGGATGAGATGGATTGATAGATGGATGGATGAGATGGATTAATAGATGGACGGATGAGATGGATTGATAGATGGACGGATGAGATGGATTGATAAATGGACGGATGAGATGGATTGATAGATGGATGGATGAGATGGATTGATATATGGACTGATGAGATGGATTGATAGATGGACGGATGAGATGGATTGATAGATGGACGGATGAGATGGATTGATAGATGGACTGATGAGATGGATTGATAGATGGACGAATGAGATGGATTGATAGATGGATGGATGAGATGGATTGATAGATGGACGGATGAGATGGATTGATAGATGGATGGATGAGATGGATTGATAGATGGACGGATGAGATGGATTGATAGATGGACTGATGAGATGCATTGATAGATGGATGGATGAGATGGATTGATAGATGGACGGATGAGATGGATTGATAGATGGATGAATGAGATGGATTGATAGATGGACTGATGAGATGGATTGATAGATGGACGGATGAGATGGATTGATAGATGGATTGATAGATGGACGGATGAGATGGATTGATAGATGGACGGATGAGATGGATTGATAGATGGACGGATGAGATGGATTGATAGATGGACGGGTGAGATGGATTGATAGATGGATGGATGAGATGGATTGATAGATGGACGGATGAGATGGATTGATAGATGGACGGATGAGATGGATTGATAGATCTACGGATGAGATGGATTGATAGATGGACGGATGAGATGGAATGATAGATGGACGGATGAGATGGATTGATAGATGGACGGATGAGATGGATTGATAGATGGACGGATGAGATGGATTGATAGATGGATGGATAAATGCATAATGGGTTCATAAACGGTAGTACGGTTAATTTATGTGTTCACATCTCTCTCTCTCTCTCTCTCTGCACGTCTTGATTCATTATAGTATGTGATATAACATTTCAGGTATATTCTTCCTATTTCCGTGTGTGGACAGCTTCAGAAGTGTGGATTTGAGAACTTTTTCCTATGAAATCCCGCCTCAAGAGGTATATCATTTTCAAACAGCTGCCTAAGATATATTGAAATATAATGGAATCACTGTTAAAGTAGTCACTGTAAAATGACACGAGATAAATGTTCGTCAGAAGAAGTAGATTTTTTAAACACTGACGTCCAAAAGGTTTTTTTTTCCCACGAAAATGCTCTTTATAATTTGTACTTTCGATGATATATACATGTACTTTTAATTAGGTACAGCTATAAGAACACTTTAATTTTATATCAATTTTTTTCCAATTATGTTGATGATGATGATCATGGTGTTGACGACTAAGAAGACGAAGCGACGACGATGGTGATGATTAAAGAGGAGTTATACGAAATTCACTTACCCAAAAATTATAAATTATTCACAGATCTTGACTAAAGATTCAGTGACGGTGGCCGTGGACGCCGTTTTTTACGCCCGTGTCTTTGACCCCACCATGTCCATCATAAATGTGTCGGATGCTCAGTCTTCGACAAAACTTCTGGCAGCCACGACACTGAGGAACATATTGGGAACCAAAGCTCTTACCGAGGTGTTGAGTGATAGAGAGCATATTAGCAATACCATGGAGGTACGTTGCAGGTGCTTCGTTAATTTATACAGTCATTAGGTTTCTTTTGTATATAGAATACGTATATGAATCTATCCATATGTTGCTGTGTTAAATTATCATCAGAGGCCTGACTTTTTAAATGATAACATTTTTCCTTGGAAATATTCTTTCATACATTTATTTGGATGCGTGGGAAAACAATAATATGTCCACACACACACACACACACACACACACACACACACACACACACACACACACACATATATATATATATATATATATATATATATATATATATATAGCCAACTATTATAGGAAACTATTGTCCTTCGTCGGTTTTTTCATTATTTGAATCCATTAAACCCTTAAACTCTACCCTTGTGTAGAAATAAAAAAAAGGAAATTAAATTGCTTTTACGCGTACTTAAGTGTATACGATAGTTTTCTATACGGTAACATATCTAAGATGTATTTATTTATTTTATATCTTTTGATTTTTCTTTAGAAGGAGGTAATATCCTACAGATTTTTCGGAGCCGCTGTTGCTTAGTAGCTAAGGCCTCGGACTTGAGATCAATAGAGTACGGGTTCAGTTCCCACATTGTCTCAGCCCTGATGGGCAAGGCTCTTTACTCTGTTTGCCTTGGCACGATTCAACCTTCAAAGGGTATATGTGTCGTAAAATACCACAACCAAAACTCCTTATACTGGGTTCAATTTTTTTCAGGAGACACTTGATGCTGCAACTCATCCATGGGGCGTCAAGGTAGAGAGAGTCGAAATGTAAGCGTTACTTTTTCAGTTGTATATGCTTGTTTTATATACATACAATTTTCATCATCGCAATGAAATTTAAATGCATACACTAATATATTACGTAAATCATATGATTCTAATTAATTCTTCATTATAGTTTTCACATAATGTTAAATCCAAATATATAGAGACCAATAAAAATGAAAGAAGAAAGTTCGGGGTATTTTCTTGGTTTGTATTATATGCTACATGTGATTATGCATGATATATTAGCCTTCCTATTTTGTAAGTTATGCGAGATGCATCCGCTGTAAAAAAAAAATAAAGGCTTTGTAATCAGTTGAAATACCGATGGAATCAAGCATACATTCATTATGCATTGTCTTATGATCATCCTGCAAGTCGCTGTTTGTTTGCACATTTGGCAGTTTTATTTATTTATTTATTTTTTTTTTTTTTGGGGGGGGGGGGGTTCTTTAGCAGCGGTTTTTCTACGTTTTCTCCAGAATTGTATTGTTTTCGTCAGAAATTAAGGAACATATAATTCCACAGATTAAACTGAAAAATTCAACACGCAGTTAACTTTCGCGTGTCCTATAAATTAAATTGTCAGCGCAAATGACTTCGAAATCGTAAATATACCATGAACGTAATTTAATTCACTAACGTCAGTGAAGTATAATACTTATATGTAGTTTGTTCGCTATAGTTACAATGCGCGAAAGTTTGATGGTTACGATCTTATGGTCTAATCCTTAAAATAGATTAGATTCTTTTAAATTAAAATGTCAGGTTTTAGCCTGTGTGCTACGTTATCAGGTGGACATTTGTTTTATGTTTTCCCATGGAGCACACGCATTCAACAATTGAAATATATCAATATTTGCTTTCAATGAACTTCCAGCATTATACTTTTTAAAAACTGTACATACTTTTCTTTACTTTTAATTTCAGCAAGGACGTCCGTCTCCCGATTCAATTGCAGAGAGCCATGGCAGCCGAGGCAGAGTCTACACGTGAAGCTCGCGCTAAGGTAAATAAATAAATAGGAAACGTACAGATACATTTATTAAAACGATAATCCATCGATTCAAAGAAAATATAAAATTGAAATATTTTACACAGGTGCAAAATTTATATTCCTGTTAAAAACGGAGTGCCACTGACTGACATGCATATGAGGATTACAAACATGAGGATGTTTCTTTTCTAATATTAAAACCATTAGTCTTTACTAGTTAGGGTTGGTGCGATTAATCGAATAATTTATTAATTTTTCGATATATATATCCTAATATCGATTACTGATATAAACTTTAGGTAATCGATGTTTAAGGAAGACATTTTTTTCTGCCGTTACAATTGCTGTTTTATGTTTAATTCTGTACCACAGTTTGCTTAATTCAACCATAGGAACTTAACGTGAAGATAGTCATTGCAATGCTTTTTAGTAAAATGTTTCTGGGATAATGGTTAATTCGCACATCATTTCATGTGACGGGCAGAAAACACGATGACAAATAACATTAAGATGTATTTATAAACAGCAGCCGGCAACTTCACATGCTCTGGACTAATGAGCGTAGGCGATATTGCATTCAGTTCTTACCCGACTGCTTACCATCTGTAAACTTCCGTCCCACTGTCTCTTTCGCTGACGATGTGTTATATTCGCGGTGCACGTGACACTTAACATTAAAAATAAAATAAATTCTAATGCGCTAATAAAGTCTTGAGATGCAGTGCGCAAGTCGGATCTATCACAGAAAAAATGTCAGTAGAACACTCAAGAAGTTGAAAATTATCTGCTAAGTTATACCGTACAGGAGCAAAGATGACGCCTGTACGTCATTGTATTTCTTACTATATGACAATACAACACGTGATTAGAAAATCATTTTTGAATATTTGTGAGATATATATATTGTTGTGAACATCTGATGCCAAACTTTCATGGTAGTGTAGTGCGATGTAGAATTGCGTGGTAAACAACGCAATTTGCATTCACGCTCCTAAGAGTTCGTTTTTATACTTTCCGTAAAAGGGTTAAAATCGATTATGTATCGATATAAGAGACCGATAATTGATACCAGTGCAGGGTCCTATTAACCAGGCATGTTACTAGTCAGTGCTTTTAACTGAAGTTAAAATTTCTGTATTGAAAAAGAATAAATGCCGCTTTTTAAGTTAATTTGATCGCCTTAGCTGCCAGATCATGTTTCCTTTTTGAAAGTCTCTAGTATAATCTTTACCAAAACGCCGTGTCAAAATTATATCATGATCATGATACAAGTATTTATTATACATTCTAGGTGATTGCAGCCGAGGGAGAGATGAAAGCGTCACGTGCTCTAAAGGAAGCTGCCGATATCATGTCTGAGTCGCCTTCGGCGCTTCAACTCCGGTACCTTCAGACGCTTAACTCAATTGCTGCCGAGAAAAATTCTACTATTATCTTCCCATTTCCCGTTGACATCATCACCGCCTTTGCCAAGAAATAACCCCCACTGACAAGTTTGAAAAGATATTTTTGTTTCCTACCTATTAATGACAGCGGACTTGTTTGCTCACCTTGTTGTGATTATCGATTATCTTGAGCTGATTGGTAGGGGATATTTGACGTTTTTTCAGCGAAATCTTTGTCAACTGAAAGAAAATAATGAATGGGAATATTACTCTATTCGTGCTCTCTTGGGTCTTGCGGTACGCAACCATATATTTTATGCTTAGCAAAACACCGCTACTAGTATTATTTTTTTTTGCGTACTCTTTCATATTTAATTAAAAAGAAGAAGAAAAAAAAAGGATATGTGCTATGACTCTTTCCTCAAATCATTTTTAGCTTGTAATGATTATCAACACTCCATATTTCCTCAACGTCAAATTGGTGAATTTCAACACTGTGAAAGTAGTAAATGTTAGATGTATCCAAACGATATAGAAGATAATTACCGTATGTACTCGCGTATAAGCGAGCCCAAATGCAAACAACATAGACCCTGATCTGCCGTCGCATAATGCGCCGGCAGATCAGGGCCTATGTTGTTTGTTCAACTGATTAGTCTTTACAAACTGCATAGACCCAGATCTGCCGGCGCATTATGCGACGGCAGATCTGGGTCTATGCAGTTTGCAGCTGGGATCGAATTATACGCGAGTATAGACGGTAAGCGGCGTAATACATTCGAGAAAGACTGTAAAATAAATTGTTTGCTCCTTTGATAATGACCTCATGATTTCTAACTATTTTCGAAGATTTTAAATGTTTTATCATTTGTAACTTGATTGTGAAGTTAGAAAATCGTCGGAAAATGTCAAGGTCCTTGAAAACATTTTCAAAATGCAGCCAGCCATAGAAGACCATAATGTGTGCAGATCTACTATTAATATATTTTCTTTTTTAAATTTTATTAGAAAAATATTTCTCTTTGTTTCCCTGCCTCAAACTGTGTAAGGTGTGTAAGAAATTAATTTTTTTGAAGAAATTAATTTTTCTGAGCTTTAGTTTGCCGGACAAACTCTTACGTTTTTATGGTAACGGTAGCGACATTTATATTTCAACTGTACTCTGGTACAGGAAGCGGATGCTTAAATCAGCCTTCCTGGTAAGTTAATCAACCATTTCTAGATGAAGCTGTGATTCAACATTCCGGCAGAGTATATTTACTGTGCCATAAACTCGTACATAATTGTTTACAAAAAATGATCACGTGCTTCAAACAGCATTTCCAATTAGTTTTTTTTTATTATATGAAAACGTTTTTATATTTGTTTGTGTGTCAGCCTAGAAATTTGATTTATGCAACTGGATTTGTTTGACAATTGGAATAAAATAATATGAAGAATAATTTTTGTCATGTATATCATACGGTGATCTATTTCAATAGCCTGGTACTCAAGCCCACAGAAATATAGGCAGTATTCTGGGGTGGGAGCTTTGATTTTATTCCATTCTTTGAAATCGATAAATTTAATACTCACATCGATTATACTTTTAAAAAAAAATAATAATATTTCAATTAATCACTGATATTATTAAATAATACAAAACTAGAGAAGGGCATTACAAACTGACTTTTTACAAAGGCGGACACTATGCACAACACGGCTGGACCGTAATTTTTGCATCAGACAATGAACTCAGGTTGAAAACAAAAGCTGTACTGTATTATTGAGATTGATGTTTTAGATCAAGAAATAATATCGATGTAAGATGGACGTTTATTTCATTTTCTCTCCAATTTCTAATATTTTTTTACTAATTGGAAACATAATTCTGTATCTATACAGAGAAAATAAAGTGTGTTTGTGTGTGTGGACTTCTTATTAGTCTCATTAGTTTATAAATTTTGTCGAAAGGGCAGTTGTAACATCATCGGCCCATATCTTCAACTCCTTGTTTATTTTCTTCTTCTTCTTTTCCGGGAGAGACCGATTGACGTTCCCATTGGTCGTAAGGGTCTCGGGGAAAACTGAGTCAGATATATTCCAATATTAGTGTACTGAAAGTCAATTTTGCCTTTAAAAGCGCAAAAAAGGGAGTGGTTAGTATTAACCTAGAAAGAGAAGGGGGGGGGGCAGTTTTTTTCGGGAATAGGGTTATGCTTTTTTGTATACTCCATAAAAATGTAGGGTACTATTTTTTTGTGCAGAGCTAAATGATGGGCAAAATTATTCATGGCCCGATAAAGTATGATATTCTGTGAAAGTGGGTTGAGGTAGGGTTGAGTTTCTTAGTTGTATGATTTGTTATTACACTCCATCCCCCCCCCCCCCCCAATAAATACTGACTTCTCTCTACCAGTAGATACTGACTGCTTCCTGCCAGTAAATACTGACTGCTCCCTACCACTAGATACTGACTGCTCTCTACAAGTAGATACTTACTGCTTCCTGCCAATAAACACTGACTGCTCCCTACCAGTAGATACTTACTGCTTCCTGCCAGTAAATACTGACTGCTCCCTACCAGTAGATACTTACTGCTTCCTGCCAATAAATACTGACTGCTCTCTACAAGTAGATACTTACTGCTACCTAATGATACTTCAAATATTAATATTTGTAAGTAGCATTTATGACCAGGAACGAACAAGGCGCTTTTATTAAATCTGTTGAAAGAAGAGAAAAGAAAAGAATCATCAAAGATCTTACATTTCTCAAGACCCACAATAGTATTTACATGTGAACGGGGAAAAATTATTTATTAAAATTTTATCACAATCCAAGAATATTAATAAGCATGCATTTGTTTGTGGTAATACAATTAAGCTTACGATCAAGCGTGCGAACGAGCTTATACTTATTTGTACTCATTTAAGTTTATTATACAATTTCCAAAATTACAGATTTTCAGAAGGCTGGATTAACCCTTGAAATCCAACTGACATATTTGCACAAAATAAGTGTTGTGGGTTTTGAAGCTATTTCTAATAATCCTTGTATTAACAGATGTACCAGTTTTGTACCATGTGTCTATATTATTTATATGACTTTAGTTACAACATAATTTATATTGTTTACCTATTTGTCATCAACTCGATACTATCAGCCTATTTTGTATTTTCTGACATGTCAAAGACTATCGGATTGTATGCATTTGAACTCGTCCATTTCTAGATGAACATTTCTAACTTATACTTTTATTAAAATTTTGTCACATATATAATATTTGCTACCTTTTCCTTTAAAATAATTAATGGTAAATTTGGTATTATTTCCATTTTTGTTTTATCATTCTTTAAGTATATCTGCCAATTCTAATCTCGTTATACGTTTCTTCTTTTGTCCGTCTCTCTATATCTTTTCATATTTACTTTACAGTTCTCTACTTGTCGCTTAGATGCAATTATTTATTTCCCTTAGATTGTGTTTTACTATGTATTCTTTCAAGATACCATCTGCATATTTAAGCATTATTTACATGTGATTTTTCTGTTCTTTCATCTTGTTTGTTATGTATATATCTGAAGATCTCCCTATGGAGGAAATAAAGAATGAACGAATGAATCTCTATAAAATAATTAACTATCTTACACTATACCTATCTGTCTGTCTGTCTATATCCATTCGTCAATCAATATATGCATCTATCTGTTTATCTACGGTCTTACTGTCCGTCAAACATTTCATCTTTCCATCCATCTATTTGTATGTCTGTCTGTCTGTCTATCCCTCACCCGTCATTCCTACGTCCTACCCTTCCTCCCTCTGTCAATCAATCTGTCTATATACCTATCAATTCCAAATAACATGGTAGACATTGTTAACTTAAGCACTACAGAAACACGCGTGTCCTTTTAAAATGTATAACAATAAGAACGACTAAGATATTAATTCTTTTATTCTTAAAACTGAAATTTAGTACGAGTAGAGTCAATCGAACTTTTTGTGCCATTGTCTTATATTACATACCATTCAAAAGATACTGACGTGTGGAAGACGGTAAACTCCAGTGCATGTCGTGTGTAGTCGAAAGAGATATGAGAGTATAGAATTGTACGAGTTTCTATTGATCCTATTCAATTGATATTGCCATTAAAGTACTTGTTTGCCAAGGATAAATTATTAAAATACCTTATTTAAAGAATACAGCGTTGGAAATGTACAATACATGCTTTCGTGCAGTGATCGAATCCGAGACAAACATTGAGCCAAGTAAAAGAGAACAGACACAAAATCTGCACAGCTGTTATCTATGTTA
This sequence comes from Margaritifera margaritifera, assembly GCA_029931535.1. Classification (NCBI taxonomy): domain Eukaryota; kingdom Metazoa; phylum Mollusca; class Bivalvia; order Unionida; family Margaritiferidae; genus Margaritifera; species Margaritifera margaritifera. The sequence continues at coordinate 786,551 of JAQPZY010001237.1, forward strand.
CAGTTTCCTTTGCAATAAATTACTCATATCTTCTTTGTAAAAAGGAGTGCATACATATATTTGAGTAGAAAAATACTATTAAATAACATTACATGGGATATATTAAAAATAAACTAAATAGAGCTCATTGTTATCTACAACGAAGCGGTCACTTTTTCCACAGCTGAAAATAAATATTTAAAAAAAAAAAAAAAAAAAAAAAAAATTAACTTATTTTCATACTACCTAGGTTATCTTAAAGATAGCTACTGAAGATTGATTTTGAAATTTGAGAGTTAGAGATCTGCATAATTCAGTTAGTAACAAAACAAAGAGAAAGAAACCTAAATGCGGTTTTAAAAAAAAAAAGGGGGGGGGGATCAGTAGCGGCGGTTATTGTGTTAAAAGCCCAGTACGTAATTAATCAGTGATATGACATATTCAAATGACTGGTATACGATGCACCGATTTTGTCGAAAGGTACACACGCAAGAGTTTCAGGCCCATAAGGTACCGGATATATCCTTGTATAGCATGCAAAAGACTGCGATCAGCACATTAACTTAAGTTATGCCTACAGGGGCGTGTTTGGTGCTCCAACCAAATGTGTCTGTTCCGACCCAGAGTTACTCAAACATAACCAGATCTTGATCACGTGCGAAAACGGGCAGGGTAGGAACAAAATGACGACATCGTGTTCGCCATCGTGCTTTAAGTAAATGTATTACGACTAAAGATGGCAGTCCCATGTGTTCGCCACCTTGCTTCTGTCGAAGCGAGGGAAAACCTGACTCACAAATGGGTTGGAACAATAGCGTCACAAGACCACAACGAAGGTCGACAAAATAATCAGCCAAAAATAAATGCAAAACAACTTGTTCAAGGCTAGAGCACAACGCAGATGCAGACCAGATCGTGATTTACGCTGTTCATCTGAAGGCATCAGTTGAATCAAAAGAGTAGATTATAATCACCTGGTACATTACTGCTACAACAGATCCGGATCTACGTCGTTGTTAGTTGGATATGCTTTATATGCAAGTAAATGTGCAGTTTACAAGCAAGCAATACATTTTATTACTAAACATGGTCGAGAGCAAAGTTGTTTTAGAAGATGATCGATGTCATCCACAGGCTTGACTTTCACATTAGAACTCTAAGGAAAATAAATGGAATCATAGCTGACCTTGACAATATGTAATATAACTTTGAAAAACCTAAATATTGCAGGCCCATAATATTATTTGTTCGACGTTTTGGTTTGTGGTCGCAGGAGAGAGAAAGCTTTACGCTATGAGTGAACGACCCATTGATTTACCTGTACAAAGACCATCCCCCCCCCCCCCCCCCCCCCCCGCTTAAAAAGACCACACTTCCTGTGGGTCGTCTGAATGGTGTTTATACAAAGATCTATGTATCTATTAAAATATTTGTTTGAAGACAGCGGAGAACTGATTTTATGGGCGCAGTACTGACATCGGAAAGTATGAAACCTCTCCGTCATTTATTCTTGATGGTAAGAAGTGACCCACCCCAACCTTTCAGATCAAAACACAAACTAAAATCTTAACTGAACCCAGTGGCGGCGCGGGGGTTCGAGAAGCCCCGGGGCAATGCTCTTTAATGGCGCCCCTACTTTGCCACAGAGATCAGTTTTTATGTAAGTTGCCAGCCTCCACCCCCCCAAACCGCCCGCCGGCGCCTCGCCCCCCCCCCCCCCATCTCGCCTGGCGCTCGGTAACAATTGCCCCCCCCCCCCCCCATCGCGCGCCAGCCACTTCTGGGTTTTTATGCGAGCTTAACAAAAACAATAGCATTGCTAGTTGTTCAAATAGATTGAAACCAAACTAAGTTTTCATACTATGGTAGCAAAACGGACAAAACACGTTCTACGCATATTCCTTGTTATTGATTATTTTATTATTAATCCTCAATGATAGCCATTAACACATTATCGATCTGTTATACCCAGTGTTAATGTCTGCATGTAAAGCACGTCATCATTTATATATATTATCGACCGCTATACAAGTAGATAGTGGTTTAGACAGTTAAATATTTGCGGTCCTTGTTTACAATATGATGGTTACTGGGACATGTTGAGTTTTACACTTTAGCACGTGACGTAGGTAGATTGGCCTTGAACGTTTTGTTCACTACATGCGCAACAAATCAGGAAAATACCAGACTAGAGTTGAATAGGAGTACCTCATGGTCTATAAATAGCAAACCGGGAATGGTCTTGTGATATTTACGCATAAATAACTCTCTATGATAACATACGTGATAGAATTTGACGTGCGACATAAGAAAAAGTACGAAGAAATTGATTGATCCGGATCAGGTAAGAAATGTTGAAATATATGTATTATAATTCGCCGTTAATCCCGATTTTAAGTAGATTTACATAAAATAGTAGTAATGTACAGAACGTACAATCTCTTGATAAGTTAACGTTTGAAGGTCTGTGTCAGCTGCCGCACGGAACCGGTCGTTGAACTATCGTTTTCTATATATCGATTGTGTGCAGTATTTATGCTGGTAGTAGAGGAAAATAAACATGAAGTACAATTAGGCCAAATATTTTACTTTTGTAACATCTAAAATACTGCATAGAATGAAGAATATGTAACCATCGTGCTAGAACTATTTCCGTGCGGCAACAGATGGATTATGAAGATTGTATGACATCAGTATTAGCACCTATAATCCAGTCGATTTTAAACCCCTGAAGCATAACATTTACCATAGAAGAAGAAGAAAGCCACACGGGGAATTACTGCCAGTGCACCCCCACTTCCCCACCCCGATCCACCCGGGATGTGTGGGACGGGGTATCATGGATTTATCCAGTCGTGTTACGCAGTAATTTTAAATTCACACCTGTTCGTGCACAGTACAGTCACCACATTATATTATATTAAATCTTATGTTGTCTTGTCCATGTTGAGATAAACACTTGCAATGTAGCGTTGAATCACTGCTTTGGTTTGGGGTGGGTGGGTAAACCCAAGTAGGCTAATGTAGGTATTCATTTGAGATTATGACCAAATTGTGGACCTAGAACAGAAATAGAAGACACCTGTTGTACCGTCAGGCTAAAACAATGGACCCAAACGGGCAGCACATCCTCATTAACATCGTTAAAGGAAGCTACCCGCCCCACAACCCTTCTTCTCTTGCTGAATGTACCATGCCCATTCCCTAAAATGTGGCGTTTCACTTGACAGTAAATCAAAAATAATAATCGACTTCATTGATTCGCGCGTGTCACTTGGGGATGAACAATTTAATTTTCTTGTGGGCCTGGAAGGCCTTAGATTTTCTTTCAAACCAGGATATTTCTTTTTCTTCAACCTCAAGATGCATTTTTTTTCAACTAATGAATACAATAGGTTTTTTAGTCTATAAATGAGAGGAATATTTTTTTAAGCTTGTTAAAGGGCTATAATTTTTTTACTTCAAATCCCAGTTCCCCATCTCCCGAATATGAAATGTTTGGTCCCTAATATGGTGATGAGGCATTTGGTTATTGAGGCAGAGTTATAGTCTCTCTGTCTCTGTCCCTTTTTCTCTGTATTTATCTGTTCTTGGAAGAGACTTTGTAAATTTACAGTTTTCTTTTTTTGTTTGTTTCTAGAAACTATGAAATATAGAGGCTTTAAATACATGCATGCAATATAGAGGCTTTAAATACATGTATGCAATATAGAGGCTTTAAATACATGCATGCAATATAGAGGCTCATCTAGATCTCATTCCATTATAATGACAAATCCCAGAATTAGAGATAACCATGCCTTCTAATTAGCATAATAGTTGATATAAAATCAAATAATTTCTTCAGTGAACAGCTCTGTTTCATGATCAGACAAACTTAGAATCTTAAATGTTATTACATAATAGGTCACACATTAACCAGATTTGAGAATGGTCGTTCAGAATTTTGAATAAACAATGATTGACCAACAACTGGTGGTAGGTTGGTTGAGGTTTGTGATTCTTCAGTTTCACCATTTAGTTATTACTAGTATTCAGTCAATCAGAAACCGCAGCTCGGATTTGTCTATTAATTTTAAAAAGGTCATTTGTTCCATGTTGATCCCTTTAGATCTCTTTGTGGAGCTTCAGTTTCTCAGTCGTTAGCCTGACAGACTCACAATTAGTATGTTTCGGGTTTGATTCCTGCACAGACCAGACCTGGTTAGCTGCAGTGGTGTGTCTGTGGGCAAGGTACTTTAATCCTATTGCATAGGCGCTATGTTATATTTCGTGTACTGTATGCTGTTTAACACCAATCAAATAGTCCCTTCACTTTGAGAATGAATACTGTCATTTTTTAATTTAACTTTAAAAAAAAAAAAAATTCAACAATAGTTTAGCAAAATTCTACATTTATTGCACTTGATAACTTAGGGCAGGATGAATGATGAAGCCGGAGTAAACAAAATGTTTGCATCAAGTGACTCAAGCTTGTACATATAAGTTAAAAGCATCAGTACATGCCTGTAAAATTTAAGACAATTACGTCCATGTTCCGTTTGCAGATAATTGTAGAGTTAAAACGTTATACTTAAAAAATCTCACTGTGTAAATATACACCTGGCCATGTTCAAAAGTGCAAAATGTGCTCATTTAGCTCATAGGGTGTAGTATCATGAGAGCTAATAGTAAAAAATATGTCACCAATATATTGAAATCATAATTTAAGAATAACATTGTATACGCTTTATGAGACATTGCCCTGTAGTACATACACACTGGGCAAGTCGGTCTTTCCTTCTTCTATCAATAGCACATCTTTAAACAAGATATTTGGTCCCATTGATAACACATAACATTCGCGCTATCTCTGATACAACAAACACTAGTGTGATTGATGTCATGCTTGACGTCTGTGTCCGACCACAAAGAGAATCGTTAGTCACATTAGATCAGACGGTAAAGAAAGAAGTTTTGTGTTTAGAACTGTTGACAGCATGGTTTCGATATTGACCCTATCTGGTAATCCTTGCGTTTTTAAATGCCTCCCATTAGGTGGAGTGTATTATTTTATGATGTCCATCCACCCCTCTGTCTGTTACCTGATTGTTTCCACACAATAAATTGTGTTGTTCACCATCTTCTGTTCTCAAAATTTGTGGAGAGCTAACACATGGTGTAAGGAAGAACCCTATCGATTTCGGAATCCAAAGGTTATGGTAAAGGTGACTACTGTAAGAAGAAAAATGTTTTCTGCATAATAACTCCAGTTTTCCACCATCTGCAGTTACCAAACTTTGTGCAAGTCTTTGTAAATGGAGTAAGAAGCAAGCCTCTCCGTCTTCAGGTCAAAAGGTCATGATCACTTTGACTGAAATAGTTTCAGCACGAAATCATTAGTTCTGCATTAATACCTGTACCAGTCTTTGCGAATCTCTTGCACATTGGGTAAGGAAGAAATCTGTCGATCTTAGGATCAAGAGGTCAAAGGTTAAGGTCATTGACTGCGAGAAGAAAAATAGTTTATATACAATAACATTTGTTTTGCATCACAGACCTGAACCAAACTTTGGGGATGGTTTGCACTTGGGATAAGGAAAAAAGGCTTTCGATTTTGGGGTCAAAAGGTTAAAGACCAAGGCTACTGTGACTGCAAGAAGAAAAACTGTTTCTGCACAAAAAAATCAGTGATCAACATTGTACAGTAGGATCTCGCTATAACACGATGGTCGGGGTCCATAAAACGAGATCGTGTTTTGTCCCGAACCGTGCTATAACCAACCTGGACAAAACCAAGTCATTTAGCTGAAGAAAATGATGCATGCACCAAAACTTTGCAATAGTTCAAGAAATTGGCGAAAATTATTGTAAAATTTCGGTAGCCATGCCACGATCGTATTATATCCAAATTCATACACGATCTCTTCCCCAAAATGATTATTAATTTTTTACACATTATTTTTTGTACTTTGAAGAAAATGTTTTTTTTTTTTCATGTACGAAAAAATAGATGAAATTTTGGGAGCCATGCCACGATCGTGTTATATCCGAATTCATGCTATAGCGGGGTCCTACTGTACTTTTACCAAAGTTTGTTGATGACTGACACATTGGTTAAGATAAAAGCCTATTGATTTTGAAATCAGAATGTCCAAAGTCGAAGTCACTGACTGGAAGAAGAAAAATTGTTCTGAACCTCGTACCTTGACCAAACAATGTGAAGGGCTTGAACTTAAGGTATGAAAGAAGCCTGTCAATTTTTCTGTCAAAGGTCAAGGTCATTGGGCTCAAAAGAAAAATGGGTTTTGCAGAATATCTTTTATTCTTGAGTTAGTTGCTTGACCAAACTTGTGGATAGCTTGCACTTAATGTGATAAAGAAACGTATAGATTGTAGGGTCTAAAAAAAAATAAAGACTTCTGCATATATAGTTTTCTTGAAGACGGTGAACATTGACAAAAGGTAGAGATCATTCAGACTCGTTAGTTACTACTCTCTGAAGTAACCTTGCTCTACTATAGCCTACATAAAGGACTGTTAAACACAGGGTGGGCGTACACTGTGCCATACAGAGTACTCGTTACATTTGACATCATAAACGGGGATAAATGGAAGAGATGTTATAAAGATATAAAGCTTTTTGTTGCGGACCGTTGCTTTCAAATAATGGGACAGAAACTTATAGGTAATTATTTTTCTGCATAAATCTAATTGCTACTCTCAGAAGCTTAGGTTATTGTACACTGACCAGGAAATAATGGTACAAAAATATATCATTAATAGCATTTTATTTAGTTTGTTCGTGTTATCCATAACTTGAGCTTAAAACCCCCTTTCTGGTAGCTGAAACTATTCAGATCACTTGGTAATTTTTGTGTACAATTCTTACTCTTGGTTGTGTACATATTAACGTAAACAAAACTCAGATAATCAGGGAAATAAATTCATGGAATGACAATTACCTGCCCAGTCAGACATGACAACTAACAATCATTGTTGGATATGTGGAATTTCATGTTAGTGGCCCAATTTTTGCATGAAGGATTAAATCGATACCATTTTCCCCACATCATCCTTGTCGGGCCTATAGCTAACAAGTGGAATTGTCATCCCAGGTAATAACTGTTTCTAGGTTTGGATTTAGAGTTTTTTCTGAAAGTTCCAGCAACTATGTTTTCACTAGAAATAGTACACCTTTCAGTATAAAAACTAAGAAATTTTGTCATTCTGTGCAAAAACGAACCATCCCTTTTCAACTTGACCCCCTGTTACAAAAAAAACTTGGGCCTGTCCCCGAATTTTGATGCATTTGTTTGAAGACAGAAAGTGATGCTAGATTGTATGAAGTTCAAAGAGCTGTAGGTATATCTACTGAGTAAAGTAACTTTTTAAATGAACATTTTTCAAACTTCTGATTGCTTAATTCATGGGATGACTCTCTCTCCCTAGATCTCTTAAAATGCACATACATGATTAAGAAATGAACGATTATGCATATTTTCAACTTTTTGTCTTATATATCTCCTATGATGACACTTAAGGTAAATTTTACATAACAGCTTCAACAAGAACTGTAATTAGAAACAGAAAAACATATTCTGTGTTGCCTGAAATTGCCTCGTAACATTATATATTAATTCAGATTAAATCCGGAGATGAAAAATGACTTACTGGAAATTACTGCTTCATTGTCATAATAATATCATTTCATTGTTTCAAAGAAGTGTGTTAGAAATAAAAATTAGACTTTTTTGTAATTGTCATAATATATATATATATATATATATATATATATATATATATATATATATATATATATATATATATATATGCATTGAATGTTGAGAGAGAGGATTCCAATACTATTCAGCAAATCTAAAGCCTGTTGAGTGCATTCTCAGTTTAAACATAATATGATTGATACTTTATAGAGAAGATCTACAACAATCATGCAAAAACTGTTCGTAAAGAGCTTTTTTCATTATTCAGGTGTCTTAACCATTTGATTATGTTAAGCTTACTATTAAAGCTACCCCCCTTCTCCCCCATCGTTAACCCTTCAACCCTTTTGGATGCATCTGGAAAAGTATGGCATTTTCATTGTTCTGAAATAAATTTGGATCGTCTTAAAAATGAGTCTCAAAAATGTAAACGTTCTCATCTTAATATCAGTCACAATATGTAATTTGGACAGAAAAAAACTTTTTTTTATCACCAGCCTCAAAAACAAACATGTCATTCATAATTTTAATAATATGAATTCGTCAACTAATCTCAGTGCTAAAGTTTATGGGGATCCGTCCTCCCTCCCACATCTTGTTGAGTACACTCTCGAGTCTATTTTTTTCCGAAAATTTAATGCTTTAGAAAATAAATAATTTTTCACATTATACATGTACCTGAAAATTGTACTAAGCTGCATTACATACGTGAAGACCTACAATCAAGCTGCGGTGTTTTGAACTTTCTGATCAATTAAGTACACATTATAATTAAAAAAATCATTAATGGTAAACAAACCAAACTATCACATATCATGTATTGGAGTTATTACAGGAGTATAATAACGATCTATACAGAACTAAATGGATTGACAGCATTTGTAACAGCTTATTGCAAACTCGATTTCTATTTATGTGTTTGATCAAAATATTCCAGAGAGAGACAGAGAGTAATCATCGGAGTTCAAACCAGTAACGTGCAATATCCACAATTTTGAAATAATACTTCTGTTAGATCCATAATCATGTAAAGTTTTATAAATTCAGTGTTTTCTTTTGTGTTTATTGTTTGTCATGTTTGTTTCCATTTTGTAATTTTGCCTTTGACAAAGAAAGCACTTGGGCTAGTTAAAAACTTGTTTTGCACTGTTCGTTGTCAGTTTGTTGCATATATATGTGTGTGTGTGTGTGTTTGTGCATAATATGTGTATTATGTATATTTTACTATGGATGAATTTGTTTTTTATTTATCACAGTTGATATTACTTTCTATCTATTTATATCAATATTCATGTATTTTGGTGTGTAGAGTTGTATGTAATGTTTTATTAGTTCATTTCCTTTTCATTATTGATTGTGATATTGCTGTTATTCAGAGTTATATTGTCTTTACTGTAAAATCATTTTATCGCTCATGACTGATCTACACAAATGCAAAGTGAGAATATTTTCTTTTACCCTATATACATGCTTATAAGTCAAGTCCACCTGCAAACTGCACAGACCCAGATCTGCCATCACATAATGTGCGGGCAGATCTGGGTCTATGCAGCTTGTTAGGAGTATTCAGTAGAATAAACAACATAGACCCTGATCTGCCAGTACATTATATGATATCAGATCAGGGTCTATGTTGTTGTAGTTGGACTTTACTTTAAGCGAGTTTATACATTACCAGATTAGTTGCATATTGCAACCTATAGGAAATAAAGCTTTTGTCACTGTCGATACAGTATACTTTTTCTGTATAAATTGATGACACAATAACTGCAAAAGCTTTTGAATTGCAAAACTAAATTGTACAACTTTATAGGTAAAATATTAACTGGTGGGGACATTTTCCATTCCAACTCCTTCAATGACAGATTGTTATGGTGACAGTGCCATCAATTTAATAAGCACTGTGTATTTTACTTTTTAGATAAGGACTGAAGATGAGTAGCATGGAAAACAGAAGTAAGTATATTTGTGCATTTCCGTCTATCTATCTATCTATCTATCTATCTATCTATCTATCTATCTATCTATCTATCTATCTATCTATCTATCTATCTATCTGTCTACTTGTATCTATCTATCTATCTATCTATCTATCTATCTATCTATCTATCTATCTATCTATCTATCTATCTGGGATAAAAGTAGAAAATTCTTGGCAAATGAGGAGATGATAGGCATATGTATGTATGTATGTATGTATGTATGTATGTATGTATGTATGTATGTATGTATGTATGTATGTATGTATAATGATCTTATCTAAAAATCAAAGATGTGTATTTATTTACTTGTACCTGATAGAAAAAGTGTCGGCAGAGATTAGTGCAATAAATGCAGGTAAGACTGTACAAGCCAGTATCTCAATGTTTTCTTACAAAAAAAGAGCTGGGGATATTGACGTGTTAACCTGCATATTCATACACACTATATGGAAATCAATTACAACAGGAATTATATTTTGTGGCTTCCTGACCTTGGCTCCATGGGTTAGGACAATAGTTGAAGTGTACGAAACATTAAATTGCAACAACATAGAGAGAGTGAGAGAGAGAAGCACCCTTATAAAGAAGAACACATGATTTAGAGCTACAACCTCATGCATTAGCATCTTGTCAACAGTAAAGGGGGTCGGGGGTAAGGGAGAGGGGGAGGTCTAAAATATTACTCTTTAAATTAGTCCATTTATGAAAACCCTGGGATTTGTGATGCCATAATTGCTCTATTGTGGCAGTTAACCCCCGGTTTGAATCTTTAAACGATGACAGAATAAGTTTTTTCTTTCTCTTGAAATTTTCAGTTTATCCAAATGTCAATGGAAATACATCAAAGAGACGGACAACTTATGGTAATTACGTCAAATGGTACAACCTGCGTCTTTTAATTCCTCGTATTTCTTTCCATCTTTTCACTGTGACTACGTGAAAAGGAAAGAAAGAAAGGAAGAAAAGTCACGACGGTGTTAAAACTTTGATATGTAAGACATTTCGTGTATTATTTTTTGAAAATGTATATGCGATTTCAGAAAATGTAGACTTTATAACATTTTAGCCATGTGAATGTTCTGAGTACATGATCCATTGAGTAGTCCATACTTCTGAAGTTACATCTTTACTGGCATTCATACATTCAGACTGCTATTTGACTCATTCGAAGAGGTGATTAACTCGGTTTTATCCCTTTTGGCCTTAATGAGGAATACAACTCTTTTAGATTGCCTTTTATGTTTAAGGACTAAATATTAATGATAAATAACAGTTAATTTTCAGAACTTCTATCATAACAGAATTTGTTTTCTTAAAATTGGGGGGGGGGGGGCTTGGATACCCCGATCGGCAGATTCATATTTGTTCTCATTTTTCTTTCAATTTATCTCTGTTATTTTGAAATATTGCAAGCTGAGGGATTGTTTCTTTTATATTTCTAGTGATTCCTGTCCCAGCTTTTATATAAATGCAGAATTTGTTTTTGTAACTGCGGAATAAAAATAGAATGTGTTGCCAAGCCTGTGTGTTGAACTTGTTTGATTAATAATTTCCACATATTCAGAAGAGAGAGAGAGTGAGAGAGAGAGAGTCAGCCGCTGGTATTTGTGCATCAGGTTTGGCAAAACACGTGTAACTGGTTTGCCAGTAAATAGTTGATGCTTCTTTGGGTTGATGGCAGTGGGTGTGGGGGAGATGGTTGATTCCATTTAGATGCATAATAAGGGTAGATGAATATTGGAGATGTTTAAAGAGTTATATTTGAAAATATGACTTCTCTGCTGGGTTAAAATTTAGATTTCTGCTCCCAACAATCACATCCCACCAATCACATCCTACCAATCACATCCCACCAATTTATCCAAGCAAATTTGAAGTTGTGCCTGGAATGTGTAAACTAGAATGGTGGTTAAATCTACAATTATATTTTCTGTGTAAGACAGCTGTCATATAACATTTTAAAACTAAGATAGTATCTTCCACTCAAAATGCCTAGAACAATCATGTTGTATCTGGGATATATCTAGAAAGACTGTATATCAATCGGAACACTAATGGTCTCTTCCACCAATGATTGGAAAAACAATTAAGAAATAATAAAGTAGCTGCTATTGCAAATACTTGTACCTTGTCTATCAAATGATGTCATGTCACAGTCGCATACATGACAGCATTCATTATGGCATCTAATCGATTGAGATGACTTATTTTTGGCCGAAACATTCCCAAGTTTCTTTTTCAAATATGAACTTGTTAAAAAAACTTTCTTGCACTTAACTTGTGCTGATAATTCCATAATGGTATGGTAGCACTTTTGCCATGGATCTATTTTATCATATTACAGTATGTGACCGAGTTCACTGCCATTTTCCTGCAATTTACCCTTTTTACACTGTCGATTCATTGAAGTATTTCCAAGTTAGTGTGTATATGGTCAAGTTGTATATGGTCAAGTTGTATATGGTCAAGTTGTATATGGTCAAGTTGTATATGGTCAAGTTGTATATGGTCAAGTTGTATATGGTCAAGTTGTATAGGCCATTTAGCTACTATATTTGTGAATGGCCTTTAAATTTGAAATATGAATAGTTTTCTGCTAGCTGTCATGCAGAATAGGCAGCAATTTTGGAATAATAAGCATCTTTCTGTTTTAGTTTCCCTTCCTGGCTTTTCCTTATTTATTTCTTTCACTTTATGTAGTATGTCTTCCAAAGAATATTTAAGAATAATATGAAAATAGAAAATGCATGCTGTCTGCCTTTTTGTTTGTCATTCATTGTAATTTCTTCATATGCATGATTTTCAGACCTATCTTACAAACACTGTACCCAGTCAAGATGGAAGACTTCCTTAAATGACATCTTTGAACATCTTTTTCAGATAGAAGACTTAGTTTACATGGCCCAAAGGACAGTCCAAAGGTTTGAAACAAAACCTGAAACAGGCCGAATCTTTGCTAGATAATTCAAGTGGTTGTTTTCTCTTTATGTATAATTTTATCCTTCAATATCAAAACACACTAATTATGTAAATGAAACACAGTATCCCTCATTATTTCTCCATGTCTTTGAATGTAAATTATTTGTGTGCATGTATTAATAACTTCATTTTGAATTTTTTTTTTTTTAAAAGTCACATCTTCGTATCTAACAAAAATAATACCTATATAAGACCACATTTTTATGCAGTCTTTATATATGATTTCATATTTTTGTTTCATATAAGCAGTTTCAGTAACATAAACTGTGTAGTTAAACAGATTCCTTCCCTTCAGATGACTGATCTGGAGAAAAAAAATGAAATAAAAATAGATATAATAAAACTCACTTAGTCTTTTTCTGTGCTATGACAACCCATCACATTGCATCTAATACAAATGGTTGTCCAAATGGAAGAAACATGATGTGCATTGTATTATAGTTCTTGCTCTGCTAGCCATTGCACCATTTCACATGTGGTACGTACATGGGTACTATAACTAGAGTAGTTAATCCATGTTATTGCACAACCAAGAGTCATACATGTCATTAATCTATATTATTGGACAACCAAGAGTCATATATGTCATTAATCCATGTTATTGCACAACCAAGAGTGTTACATATCATTAATCTATATTATTGCACAACCAAGAGTGTTACATGTCATTAATCTATATTATTGCACAACCAAGAGTAGTACATGTCATTAATCCATGTTATTGCACAACCAAGAGTGTTACATGTCATTAATCCATGTTATTGCACAACCAAGAGTGTTACATGTCATTAATCTATATTATTGCACAACCAAGAGTGTTACATGTCATTAATCGATATTATTGCACAACGAAGAGTGTTACATGTCATTAATCTATATTATTGCACAACCAAGAGTGTTACATGTCATTAATCCATGTTATTGCACAACCAAGAGTGTTACATGTCATTAATCTATATTATTGGACAACCAAGGGTCATACATGTTATTAATCCATGTTATTGGACAACCAAGAGTAGTATATGTCATTAATCCATGTTATTGCACAACCAAGAGTAGTACATGTCATTAATCTATATTATTGGACAGCCAAGAGTCATACATGTCATTAATCCATGTTATTGGACAACCAAGAGTCATACATGTCATTAATCCATGTTATTGGACAACCAAGAGTAGTACATGTCATTAATCTATATTATTGGACAACCAAGAGTCATACATGTCATTAATCCATGTTATTGGACAACCAAGAGTCATACATGTTATTAATCCATGTTATTGGACAACCAAGAGTGTTACATGTCATTAATCCATGTTATTGCACAACCAAGAGTGTTACATGTCATTAATCTATATTATTGGACGACCAAGAGTCATACATGTCATTAATCCATGTTATTGCACAACCAAGAGTAGTACATGTCATTAATCTATATTATTGGACAACCAAGAGTCATACATGTCATTAATCCATGTTATTGGACAACCAAGAGTCATACATGTTATTAATCCATGTTATTGGACAACCAAGAGTGTTACATGTCATTAATCCATGTTATTGCGCAGCCAAGAGTGTTACATGTCATTAATCTATATTATTGGACGACCAAGAGTCATACATGTCATTAATCCATGTTATTGCACAACCAAGAGTAGTACATGTCATTAATCTATATTATTGGACAACCAAGAGTCATACATGTCATTAATCCATGTTATTGGACAACCAAGAGTCATGCATGTTATTAATCCATGTTATTGGACAACCAACGAGTAGTACATGTCATTAATCCATGTTATTGCACAACCAAGAGTGTTACATGTCATTAATCTATATTATTGCACAACCAAGAGTGTTACATGTCATTAATCTATATTATTGAACAACCAAGGGTCATACATGTTATTAATCCATGTTATTGGACAACCAAGAGTAGTACTTGTCAATAATCCATGTTATTGCACAACCAAGAGAGTACATGTCATTAATCTATATTATTGGACAACCAAGAGTCATACATGTCATTAATCCATGTTATTGCACAACCAAGAGTGTTACATGTCATTAATCGATATTATTGGACAACCAAGAGTCATACATGTCAATAATTCATGTTATTGGACAATCAAGGGTCATACATGTACATGTTATTAATCCATGTTTATTGGACAACCAAAAGTCATACATGTCATTAATCCATGTTATTGGACAACCAAGGGTCATACATGTTATTAAACCATGTTTATTGGACAGCCAAGAGTTGTACATATCATTAATCCATGTTATTGCACAACCAAGAGTGTTACATGCCATTACTTCCTGTTATTAGACATCAAGGAATGTTATTTGTCATTAATCCTAGTTATTGGTCTATAAAGAATGTTACATACCAATAATCCCTGTTATTGGACAACCAAGAATGTTACATGCCATTAATCTCTGTTATTGGACAAACAGGAGTGTTATATGCCATAATTCCTGTGTTTGGACAACCAAGAGTGTTACATGCCATTATTTCAAAGAGTGATTCATGCCATTACAATGATGTTCATAAAAAACAATGTTTTGAAACTTTTAAATTTAAAAATTGCAAATGCACATACTTGAGTTTGAACTTATAATTACACTCCAAGCATGTTTTAAAAATTTCATATTTGTCCTGTAATTGTCTTATAATTACACTCCAAGCATGTTTTAAAAATTTCATATTTGCCCTGTAATTGTCACACTTTTTTTCAATTTTATGGGTGGTCATTTGCAGCAAACAGAATACAGTGTATACAGCAAATTCACAATCAGAAGACAAACATTGTATCAGGGATTCTTTTCAGGGGTGGAATGGGCTTGGGCGATGTAAGTGTTCGTTGAATCATGAATCTCAATATACATGCTTCAGTGATGCAAAAGAAGTACTGTAACTATTGTGCAAAACCTACACCCTTCATGCTTGAGATAAATCCCGACAGTTTATGCTCTTTACTAATTGAGATGTTTTCTTTCTTAACAGAAAAGATTGAGACTGATCCAGATGGAAATATCGGCTGTTGCGGCTATGTTTTGATTGGAATGTCCTTCCTTATCCTTATTGTCTTCTTCCCCTTCTCTCTCATCTGTGCCATAAAGGTAAGTACATGTGTTGCGACATAACTCTTTACATGTCTGTCTGCATCATGCCAGAATGTGTGTATCTTTGACATCAATGTCGCTACCACCAGTAAAAAAAAATGGTAGCTATTTTAAATAGTAACTGGATAACGAGAAAAATAAGAAAGGTGATAAGAAAACACAATGACAATAATAATAATAGTAATAATATCTCTAACAACTAGTACATATATTGAAACATCTTAAGCGGAAAACAGAAATAAAGTTATATTTGAATGGTAATAGATTATAAGGGAAAATCGTTTGTGAATCACAAACAGTAAATTTTTAATTTTGCTCTAAATTCTAAAAAGTCTTCCTACTTTTACTTAAAATTAGATCTCATCTTCGATGCTAAATAGTAGTAAATGATTTGTAATCATGTATTTTGAAAGATATTGCATATCTACATCATTAGGGTGAGGCTAGCAATTATTTCTGTGAGAAATAAAAACATTTTCTCATTTTTTTTTTAGCCATTCAAAATTGAAAATATTTGTAACATTAGATTTATTCATAAATTTATTGCCTGATAGATTGTACAAGAGTACGAGAGAGCTGTCATTTTTCGGTTGGGTCGGGTCAAGCAAGGTGGTGCTGTCGGACCAGGTAAGAAAACATGTCTGTCCTTCTGTTTTTCTGTATGTCTGTCCCACTGTTTGGTTTCTTCTTCTGTCTATCACTATACCCATCTATCTATCATTCTATCTATACTGTTTACATGTCTGTCTCTTAGTTTGTTTTTTTTACATCTACCATGTGCCTTCTCCTTGAATTGCTGTACAGCTGTTTGGTATGCACATGACTTGTTTTAGACCATGATATAGATATTGAAATCTCTCAAGACCAAAAGCCCTTGGAACCAGATTTTGTCTTTGAGAGGTTTTCAGTTTACTGAGTTACTTTTATTAAAATAAAGAAATTTCAGACCAGAAAACTAAATGAATTTTTGTTAATTGAGGTTTTGTGAGAGGTTTTGGTGCATTATTAATTATCTTTCTTAAAGTGGACTGTCTGTCTATATGTCTGTGTCTCTATCTTTATCTCTCTCTCTTTTACTTCTTCCTCCTTAATCCGAAACATTCTGAACTGTTAAGTACAAAATAATTATTTTTCGTGCTTTTTCTTTGACAGGTTTGTTTTTTGTTCTTCCGTGTGTGGATACCTTCAGAAGTGTGGATTTGAGAACTTTCTCTTACGATATTCCACCGCAAGAGGTATGTGGAATTTGAGATATACATCAGTTATATGAATTTCTGTGCACACCACACATTATTTTACAATGACACTCTTCAGTTCCAAATATGTACTGGTAATATCTAACATCAAGAGCTTTCAAAAAACCCATCTGAACTAGTTTATACTGATTTTATTTTATAGATGAGTAGGACCCTAGACACTCTAGGGCTAAGATTATTTCCTGGTCTGTGTATCTTTAAAATAATTTTGTTTTACTAGGTTTATATTAGGATTTTGGTGTATGCACAATAAAATATAGGATTTTCATACACTTGTAGGAAAACGATCTCACAAAAATTCTTTTTTTTATTCTTCTACGAAGACAAAATAATATCTATTTACTTCTTGTCCTCTTCCCCATTCTTCTTTTCCTGCCCACACTTCTGCACCACAACCATCACCACCACCACCACCACCAGTTAGGTCAAAAGATGCTTACTCTGTTAAAGTCAACTAATACAGCAAACCCAACTCAATAACAATTGATAATTGTTCCCTCATTCTTCCTGGATTTTCAGATCCTTACGAAAGACTCTGTAACAGTTTCCGTTGATGCAGTCATATACGCCCGTATCATGGATGCCACGATGTCCATAATTAACGTCGAGAACCCCCACCAATCTACCAAGCTTTTGGCAGCCACCACTTTACGTAACATCTTGGGTACCAAGCAGCTGAGCGAGCTCCTGACTGACCGAGAGAGCATCAGCCATAATATGCAGGTACATAGGAAATGATGTATTGGTGCAGCTCTGATCAAAAAGACACTTTGATCTCTGGTCAACTGTTTTGGCAACCCTGGTAGTGGATGTGAGACTTCATGGTTCAGACCAAAGTGTAACCATGGTTGAGGTTTATACTTGGTTCGATAGAACAATTTTTGTCCTCTGTAAAATGTATGAACTTTGAAACTTGTATCTATCTGTTATTTATATATGCAGCAATATAACACTCAGCCAGTAGCGGGCACAGCGACATCTGGGCCAAAATCATGCTCTTATGGTAAGATGTATCAGCACATTGGTCTATTTGAATAACTTTAATTTCCTGTTTCTTTGCATGATTTATTCTGTACAAGTACTTTATCAGGGAATGCACAATTAAGAACAATAACAACAAGAAAGCAAAGAAGGCAGCGAGGAAAAATTTTATCTACCGTATATACTCGTGTATAAGCGGGGTCCAAATGCAAACAACATAGTCCCTGATCTGCCATCGCATAATGCGCCAGCAGATCAGGGTCTATGTTGTTTGTTCTACTGATTAGTCCTTACAAACTACATAGAGCCAGATCCATACATGTGACAGAACCATGATTTCAAACCAGTAGATTTACAAATTTTGATCAGTAGATTGGCTTCTAAAAAGGTAGATTTTTTATCGGCATAAATTTTACGTGTTTTAAGGGGATTGAAAACAAAACAAGTGCGTTTTTTCACATAATATGTATTCTCTTCATATTATAATAAAACACAATCTGATGGAAAATGTTACAATAATAGTTAGTTAATATGAGCCAGTATATTGTCAATTAAATGGAAAAGGAAGAGTTGTACATCTCACAGTTCACTTCAAAGATTTTGTATAAAATCCACAGGCATTTTTAGTTTCCTTCACAAGATCACTGTCTAGTGACCACTGGTGACATTGACTGTGATTGTCAACCTTCACACTTAGCAGGTTCTCAATAGTTTTCTGGTCCAGATTTCCCCTTGAATCACTCTGGATTTTCCAAAGAATGGAGAATGTCCTCTCTGTGTCAGCATTGGAATGTGGCAATGACAGGACAACTACACTTAGTCTGGAAAGAAGTTCTAACTTAAGTTTTCCTATAGCTGGGTTTCTGAGGCTGCTGACTGATCTCCAATATTGCTCCAAGCTCATTTCACCCAGAGGAGGAAGTTCCTGGCTTGGACTTAATATGCATTCCTGAGCCTCATCCTCAAGGGCTTGTTTCTCTTCTAGGCTTATGTCCAAAAATCTGTTGGCAAGTTTCACCACTGTAATTAATTTTAAACAAATTAGATTTAGACTTGAAATAAACAGTTAAAAAACACATGATTTTAATAATTTATCCCAACTTTAAAATTAAATATTAAGTAATACATTTTTATAATTTCTTCCTCCATATACTATCTTAAAATCCACTTTGCATGAAACACACAATGCAAACTCAGGACCTTTGCTACTCGCCTGCACACGCTTAAATTCTGGTATCCAAGCGTTGTTAAACTTATTGTAGTATTTCTTAGCTGGTGGCTTCTTAGCATTGGGAGAAAGCAGATGTTATAAGCTGCCCTTAAATATTCATCTTAAGCCATCATGAACAATACAAGAACAATTAAAAGACAACAAATCAAAATACTTACTCAAGTGTTTCTGCTGAGATCATTTTTGGTCGGTCTCTATTTTATCTTCCTTCCACGACAGGTCGGCCGGGTTTTAATCAAAGACCCACGGTCATCATGGATTACCTTTGATCCTTTTATTGCTTATAACACCTCAAACAACATCCCGCATTTGGCCTTAAACTCTACAAATTACAACAATAAGGTAATCAATTAGCCGCTTGTTGTGTACACATGCTAGCTGTTCTTTAACAATTGTAATCCAACTACTCAACCACGCATAATCGCACCTATCGTAGCACATGTGGAACATTTCCGGCTCCCAGTAGACTGGTTCTGGCTGGTTTATCTAATGTGTTGATAGAACGCGTAAAAATACCGGGGTTTTTTTTATTTAAAAAAATTTTTCCTTGAAATTTTCAAAGCGGTAGATTTCGACAACTAAATGGTATGTGTGGTAGACGGCCTTAAAAATGGTATTTTTGGCCTACCGCCAGTAGAATCACATGTATGCAGATCTGCCTGCACATTATGCGATGGCAGATCTGGGTCTATGCAGCTTGCAGTTGGTATTGGCTTATGCACGAGTACAGACAGTAAATTTTTTGTTTCAAAATTGTAATGTGTCTATCACCACATTCCTAGTATAAGGGAGGCAATAAACAATAGCAGATTAGGTCATGAGATACCCACCTATAGCCCATCTACATCCTAGGACATTTGAAGATGGAAAGTACCATCCCGTTTGGTTAATATTTTCAATACATTGTTGTTGTTATTGTTATTATTGTTATTATTAATTATTGCAGGCAGTGCTAGACGACGCCACTGATCCCTGGGGAATAAAAGTCGAGAGAGTTGAAATGTAAGTAGTATTTGGCCTATAAAAGGCCTTATTTCTATAGTGGGGTAATTGCTTATTTTCCATAGTGGGAATAGTCATTTCTACATTTTTCAGTTTGATTGAAAAGCGATCATATCATATTGGAGAAACTGCAGAAGTGGATTTGAGACTTTAATATCAAGTCATACAGTGCAGAGTTGAAGACATAAAAGGGTAAAATAAGTATTTCTTGCACATGATAGGTTGTTTTTCTGTTGTTCAATAGATACAAAACCAAACGTTGGTATGAGCAATAGGAATATCAAATATTATTTAAGTTTAATATGTCCATATATGTCATATCTACATCTAGGGATCATCTCCATCCTATGATATAGTTCATGGCAGTGTTGTTGAGCTTGCTTTTCAAACTTTTTTTGTAACAAGCCAATCATCTGCATTTTCAGGAAAGACGTCCGTCTCCCAGTTCAAATGCAAAGAGCCATGGCAGCTGAGGCAGAAGCGGGACGTGAAGCTCGTGCTAAGGTACCTAAATATATAACTAGTATTTCAGTGATAATTAATTGGATGTCTGAAAAGGTTGAGGCACCATCATTTAATTGTTTTTTTATGTTAGAAACGACATTAACAATTACAAAAATATAATAATGCTAACATTAAAGCTAATATAATAATAATAACCGTAACAATGATGATGATGATAATAATGATGATGATGATAATAATGATGATGATGATAATGACTGCTATGACAATGATGTCAATGGTGACTACATAGATGATTATAAGGACATTGAATTAAAATTGCACTGACCGCGATGACAACCATAATCACAATATTTATCATGATTGTATTGATAAAGCTGATGACTCTGTCAACAAGACAAAAGTAATGGGGGGGGGGGGTGAAGAGGATGATGATAATTATCAAATTTAATTTCAGGTCATCGCTGCCGAGGGAGAGATGAAAGCATCACGTGCCCTGAAGGAGGCTGCTGATGTTATGTCCGAGTCCCCGACTGCGCTGCAACTCCGTTACCTTCAGACACTTCACTCTATTGCTGCAGAGAAAAATTCTACCATCATATTCCCATTTCCAGTGGATCTCCTTTCCGCTTTCGTCAGGAAATAAACATTAAAGAATGTTATCTTTATGGCGATAGACTATATAAAAATGAGATTCATAATCTTTTTAAAATTATTATACTGAGTATTTTTAAGAAGACTGTCTGATGAACAAAGGTCCTTGATATTGAATTTTGATACTTTAGTAGCTTAAAATACTTCTATATGAATAATGATGCAATTTCATCTTTAAAATAAAATGTACTTCATATGAATCCTTTTTCTGTTCTTCTAAAAGAATGCTAATTATGTTTAATCTCACTTTCAACTGAGTACTTCAGGTGTCATATATGTTCTACGGAGATTATTGATTTTTGTATGTAAAAAGCTTCGATATGTGAGAGAGAGAGAGTTATAATTCTTTATGTTCGTGTTTAATTCTTTATTGCGTCAGTAACTGGAAGCCTATCATTGTACTCTGATTCATTGTTTTCTGTTGAACATAAAATCTTCGACATATTTTAAAGAGAATTTTACTCGATTTTTGTTGTTACCTTTATACTCTTGTAACAGCGGTTAGTGTTTGATTTTCATTTGTGTATAAAATATTGTTATAAAGTTTGTATCTCTTTGCTAGAATTCCATCTCAACAACTTGAATAACGTATAGCAGATAAAAACTAGGCCATAGTTTCATTTGTCATAATATAGTATTTCATAGTCGGCCTGTTAACTGATAACAATAACTAGGCCATAGTTTCATTTGTCATAATATAGTATTTCATAGTCAGCCTGTTAACTGAAAACAATACAGAGAGTATGCTAAATTAGACACTTTTATAAAAACTGTAACCTCCGTACTTTTTCCCAAAATTTTCAATTTGAGCCAAATGTGTTAAAAGACATGGCTTTAGCTTACAATTCACAAAATGTCTTTGTTTAAAATTATTAATGGTAAAGGATTGTACAGACAGAACAATTTCCAGGGGTCAGGAAGTGGAGATAATGTCAAATTTCTGTTATAGTGGGAATAAAGACCTGCAATTTTTTCAGAATAATCTTAAAAAGTCTCCGTAACTGATTTTTATTTTTTTGAAAATAAAGGCACAGACCCTTTTCAAAAAACAGCCATCATCTGGTTATATAAGGTTTTAATCAACAACAAAATCATACATTATGTACCATATAGCAGGATATTCTGCGGTGCCAATATTTCGTGCTTCACCGCTTATGACACTTTGTTAGTATTTTAATTTTGCACTGCTGTCTGTCGCATATAATTTATTATCATTAATTATACATTTTTAAAAGAAAATATTTTAATCACAATTTCACTATATTTTACTGTGCAGAAACTGAAGGTTGCAAATTTGTTTGAAAAACTTCAGATAGCAAATAAAGCAAAAATCACAAGCTCGCAAAAATTACTGTATTTTACAGTATTTTATAAATGTTCTTGCGGTGAGTGGCAATTTTTCTGATGAAGAGTATACATCATTAGGTAATTTGCCCAAAAAAACTTTATAATTTTTCTTCATCTCCTGTTTCTTTTTTCCTTGAGTCTGACGGTTTGCACTTGCCTAAGTTTTGTATAATACTTTTTGTTTAAAGTTATTCATTTATATGTGCATTGAACCCAATGTTAATCGATACCTTGTGAAGAATGACTTTCAAAGGATAGCATGCACATTAGTCTGAGATTCCCCTAGCCATTACTTCTCTTTTATGTATGTCTTAACGCTCTTCAGAACCTGAGAATGATACGTAATGACATTGTCAGAACTAATGTACCATCCTCAAAACATGGATTACTGGAAAAAGTATCGTAAAATTGCTGATTGGTTGGCAGGTTAGTGAGTATTCCTAATAAAAGCTTATATGACACAAATGCACAATTTTCATATTTTTGTTATGCTTTGGACAGACCACAATAAAGTATGTATAGGTAATACTGGTTTTTGTTTCTGGGCAAAATCTTCCACCCTTGCCCACTTTGGGAGCAATATTTTCTACCACTTCTATTATGCATTATGAATATAAATAAAATTTTTGCTTATGCACAAATAGTGCAATGGACTTCTCAGTATAGATGGTGTATTTTTTATGACAGAAGAAAAACAAAACAAAATGAGCGTAACCTATTGGCAAGAATCAATTATAAAGACCTCGACCAGACTTCGGCCGGCATAGATATCTTGGAGTCGCATGATAGTCTGGTTGAACGAGACTATTAATTTTAAAAGCAACCAAAATACTTTGGATAGTTATGTGTTCAGATTCAGTCACAAAGTTGTCTCTGACCTCACCAGAACAACCCCTCCTCCCATATTTCATCTTTGCTAATAAATGACTTGCACATTGTTATCTCGATTACTCTTCACACGAGAAGACATGAAAATGCAGTATATAGCATTCTAACAGACATTATTACAGTTAATTCCAATGAGAGATCGGGCTAAATGAATAAATTAATGAATAAATAACTTTTATACGAACATTGTGTATTTTTTTATTTAAACAAATTTGCAAACAAATAGAAACAGGTAAAGTGGTGTAAGTGGTTGAAGAGATGGGATAATTTTAATCTGCAACTATGCGATTAAAATGATAAAGTTACTTAATCACTTTAAAAAACTAATGCCATTTGTATATTTCACTTACATAATTTAATGAATAGAGGCAATTGATTTTCAGATGCACACATATCTCCCTTAATTTGAGGACTTAGAAAAATAAAAAAATCTTTATTTTGTTTAATCTGTGCATCTGGTATTTATGTTATCCTTGTGTGTTCTTTGTAGACATTGCTTTGATCAGAGCAACATAATTCAGACTGCATCACTTGAAATAATAAATAAAAATGCCTTTGGCAAATTAAAGCTTCAGAGATAAATTGAGGATCCCCATATTTGTTATTATTCTCTTTGCATGAAGTAAAAAGTATA
The DNA here is from genome assembly GCA_029931535.1 of Margaritifera margaritifera. Lineage (NCBI taxonomy): Eukaryota > Metazoa > Mollusca > Bivalvia > Unionida > Margaritiferidae > Margaritifera > Margaritifera margaritifera. Next base: position 810,782 of record JAQPZY010001237.1, read on the forward strand.
AATGTTTAAAAAGTGTCGTTGTTCTTTACTAACAAATTCTTGATGGCCTATGAATTAGTTCATAGGTTTGCCCCAGCAAGTGAAACCTCGTAAGTTCTTGCATAACTTAAAGGATGCTGGGCGTGTACACTGACAACCCGAAAGTCTTTTATTCATAAAGTCCTCCTCAAATACTCTCATTTTTCAAAGTAGATTCAATAACATCAGAGCCTAATATATCTGGCCATAGGTCCATGTATACAGATGGTTCAAAAGATGGATATAAGGTTGGAGCTGCTGTTGCAACAAACACTTCATGGCATCATCTTGAGCTCGTTACCCAATAAAACTTCCATTGTTACTTCAGAAATTACAGCCATTCAAAAATCTTTGAACAACATTGAAACCTCTCAAAAACAAATTTCTCATCTTTGTGGATTCCCTTTACACCCTGAAGGCCTTGCAAAGCCTTAAATTTGACAGCCTGTTAATATAAGAAGTCTTACAGAAACATTAGTTGCTCTTAGAATCTGGAAACAGAATTCTGTACTGTTGGCATCCTAGTCGTAATGGTATTAATAGTAATGAAAAGGAAGATAAAGCAGTGCTGCAGTCACCCATTTCTGAATGAAAGATAATGTATGCTGACTTCAAGTATTATATAAAAATTGGCATGTTCTATATACTTTGCAAAATATGTAGAATGATGTGGACCACGTATAGGACACTCGTACCAGCCTCCTGCATACTCGTAATTCGTATAGGACACTTGTGCCTGCCTCATGCATTCCTCCTGAAAGGTGAACCTCGACTAGAGTGCATACCATGCAAGTATCCACTGACTCGCACAGAAGATGGAAGTGTTTTCATGTGAACCTAATGTAGGAATTTAATGATGAGATACCACCGAATCAAATCTCTAATGTTTTGAGGGAGTGCGGTTAATGGAGAAAATTTTGACTTTATATTATCATGGATTTTTTATGTTTTACCTTTACATTTTGTTGCATATACATTTTACAGAATTTTAATATCGTAAACTTTTTTCTATTATCTTCTATTCATGTTTCCAATTATTAGGAATGGTTTATCTTCCTAGCCATTCTGTATAATTTTTAATATTTACATTTTTACAACTACTATTAATTGGCACCATATAGCTATTATTGTGCATAGATGCAGTTAAATGCCAATACATGTACATACTTACATACTCACTGAAACCAACTGATACGAGGGATATAATAATTTCTGGGTAACTGGAAGCAAGAGGAAAGCAGTCTAATGATGAGTACATAAAAAGCATGACAGTATGTACACTATTATCATTAAGTGAATCTTTGAAACTAACATATTATAGCTCTATTAGTCATTGACCAGAAGAGCTTATGGGATGGTCTGTAATCTGTCGTAGTATGTCCTCCGTCGTCTGTCCGTCTGCTAGCATACGTTTCTAATCGCTGCTCCTCCTAAAGTACTTGGCAGATTGCCATGAAACCTTACACACAGATTTATCCCATGATCTAGTCGGCCCTAAATGAAAATGATGCCTCTTCGACATCCAATATGGCCGCCAAAGCGGCAGTCTTGGAAATCTTTTTAACGCTACTGCTGAATGGACAGTCATATCAACATTGGGTTTTAACTAAAATTCTTCTTTTGGTGGCTAGTTAGTCTTAAATGAAACAGGTGATGATTTGAGGTTCAATATGGCTGCCAGGGCAGCCATCTTGAAAATTTGTTATTGCTACTCATGAACGGAAAGTCTTAATGACATTGGGTTTTCACCAGAAGAATTATTGTGATGTCTAACTAGTTATAAATGAAAATGGTGCTGATCTTGTTTCTAATATGGCCACCACAGCGGTAATCTTGAAAATCTTATTGCTACTCCACCTGAATGGATAATCAAATTAACATGGCGGTTTTCACTAAAAGACTTGTGATACCTAGTTGGTCCTAAATGAAAATCATGCAGATCTGAGGTCCAGTATGGCCACCACAGTGGCCATCTTGAAAATCTTTTTGACACTACTTCTGAAAGAATGGTCATATCAGCATGGGATTTTCACTGAAAGACTTCTTATGATGTCTAGTTCAGCACAAATAAAAAAGGTGCTGATCTGACTTCCAATATGGCTGCCACAATGGCCATCTTTAAAATCTTATCGTTGTTTCTCCTAGATGGCTGGTCATATCAACATTGTGCTTTCACAAAAAGACTTCATATGATGTCCAGTTGGTCCTAAATGGAAATGGTGCGAATGTGATATCCAATATGGCCACCATGGCAGCCATCTTGAAAATCTTGTTATTGTTACTCCTCCAAAACGGAAAGTCGTATCAACATTGGGTTTTCATCAGAAGATTTTTATAATGTCTTGTTGGTACTAAATGAAAATGGTGCTGATCTAATGCTCAGTATGGTTAATATGGAGGCCATCTTGAAAATCTTGTTATCGCTACTCTTCTTAAAAGGAAAGTCATTTTGACACGGGGGTTTTCATCTGAATACTTCTTGTGGTGTCTAGTTGGTAGCCATCTTGAAAATATTATCTGTACTCCTCCCAAATGGATGACCATATCAACATGGGGTTTCATCAATAGACTTCTTATGATACCTATTTGGTCCTAAATGAAAATGGTGCCAATCGTACAGCCAATATGGCTGCCACTAAGGCTGTCCTGAAAATCTTGTTGTCACTACACCAACACCTCTCCCCGCATGTTCATCAAAAAGCTTCTAATTATATCAACTTGGTCCCAAATGAAAATGGTGCCAATCTGACATACAATATGTCCACCACAGGAGCTAATTTGAAAATCTTGTTACCGCTGAAGGATATAAGAGCTGATTTCAACAATCAGCAGTAAAGAAGAAATGATCTTGTATTGAATTTGATTTATTTTTTCGGCAAATAGAGCGTCAGTCCCTTCGAGGGACTCTTGTTTATTATATACACATTCAATCTTACATGGCTGATCTGGCGTTTCTTACAGATGTTCAATCCGTATTACTGTATCACATACCCAGATTGGAACTATTTAGGTGGGGTTTTATTATGACGTCCGCGCATCGATATTTTTAGACTCAACGAATCGAACTTTTGTAAACTTTTTAAAAAAAAATTTAATTGATACTGTAAAGTTAAATATATTACAATGCGTAAAAGAAAGGATATGTAATAAATATAAAACAGCATTCGTGTTTTGTTCCGATTAGGATGAAATAATTTGTTTCATATTGCTTATGAATACGTCTCATATCAAACTCGTTCTTTCCGCCGACTCAAACCAAAACACTATGCAGTTTTGTGTTTGCATTATTCTGTATAATATACACGTACTCAACGCAGTCTCCTAAAGACAGAGTAGGTCTTTTTTCTATCTAATTCGTCTAGTAAGATAAATATTGTATTATTAACTTTAATTTTATATAAAGTGCAATAACAATAATCTTTTCTAGAGATTCTTGCTTTAAAGTGAAAATAAGGCCTACCCCCCCCCCAAAAAAAAAAAAATAATAATAAAAAAATAATACTACAAAAATAATAACTTTTTAAAAAATTGCATAGTGATGCAACAAGAGGTGAGTTGAAAATATTATTTTTTTCGTAGAATTATCGAGTGACCTTTTCGTCATTTTATACGCACACTTAAAATGTACAAATATCGATGTTAGATGTAAGGGAAATTGTGGCTTACATTTTCCATCATTATCTTCTACGTTCAAAGAAATCATTAATTTTCTATGTACCTAAATCAGACTACAGATTCACATAACATTTCATTTTTTCCCCTATCAAATTGAGGTATTCCATATTTTTCTTTGTTATGTATGATGTTTATATAATATTATAAATATTTTAGGAAATTATAAATGTTTCTTCACTTTAATATATGCTTAAATCTTAATGTTATCAGGAAAAACATGTTTAACTAGTGTCCTTGAATTAGGTTGTTTTGATCAATATGTTTTCTCAATTTGAAGGTCAAAGTTGAATTTTGTTTACAAGTAAAATTCCATTAAGATGACACATGTTGTAGAACATTCTGTCATGTGACCAATCTTTATATATGCCATGTTTGGTGGACATTTATTCAGTTTTGACATTACCATCAGTCTTGTAAAGAGCTATTACAGTTGTGAAAATTCATTCCAAATTCTAAGAGAGGAATTATTTTAAATATTCATTGGATTATAACAGTGCTCATAAACTTTTGGATTTTGGATTTTTAATTGATGATTTTGGAATTTATGTGAACTTATATTCAGATATTTTGGAATACTTCATTTTGACATCAGCACATCAAAGATTACTAGTACATCAGGACTTTGGAGACCATTAGCACATCATAACATTCAAGGACACAGCCGCGAATTCGGAACATTCTATATTTAGGACTTGTGATTAGAACAATCATTCTTATTGGATTATTAGGATTTCAAAACACATTACTGTAAGTGACTTTTTTGATTTTTCATTTTAATTATCTAGTAATAAATTGCTTGTTGATTTTTTATATGATTTTTTGGTTTCACTTTCTTTCTGTTACATTTTACTTAGACCATAGAGTCGTAACAGAAATTGGGGGCTCGTCGTCCGGGATCTGAATTTCTTTAAAGCATATTAGAGATATTAAAGTTATTTTTGAAATTCATATTGATTTTGTCTCGGAATTTTTTTTTTTTTTTTTGTCTTTGGCAAAGATTTTTAATAGAGAAATTTTTTTGTGTGAAACCAACAAGCATTTACAATGGCATCTAATGTTCAGAATTTCATTTCAAAACCTACCCAGGAGGGGTTAGAGTGCATGAGAAAGGATGAGTTGCTCGAGCTTGCCAGAAAATACAGTCTATCTGAGGCAAAAGTATCATTGACAAAACAGGAAATAAAGATTATTTTAATTCAGTATTTAGCAGGTAAGGGAATTTTTGAAAATAGTGCTTTAAGTTTGAAGAGAAAGCCTGTATCTGGTTCTGACAGGAAATTAAGGGAATTAGTGTTAAAGAACCAGATGGATTTAGAGTTGGCAAAGCTTCAGATTCAGAGAGAGAGAGAGAGAAAGAAGAGAGGCAGATACAGATGGAGAGAGAGAAAGAAGATAGGCGGATACAGATGGAGAGAGAGAAAGAAGAGAGGCAGATGGAGAGAGAGAGAGAGAGAGAGAAAGAAGAGAGGCAGCTACAAATGCAGAAGGAAGAGAGGCAGATACAAATGCAGAAGGAAGAGAGGCAAATACAAATGCAGATGCAAAGAGAAGAAAGGGAAATGCAATTTAAATTAAGAGAATTAGAACTGGCAAACAGAGCACACCCCACTCCTTTAAATACAAGTTCAGGTTTTGATGTTACTAGATATATTAGGTTAGTACCCCCTTTTCAGGAAAAAGAAGTAGATAAATAATTTCTTCATTTCGAGAAAATAGCTGAAAACTTGAAATGGCCTAGAGAGCATTGGACTTTGTTATTACAAAGTGTACTTATTGGCAAAGCTCGTGAAGTCTACACTTCACTGTCAGTACAACAAAGCACTGATTATGATGTGGTTAAGGAGTACATCTTGAAATCTTATGAGTTGGTACCAGAGGCATATCGACAAAGGTTTAGGAATTGTAGAAAAGAAACTGGACAAACTCATGTCGAATTTGCAAGGGATAAAGAACAACTATTTGATAGGTGGTGCTCAGCCAAGAAAGTTGATCAAGGTTATGATAACCTCCGACAGCTCGTATTAATTGAAGAGTTCAAGAGGTGTATCCATAGTGATGTTAAAACCTATCTTGACGAGCAGAATGTGGAAACTTTGGAAAATGCTGCTCGTATGGCTGATGATTATTCCTTGACTCACAAAATTTCATTTGGCAATAAGTCGTCCTCTCAGCAGTTTTCTGGTAAAAAACCATTTCAATCTCATTCGAGTACTTCCAAATTTCACAACAGCACAACTGTTAGGAATCAAACATCTGATAAGACTGATCAGAAATCCTTATCTCTTCCTACGTGCACTTATTGTAAAACGAAAGGGCACGTTATTTCTGATTGCTTCAAGTTGAAAAATAAGCAACAGAGAAAAGACAGAGCTTTTCCAAATGCTCTTATTTCTACGAGGTCAAGGTCACGGTCTTGTATTGAAAGCAATACATTTGTTGGGTCAAACAAACCCCAGTCTGATTCTATTTTAGAGGCTTATGAACCATTTATGTCAGAAGGTTCTATATCACTTATTGGTGATTCTGCCAAGCCTATCCCAATTAAAATATTAAGGGACACTGGAGCTTCTCACAGTCTTTTATTGTCAGGTACTTTGCCTTTGTCTGAGGAGTCTTCTTCAAGTGAAAGTGTTTTTGTTCAGGGAGTAGAGTGCGGCTTTGTAAATGTTCCTCTTCATTGTGTAAATTTGGCATCAGACTTAGTTTCTGGACCTGTGACTGTTGGGGCAGTGACTTCTTTACCCATAGAGGGTGTTCATTTATTACTAGGCAATGACCTAGCTGGAGATAGGGTTGTGGTTAATCCACTTGTAACTGACAAGCCTTGTTTGGATCAGAAAGTTGATCCTGTCGAAACTGAAATCCCTGATTTGTACCCTGCTTGTGCAGTTACTAGAGCTATGGCAAAAAGAGCTCTTGAGAGTGATGTTGATCAGGATATTATTCCTTTAGCTGACACATGTATTGGTCAGTCTTTTGATGAGGTCACTTTTTCCTCAGGTATTGATCAATCAAATGGTATTGATTCCAGTGATCCTCTTTTGGCAACTCATTCTCTTTGTCCTAATCAGGATGACAAACGACAATCCCTTGTCGTTGAACAGGAGCAAGATCCCGAGATATCTTGTTTGTTTCAGAGGGCTATTAGTGAAACTGAAGCCACACAAGTTCCAGTGTGTTACTTTGTGAAAAATGGGGTTCTTATGAGGAAATGGAGACCACCTGATGTACCCGCTGGTGACGAGTGGTCAGTGAGCTATCAAATTGTTGTTCCTAAGTCATATCGACAGGACATTCTTAATTTAGCCCATGAAACTCCTTTGGCTGGTCATTTAGGAGTCCGTAAGACTTATCACAAGATCTTGAATCATTTTTATTGGCCGAAACTCAAAAGTGATGTTTCTAAATACTGCAGATCTTGTCACACTTGTCAAATGGTAGGAAAACCCAATCAGAAGATATCTAAGGCTCATCTGCAACCTATTCCTGCATTTGATGAACCATTTAGCAGAATAATAGTAGACGGTGTTGGTCCTTTACCTAAAACCAAGTCAGGCAACCAATACTTGTTGACCATCATGTGTGCATCTACAAGATTTCCAGAGGCAATTCCTCTGAGAAATATAAAAACTAAAACTATTGTGAAAGCTTTGGTTAAGTTTTTTACACTTGTTGGCCTTCCCAAATCTGTCCAGTCAGATCAAGGGTCAAATTTTATGTCTGGAATTTTCCAACAAGTTATGCATGAATTAGGCATCCAACAGTTTAAATCTTCTGCCTATCACCCTGAAAGTCAAGGTGCTTTGGAAAGATTTCATCAAACTTTGAAGAATATGATTCGATCATATTGCTTTGATACAGAAAAGGATTGGGATGAGGGTGTTCATTTGTTGTTGTTTGCTGTTAAGGAATCAGTTCAAGAGTCGTTGGGTTTTAGTCCCTTTGAACTAGTTTTTGGTCATACTGTCCGTGGACCATTGAAATTATTGAAAGAGAAACTTCTTTCAAATGAAGATTCAAAGATTAATCTTCTTGATTATGTTTCTGATTTCAGATACAAGTTGTCAAAGGCCTGTGAAGTAGCAAGAACTAATCTTCACACTACTCAGTCAAAAATGAAATTAAGGTATGACAGAAATACACAGGAAAGGAGTTTTAAACCTGGTGACAAAGTTCTGGCTCTCTTTCCCATACCTCAAAATCCTCTTCAGGCTAAATTTTATGGTCCTTATACCGTTGCAAAGAAAGTAAATGACTTAAATTATATCATTAACACTCCTGGGAGACGGAAACAAAAACAACTTTGTCATATAAATATGTTAAAGGAATATTTTGACAGAGATAGCTCAGCTAATTATTTAGTTAATTTAGTTGTACCTGTCCCACACAGTGAAGATATCAACGATGGAGTACGATCAGACTATAGTGACTCTGGTATAACCAATCTTCGGAATTCAGAAATATTGAACAACCTAGACCAGAAACTTTCACATCTACAACAACAGGAAAGAAATGAACTAAAACAGCTATTACATGAATATGAGCACTTGTTTCCTGATGTTCCAACACGAACAAGTAAAATTTATCATGACGTTGACATTGTAGATTCTGCGCCTGTGAAACAGCATCCTTATAGGACGAATCCTCTCAAACAGAACTATCTGAAGAAAGAAATTCAGTATTTACTGGAGAATGATTTCATAGAACCAAGTAAAAGTAACTGGAGTTCACCATGTATTCTTGTTCCCAAGCCAGATAATACATTCCGTATGTGTACTGACTATAGAAAAGTCAACAGTGTCACCAAAACTGATTCATTTCTAATCCCAAGAATGGACGATTGCATTGATAAAATTGGAAATGCGGAATATGTCACCAAGTTTGACCTTTTAAAAGGATTCTGGCAAATTCCACTGACGGAAAGGGCAAAAGAAATTTCAGCATTTGTAACTCCAGATGGACTTTATCAATATAAAGTCATGCCGTTTGGAATGAAAAATTCGCCTGCAACGTTTCAACGTCTAATGAACATAATAACATTTGGTCTTGATAATTGTGACGCTTATATCGATGACGTCATTATCTACAACAACACCTGGGAAGATCATTTGGAAACAATTCGAAAATTCTTTGATCGACTCAGCGATGCGAATCTGACAATTAATTTGAGCAAAAGTGAGTTTTGCCATGCTTGTGTCACATTTTTAGGACATATTGTGGGACAAGGTCAAGTTAAACCTATAGAAGCTAAGGTCAAAGCTATCTCTGAATTTCAAGTTCCAATTTGTAAAAAGCAACTGATGCGATTTCTAGGTATGGCTGGATATTATCGGAAATTTTGTTCCAATTTTTCCAAAATTGCTGAACCTTTCACAAGTTTATTGAGTAAGAAAACCAAATTTTGTTGGTCTGACAAGTGTCAGGAATCTTTTGACAAGTTAAAGGCCATGCTTAAGAATGCACCAGTTCTTTCTGCACCAAATTTTAGCCAATCATTTAAATTATCTGTTGATGCAAGTGATGTAGGGGTTGGTGGAGTATTGATTCAGGAAGACAAAAGTGGTGTGGATCACCCTGTGTGTTATTTTTCTAAAAAACTAAACAAGCACCAGAAAAATTATTCCACAATTGAGAAGGAATGTTTGGCTTTGATATTGGCTTTACAGCATTTTGAAGTGTATGTTACCTCAGCTCTTTCTCCAATTATTGTGTACAGTGATCACAATCCCCTTACTTTCATCAACAAAATGAAAGATAAAAATCGGAGATTGTTGAGATGGAGTTTGATATTGCAGGAATATAACATTGATATCAAACACATCAGGGGAAAAGACAATGTGATTGCAGATGCACTCTCACGTGCCTAGAAATGTAATATTGCTTGATGTAATTAAGTCCAGTATCATAAAACATGTTCTTATGTATTTTTGGTTATTGTAGTATTGTATATTCAAAAGAAAGCTTTATTATATAAATCTTTCTTTTTCTTTATGAGGGGAGGTGTTATGTATGATGTTTATATAATATTATAAATATTTTAGGAAATTATAAATGTTTCTTCACTTTAATATTTGCTTAAATCTTAATGTTATCAGGAAAACATGTTTAACTAGTGTCCTTGAATTAGGTTGTTTTGATCAATATGTTTTCTCAATTTGAAGGGCAAGGTTGAATTTTGTTTACAAGTAAAATTCCATTAAGATGACACATGTTGTAGAACATTCTGTCATGTGACCAATCTTTATATATGCCATGTTTGGTGGACATTTATTCAGTTTTGACATTACCATCAGTCTTGTAAAGAGCTATTACAGTTGTGAAAATTCATTCCAAATTCTAAGAGAGGAATTATTTTAAATATTCATTGGATTATAACAGTGCTCATAAACTTTTGGATTTTGGATTTTTAATTGATGATTTTGGAATTTATGTGAACTTATATTCAGATATTTTGGAATACTTCATTTTGACATCAGCACATCAAAGATTACTAGTACATCAGGACTTTGGAGACCATTAGCACATCATAACATTCAAGGACACAGCCGTGAATTCGGAACATTCTATATTTAGGACTTGTGATTAGAACAATCATTCTTATTGGATTATTAGGATTTCAAAACACATTACTGTAAGTGACTTTTTTGATTTTTCATTTTAATTATCTAGTAATAAATTGCTTGTTGATTTTTTACATGATTTTTTGGTTTCACTTTCTTTCTGTTACATTTTTCTTAGACCATAGAGTCGTAACATCTTACATTGCATGGTTTTGTATTATGATTGTTTCACTAAACTCTAATTGGAAATCGAGGATTAAATACAGTCATAATAGTTTGCAGTCTCCTGAAAATATTCTTGTTTTATTCGTTAGGTGGAACTGATGATTTTTTTTTCAAAGTTTAAAAATTTGTTTACTCGTAGTTCAAGAATAAAAGGATTCACATGTGTGCAGTTTTAAAATTCAAGAGTTTAGTTTTCAACCTATGTATTATATCTACCTCTCGCACAGTTACCAATATTGTCAGATATATCATAAGCGAGATGATGCAGAACTTCAGTTTGATAAATATTTGTTTGAAATTTAGTGAATCCAGATCAGCGATTATTGAATTGTTAAAGTGTTATTGTGCTAATGATCTGAATGAAGAAAAAAAAATATAAATAAAAAAAAAAAATAAAAAAAAAATGTTTAGAAATATGCCAGTTGAATTTAGGTGGAATTCGATTTGCTCTCTGTGTCTCTCTCTGTCTCTCTCTGTGAAAGCAATGGATATCCGAAGTACCGTCATGCAATGTATCAAATTAATATTTTTAGGTCAAAACTGAACAAATCTAAATGTTTATAAATAATTGAATAACTGTTTACAATACATCAGTGAGTAGGCAGAACGATCTGGAATGCAGACAAGGCCAGAGAAAGGACAAAAATTAGTACAACGTTGCTTTGTACGATGTTAAAAACACCTTTCATCTCTCTCTGACCCCTCCACACCCTACCTCCACCCCCACCTTCACCCCCTCTTTCGGTAGTGATCGCCATCGCGAGTGATGTAACTGCTGCAGAGCTCGATCGTTTCCGGTGACGGAAGAACAAGGTCGGCTTTGTTGAGTTTAAACATATCTTATTTAATAATTTTATAGTTGGAGATTACAATATGTAAAATAAGATAAGGATCACCGTCTATATTCGCGTATAAAATTATAACAACTGCAACCTGCATAGATCCAGATCTACCGTCGTATAATGCGCCGACAGATCTGGCTCTATGCAGTTTGTAAGGACTAATCAGTAGAACAAACATCATAGATCCTGATCTGCCGGTGCATTATGCGACGGCAGATCAGGGTCAATGTTGTTTGCATTTGGAATCTAATTATACGCGAGTATATACGGTAGGTCGGCTTGAAATTGATGTCAAGGAACTAAACATACTCCGTATCTAGGCAACTGCGAGATGTGTTTAGTCTAGTATGATTCTGATGTCTATACTTAAATAAACACGTGATATAATTGCATTGGTTTAACAGGAAATATTTTGGAGTGCGTTAGAGTGCCTGAACGACATCAGCTGCATTTTTTTTTTGTTTACCTAGCATGCGAAGAAAAAGGTTGAGGGCGTGCCGATTGTACCAACATGGCGTTCTCAGAGTTGGTAGAAGACCTTAAAGCGAGCTCAGCCCACAACCAAATGAAAGTATTGGTGTGCATCGAATAAGTATTGGTGTGCATCGAATAAGTAAAATTGCGTTTCACAGACTTTAGATAAAACGGGAACCGGCGATGTTAAAAGAATGTTATTAGCATGGATATGATGGATTTATTCACATCCAACTGTGAATGATATAGCGAAAGTAGTGAACTTGCACAATGTTATAAAGAATTGTTTAACTTTCTTGCTTATAAATTCATAACCTGCAAACAAATAAATAAATCAACTAAACAACTCATCGTTCAACCAACAAACTTACCAACCAGCCTTGTAAGAAACGGAATAAATAATCTACGAAACAAGAGATCGACCAAAAAACAGACAGACCGATCAAACAAACAATACAGTCACCATGCAAAGTCCTTACAAGTCATTCGTATAGGCACTATAATGGTGTCCCATCTTTTACAGCTTCATAAAATAGGTTGAAAAAATATGCTAAATTGTCCACAAATATAGCATAACAAGGGAAATAACATGGTTTTATTGATAAAAGTCCATTCTGTACACCCCACCCCACCCCCCCAAAAAAAACAAAAAACAAAAAAAAAACAAAAAAAAAAAACAATGGCGGAAAGAAGGAAATTAATGGTATGTGCCAATGTAACTAAAGCCAGTAAATTTGTTTGATTCCTTAACACGTGTCTCTTCTGCTTATTTGCCATGGGTAAGGCTTCCAAATTAAACGGACAAATGTCAAGTACATATTTACACAATCTCACTATTTTATGTCACAAGCATGCGGAATACTTTGAACTTTTAGCAGTGGCTATATGAGCCAAAAGCAACACTTGGTCTAAATGTTTGAAGAAATCAGAGTTGCTCAGAAAAGAAATCCAACCGAGCTCAATGGTTTCTGCTTCAGTGTATTTGGTGCTATGAACACTTATTGCTAAAAATTGTTCATAGTTAAAATATGGGCAAAACCTTGCTTCCAATCGATCGCCTCCGTGTATAAAAACACTAAATTCAAGGTAGGTTTGCCTCCAATTTTGCTTTCAGCAATGTTTTCTGAAAACTCTATAGCGCACCAAAGACACTACATTAAAAGCTATTAATCTCAGCTGCTTTTCTTGTCTGATTGGCCATGATCATTTCAAACACTTCGATCAGTAGTTTCAATCATTTGAGATTAAAGTTAATGCAGAAAAGCCCGACCTGATCCAAATGCTTGTGACGTTGATAGCGGGATATTTACATCAATGTTAAGCCAACGACAAATGTTGGGACTGAACTAAATTTGAATGCTTTCAAAAAGAATTGTTTTCACATATATAATCGCTGTAAGCTAGTGCTGTTCCAGTTAATCGATTTGGTCTAGCATCGGTCATTTTCAGATACACGACCAATCAATCTATTACGATTTCCGTGGTCAATTTTTGTAGAAAATAAGTTCTCCACCATTCTCTTATGTAGTGGACTTCACGCTGCTTGGAAAAATATTGATCGATCATCGATGGGTTGGCGGAAACTGATGATCGATCATGAAGTTTTATGAGATTCCAACACTACTGCAAATAGTGATAAAGTCCTGGCCTAGTCTGGTTCCCTGCTTCATATGCTCCCTATACCGGAGTGCAACGTAGGGAGCATATGAAGCAGGGAACTAGACTAGTCCATGCCACACAATATAATTATAGTATTATAAGGTTTTGTTCAGGATCTGTCCAACTAATTTTGATAAAAGTTGTTCTATGTCTGTCCCATATACCACAGATCATCGACCACTATATAGTTAGACGAAAGTTCAATATTTGTGTTTCTTGTTTACAGTTTAGTAGTTGTTGCAAGGCTTGGACCATATTGAATTTCTCCATTGAACTAGTAACCTAGTTAGTGTGCTGGATTGAACTAGTTCTCATTGTATTTGAGATCGCTATATTCATAACAAATCAAAATAGTATGGAAACCAGACTAGAGTTTAATAGGTAGCTTGTGATTTGTGGTTTAAATATAGCAATCCGTAATGGTCTCGTGATGTATGTGTAAATATCCTTAGGGCTGCTCGATTCGCTGTGGAGGACGTTCAAAACTTCGGAACATGAATAAAATAACTTGGAACAGTGTTCTGGACGTGTTCCAACTGTGCCGGCTGAAGAGATGGTGCAGGCAGCAAAATGACGTAATAAACATGGCTTTTATCATATACACATACAGCGGTTGCAAAGCGTATTTTTTCACTTCAATATTTCATTTTAAAGTGGTTTCAGTGTTGTTTGCTTAAATTAATTGAACAGAATAGTAGGTAAAACATTTTGGCTTGAAAATCTAAACTCGTCCTATATAATAAGTTCAATACCAGTATGCAAAGAAAATTTGTAAATATTGCCATTATTAACAATCTGATTAAAATGTTGATTCTCCCATATCTGTGTGTACGACCTTCCATCTGTACGTTTGAGAAGCCGCACGTCTGTCCTGGAAAGCTAAAATATTATGTAAAAATACTACGATAGGTGGCAATACATGATGCACTGTTTAAAAAATCTCGTATAGACTTTGATAAAAACTGATATTCTCCCTGTGAAACAAATGTTGGTAAAATAATATTGTAGGAAAATGAAAGTATGTTATGTTGATAGGATATGAATATGGTCATTTTTTGGAAAGTTGACATCAGAATAAGAGCATCAATAACAACGTCAGTGCCCACATTTTAATCACTTTCATATTCAGTGATAGCCAGGAGTGTACTGAGTAAGCAAATCGGCTCTGGACTTATCTGTCGGGACAGGCCCGGGGATTTGCTCACACCAGTAAAACACCGGTAAAAACGGATTTTTTTTGCGGCGGCCCACCGGGATTTGTCCCGGTATGCCCAATGGACAGTATACCACTGGTGATAGCTAACAGAGCTGCTATAGGTCTGCCATACTTAAATCTGTTCAAAAAATCTATTCACCGAGGTGACGCCACAGTTCTAAAAATATTCGGGACAGCGAATCGAGCATGCCCCTGGAGTAAACAAATCTTGATAGAATTTGACCTGCGACATAAGATAACAGTACGAATATAATTTAGCCTATCCCGATAAGGTAAGAAATATTGAAATATATGTATTATATTGCTTTTAATTCAGATTTTATATAAAAAAGATGTGATGTAAAGAACATACGATCTTTCGATATATTATTATCAGTGGCGGCGCTGGGGGTTGGGCGGGGGAAGGGAGGGAGAAATTTACCCCGGGCGCCAGGCGAAGGGGGCGCCGTTGGGAGATTTATTTTCGCAGCGGAAATTTTGATAGTAGTTCACCTTCTTATATTTAGGAACTCTGTGTGTGTGTGTGTGTGTGTGTTGGCAGCTGACATAAAAACTGTTGTCTGTATTAAAGTAGGGGCGCCACTAAAGAACATTGCCCCCGGGCGCCTCGAACCCTTGCGCCGCCGCCACTGACTATCAGTTGAAGATCTGCACCGTTGTTACACTGAACCACTTGTCGCACGATCGTTACTTATTCTTGAATACATGAGAACTATTTCAGTGCGGCAACAGGTGGTAGCATGCTTGTTGCAAGACAAAAGCTGGGACAACATCAATATATGAACCTAATCCAGTAGATTTTAACAACCCAACCCACCATGCAACTTAAATATTTCCGTATACCATGGTGAACACAGGACGTTTTCTATTAGGGTTCGATCACGGGTTTGACACCCATCCAGACTAACCCTGGTCAGCTGCGTCAGTATGTCCCTGGGAAGGGCACTTATATTGAAAGTGAAAATGCACTTAGAAACCAACCAACCAACCAACATTGATCTGCTTAATCTGGCCAGCTTTCTGTTTTATACTGAAAATAAAATAGCTCTATTTTTTTTTTAAACCGGAGAAAGGAAGTTCGATTGGTCCTCTGTCACCCCATTCCACCCCGAACCAACTAAATCCCTTGCAGGTGATACATTTACATAATCATAATGCCAAACTCTTCGCTGTAGTAAACTTCGCTTTTAAGTTACCTTAACTACATACTGGATTGCCCGATATGTGAAGTCCCACAGAACATTTACGTTCTTTGAAGGGTCCAGCTTTTACAATGGGAGAAGAAGAATAAGAAGAATAAGAATAAGAAGAATAATAATAAGAAGAATAAGAAGAAGAAGAATAATAAGAAGAATAAGAAGAAGGCCACAAGGTGAATTAATGCTGGTGAATCGCAATTCCCCAATATGTATGTGTGTGTTGGGGGGGGGGGGGGGCACCATCAATCCCGAAGGTGGGGATGGGGATTTGACTTCATAGTAACATGAATCGGAATGTGTTGCCAAGAATCCTATAAGGGTACCCAATCGTAATTACACAGTAATTTTAAATTCCTGCACAGCTCTATATAGGTATGGAGTTTTATTATTAAGTATTAATTTACATGTAGACATATCCATGTCAAGGTATACATTCTCTTATCTTGCAACGAGTGTAAAAGTAGAGTCCACTCACGACTTCGAGTTGATAAAGCCGAGTTGATTAATGTATGTATTCATTTGAGACCATGACCAAATCATGTACGTAGAACTGAAACATAAAGACACCTATTGTACTGCCAACATTAAAAAAATGGACCCAAAGCGTGCGGCACATCCTCATTAACTTCGTATATGAAGTTACCCGCTCACCCCACCCCCTACCCCTATGGAAAAGTACTTTAAATACCGTTATCGTTTCCCCTGGTTGGACTCATTTCTTCCTGTGCCATAAATTACTCAAATGCACTCGATCAGACTCTTACTATTCATGGTCAGGAGTGTGGCAAATATAGAATATTCACGTATCGATGTGATAATAGTGTACAAGTGTGTATCTATTAAACACTCTTCCTTTAAGGACGTCACTGGGAAATGTACACATTCTCTCTCTCTCTCGATAGAGTCTTTCCCTCTGATTGGATCATGCCCGTTCCCTTGGATGTGGTTTCTCTAGACAGTAAATAAGGACAGTAGGAATCTCGTTCATCCATTCATACACGTCGTTAATAAGATGGACGACGCATCTGGTTATCTTAATGGAATTATACTCTCTCTGTATTTGGATGAAACGTTGTGAATTTTTTCTTTGTTTTTTGTTTCTTGAGGTTTCATGCATGTTCTTCATCCAAGTCTAGAAACTATGAAATACATGCACGTGATGCAGACACTCGTCAAGATATTTCATCCATAAATGACAAATCGTTGAATACGGAATAACTTAGCCTTCTAATTAGCATTCATTATATAAAATCGAATCATTTCTTTTTGAAGATTTACTATTTTAGGTTTTATTCCTGCCAAGATCAACCATAATCGGTCACTGTGGAATCTCTCTGGGGAAGACACTTTAATCCCATTACTTAGGCACCATATTGCATTTCGTGTATTGATATGTAGTCTAACAACAATCAAACAGTCCCACCACTTAGAGAATGAATACAAGTTTAATATATTGCCATTTTTGAACTAGGACCAAAAGCACGTGAGAACTTATAGCACTTGAGAACTTACGGCTGGATGAACGATAAAACCCGAGTAAACAAAATGCTTGCACCAACCGTCTCAAGCTCGTAAGTTAAAAGTATCAATATAGATACATAATAAAGTAAATAATAAACAATATAATACACGTGCCTGTATCAATATAGGTACATAATAAAGTAAATAATAAACAATATAATATACGTGCCTGTAATATGTATGGCAAATACGTCCACAATCCGTTGCGGTTAGGTGCGGCATTGCAAACGGTATTGTCTCACTCTGTAGATATAAACCTAGCCACATTCGCAATCACAAACTATATTCCCTTAGCTCATATTAGGGTTTATGTGGTCTGTTTTGGGCATAAGGTTATAAAACCTGGTTTATGTTCTGGTGTGTTTAGAGCAGTGGTTCCCAAACTTTTTTGATCGCGACCCTAAATACAGTACCATTATAGGGTCGTGAGGGTCCTGGCGACCCTTATTTGGGTCGCGACCCGGAGTTTGGGAACCACTGGTTTAGAGTATGGCATATTATATACAAAAACGATGGGAAAGGCAGGCTCTTGCCTAATAATTTGGTGGTTTTGTTTGCAACATGAGAGTGGTGACAACTAGGTTAATGGGTCATCTTTTGTAGTCATAATTCAAAAGAAGGTGACAGCAAAAGACTACATTTTTGTGGGGTTATTTGCGAGTATTTCATCATTGTAAAGTCCAATATTGCATATTTTTCTGTTCTGTTATATAAATGCTTTGAAAAACACATTTTGTGGGCAGCGAGTTAACAAGGTATGTGGTGCTAGAGACAGGACCAGTTTATGATGTGGAGAAGTAATAAGTGTGCTACACCATTTTTCACAATTATGAGTGAGATAGAAAGTTTGTGCCTTGCTATGGAGAAATTATATTCTCTTGTGAAAAGTTTTGATATAATCTGGACAAAAGTTGAAACGAAAAGCTTTCCCAATTTACCCTTGCTCTCCAGAGGTCGAGGAAGTAGGATTTAGAGTCAGTATACAGGGAATATTACGCAGATAATGATTCAGGATAGGTTCAAGTCACGTATATTATATTGTTTATTATTTACTTTATTATGTACCTATTTGGAATATTATGCAGATAATGATTCAGGATAGGTTCAAGTCTGTCGTATTTTATTCAATGCTCAACTCCATCGTATCAAAATGTATAAACTGTTATACCTGCCATCTGTTTCATGTAGTATGTCTAGAACAGTGCAAATGTACCACTATGAACCACTGTAAAGTTCATCAACACTCCATGTAACGCTGATTTAGTGAAGATTATATTTCTGTCCACGTCGTCTGCATTGTACCCACCCACCCCCACCCCCCCAAAAAGAGATATATATATATATATATATATATATATATATATATATATATATATATATATATATATATATATATATATATATATATATTAGATGTCAGATTGACAGCATTTTCATTTAAGACCATCTCGACATCAAATCAAAAGTCTTTTAGTGATAACCCAATGTCAATATGACCACAATATTTTTTTCAAGCTTTTTAAGAGCCGGAATTGTTTGTCGTTAAAAATATCCCTGCCCACTGCAGACATTGAAGACTTGTCCACCGTAAAATTTGCTGCGTACATGCATCCATGCCTCTGCTAAACTGGTAGAGGCATTTTAAATCAGCCTATCGATTTTAGATGCAACCCGGTCTAATAGGACATAAACATCGGCAAGCATCTATTTATTTAGGTCGTATACTTAAAGGTTGTGCATATGGATTGAAAAAAAGGGTCAAATATATTACTGACATTACAGACAGGTGGGAAAACAATCTTGCCTTAGTAACTTTAAATCTCACATCAGAGCATGCTAATATCATGGTATGCACTACATTTAAAGATCTATGTTAAATACTTTATCATCCCTATGATTGTCTGTATAACCGACCATTTAGTTTTCGTTATTGGGGTGGGGGTGGGTTCTTAGCCGACCCAATCCAGTTTCAGAAGCAATTGTGGGGTTCAGATTTTCTTCTTTACATGATACCATACTTATTTCACAGACCAGGTAAGTACAGGTAATGATAAACACCTCTTTCCCAATGCAACAACGCTTGTGTTGTTTGTTCTGTCTGAACAGTGTAGCGAGACTTGTTTTTAACTCCAGTATGTAACAACTTGCAAGTTATAAAGGATGATAGGAACACTTTGCAAGTTATAAAGGATGATAGGAACACCTCCAGAAGCACTGTAAATGTGCTTATGTGAGCGCTTACTCCACCATGCATCAGTAACTACAGTAATGGCAGGTACTCCGTCATAATAGTCACCTATTTCAATTGCAAGCTGTCTCTCATCAGCAAAAACAGCCGCCATTTCTTCGAGCAAAATCTGCTTCCACCACTCACCAATTATCCTCTTACGAATGTACGGTGCTTACTTACTTACTTTGAATTAGACTCGTGTGCGGCCATTTGGCCATGAACGAGTAGGTAATGGGCGCATGGCGCCCTACTTAATTATTCGTCAAATGGGTTGCCGGGATGCAAGCCCATTTGACGCCTTAATGTTTGCAAAGCGCACTATTTAATTATTCGTCCGGTGGGCTACCGGGCTGTAAGCCAACTCGACGCATTACTACACGCAAAGCGTGCTACTTAATTATTCGTGACTTATGGAGGCAAAGGCGGAAACGGATATGGCGTCGGAGGAGTGAGCTTCAGCGTCGTTGGATGGCTCCATGTCGTCCAGGGTATAAATTTTGATTTTATTTGCCAAAGATAATTGTTGTCGTCTTGTACGTTAGCTAAAATACCCTTAAATTTTGAATAAAGAACTCTTTACTTGTGGCTGATGTATATTGGTTAGTAAAGATTAAGATGGATATATTTTGGTTCAGTCTAAGGATTGCGCTATTAGGTTATCCTGAAATTTGTAGTCATATGCACCTTTTACGTTTGTTTTGAGTTTGCGCAATCGTTGCCCCCTCGTGCGGCTGGTCCTGATGGTTTTGGTTATTAACCACCTTAAGTTATCCAATGTTGTTGGAATGAGTTTCAGATTTCAATCTCATGGTGCATATGCGTACTTGTTTTCAATTTTCGGAGATTTGGGATATTTTAGTTACCGCCTTGTGCGGTGGGGCCCTGATGGTCTGGACTTAGGACCACCTTACAGTCTTAATTTTGTTGTTTTGGGGACCATATATATGGGCCGTGTTATGTTGTTATCCGGATATTACCATATTGTGTGTTGTGTGGCTGGGGCTGGGGCCTGATGGTCTGGGTTGGGACCACCTTATATTAACTAAGTTGTTTATGCAGGGTCGTGAGGTCACTCTGTTACTCCTTGGACAATTCACCGAGTTGAGAGATATAGCGAAGAAGGGAGAGAATGCTAGGGAGGACATTTTTTGTTTGTTTGTTATTCCTGTAGTAGGATATAGATATGTATTTCATTCATTCATATTAGTATTGGCATGCATTGTGATAGTTAGAGAGGATTAGTTGGAAGAAATGGAAAGGGATGTAATACATGTGTGTATATGTTCTCTTGGTTATTGTATGTTTTCGGATTTGGTTATTGTTTATATCAGGGCTGAGCTTGTATCCAGAGCACCCTCGTGGCGCTTACTTATATCCCTTTGTTAAATGATAAATATTTCACAGCTATATTTTTGAATTTGTATACAGATTTTAATTTTCCTAATTGTTTGTTTGAGTTTTCAAGTCAGTTTTTCTTTTTACACTTGCAGTGAGAGGGAAACCAAGCTCGGAGACCGTATTCCCACCTTAAGGGTGGGAATCTACCTAGTTTTCTCTCCCTGCTAATGTATATTCGGTGTGATTTTAATTTCGTAATCACAATTGTGTTTGCTGGTATTCCGTTGTCCTGTTTTTGGAATTGCCCTATTTCTTTTGTATGTTGTATTGATTTTAATTATGGCTCATATCTCCTACCGTATTTAATTTCCTGTTTTGTTTGTTTATGTATTAATTTATGTATTTATTTAATTTTCTTCTTCCCTATTGACAGATTTTTAGTTCCTAGCCGGGGTTTAGATTTTATCTCGCTTTCCGATTTCAGAGATATATCCCAGAATATTTTTGTATAACGAGTTGATGTTATTATTTATGTACGGTGCTTCAGGTCAGGGTCAATTCATTGTAGGCGACATCTCATTCGCATGTGCACATCCAGTTCCAGTTACAATACTCCCCTCCCCCCAATAGCATTTGCATTAATTTCAAAGTGATTAGTCTTCTGGGTTTGCAGTCTATGACTTATTTCAACCTTGCAAGACTTGTTGCATCCTCTACGCTAGAGTTGGGTACCACGAATAATTTTGTACCGCGGTATTTCAGAACATACTGCGATACGTTCCATGGTATACCACAATTATATTAGGGAAATTAATTATCTTACGATAAAAGAATATAAAATATCTCGGCTCGAAAGATAATCGCAGCCACCACCACCCCACCCCCCGAAAATGAACCTTATAGTAGATGAATTTGCTATGTGCTATGTGTATGTTAAATGTTGTATAAGTTGTCATCTAAAAACTGTAACGGAAGTGGGATGATTAATGTTACACTATAACTGACCCACTGGAAAAGACCACAGGGGCTCGTATTGTTTCTTACAACTTATCTATCAGTCATAAATATACTATATAATACTACAAGGGAGGACACTTCTCTCCTTTCTGACGCGACCTATTTAAGAATCGACGCTGATATTTCGAGCTATACTTCGCATAGCATAATAAATTTGGTACCGATGTTTAGCTCAGGCTTTCGACTTTTTATGCATACACAAAGTTTGACTTACTACCACACCTTTAAGGAATGCCAGACCATTTTCCCACGCTACCAATCGGCATGGTCATGATCGCGAAAAGACATTATGCGGACATTAGCTTGTTGATAAAAATAGGAAGTGTTGACACTTAAGCCTATAATTTACTAGTTACACTATTGATATAATAGGCAGGAAAACTTTGAGTGGGATGCCAACACCGCGCAAGATGTTTATCAGAGATGGATCAGTAAACATAAAACACACCGACACAACAAACGAGAAAATATTTAGTGAACTAGAGAAATTACGGAAAATTCAAACATAAAACAACTGCTCTCCTGAAAATCATAGTATGATTCTCCGTCTTACAAAGGAATACATGTACTTAACACATTAACATACGCTAGTAAATAACTATAAAAAAAAAATGATTTATTTTTTCTTCTTGTTTTTCATCCGAAATTTTTCCAAAAGTTGGATTTGGCCCAAATATCTTTCGAAACATCCCATTCGGCCGCCATGTTGGCATACGTGACACGTGTCAAACATGTGATTAAAGGTTCATAAATGTAATTATATTTGTAATATTCAAAATTAATTTGTGACAAATACAACTTTTTTTGTCAAATAATAATAATAATGATAATAATAATTTTTGGAATTATTTTGTCTTGAAAAATGAAAAGAGGCTTTTAATATTATTAAATTCGTAACAAGATTACTCGGGAATTTCCGTACATTCCTTACTGATGGAAGCTGTCGAAGTACCGGTACAGTGAAAACGTACTGTTGTACGTACCATTGAAAAAAAAAAAAAAAATGTAAACCGGTATACCGATAATACAGCGCACCCCTACTCTACACTTCACAAATAACACTAATACTAATCCGTATGAGCGTACTTCCGGCTGCAAGGTAATAGGAGAGAACCCTTTCGAGCCATTATTTTTGCTGTTTGACATGTACATGCATGAAAGATAACTGTAGAAGCATGATTCTTAAACAGATTCAAATTCATGAGTCTGTAACTACATCATGCTTTTCAAACCACAGTCACTAATACGGACCATTCTATACCGATTTTTGTGTTGTAATGAGGAAGGCAATGCTGGCATCATTAGTGTGCGATCTGCATGCCTTTCTTCTTATAATTAATTTGATTGCATTTGTTGCATTTGGCAGCCTCGTACTAATTATCGTATACACTGATCTAACCCTATTGACACCTCTTCCTTTCTTTCTGTGACGCCAACCACATAAACCAAATTTGTTGCAATGCCTGCTGATCTTCACCTCTTACATATATACCGATAATAATGTCATTTTCTGGTCGACTAAACGCATACAGTTTCAATGTTACAAACCACAAAAGTGTTACCAAACTTCCCTATAGACCACGAAGAGTTATGCCTTTAGTCAAAAGTACATAAGAGCTGTCATTCTTCAGATTGACATTCTCAATATTGTCAAATTTGTTGTAATGAATAAAGTGACAAAATCGAAAATTTATATTTAAAACTTTAATTAGAGACTTTGCCTTTGCCTAACCTGCAGCTTTAATGGCTCTGTATAGGGACAACAGTGTTTATCATTACATGTACTTACCTGATCTATGCAATAAAGTGTGGTATCAAGTACAGAAGAAAAATCTTTTGCTTTATCTCGGTGTGTAACCGAATGTTGAGTAAATCTCATTTCCTGACGCTGGGCGAGCAACTCACGGAAAGTGAATGGGACATGTCATTTTCTCACCTTCTTCACAAATATCCCTTTGCTTGTTAAAATGATTTTCGAATTTTGTTTTTTTTTTTTATTAAAAAAATCCAATAGTTTACATATATTTTTTTTACCCTATAAATACCTGTAATAAGGATACATTAAAATCTAAAATACTCTGCGCATGAATACAACATTACATCCATTGAGCAAACGTCGATTTAGGGAATGTGCCCGTTCCTATATTTTAGTTTCAAGAAGAAAATGCCGTGGAAAAGCAATGCATTGAAGTATACTTCGTTACATAGGTAAAGAGGTTATCAGCATAAATTACCAATCACTCGCCCCGATCATTTGTTATATCTTACGGAAGTTGATATCCCTCAACAAGTAACAAGATCAAAATGGCGTCCTCCATGTTGGTTGGATAGTCCCTGCACACATATAGGTTGTGCAGCTTTTTCGTGTCGTAAGATCTGTAGTATTACTTTCAGCAACATTTAACCTTCAGATTGATATATTTTGTATGCTTAGAGGTTCTTTAATAACGGGGGATGGGGTGAGGGGGAATTTTCTTTAATAAGCTACCGGTGATATTACAGTAAAATTTGTTACAAATATATATATTATCTAATGCCTGTCACACATTTGCAATGTATATGACCCGAAATTGTTATATTTAACGATATATGGAGGTTATGCAATAATAATATTGTTTATTCATTATTAGTTTGTCCTGTTTCATCCACTTTAATTATACCTTCAGAATTAGTGCTCCAAAAGGGCTCTTAAAGTACTTAAACCTTGAGCAATACCACACAAGGTAATAAACATGTGACCCACATTTCGAAATCTTCATTTAAGAATGACGTTGAATACACCTAATGCATAATTGCGATAGAAAATATACGCATCGGGCGGGTGACTCTACAATGTTTCTATTAATAGCGCTTTTTCAAACAATTCTTTCGGTCCCATTGGTAACCCTAAAATAGGCACTAAGTCGGACACAGCTAACACCAGTGTGACTAATATCACATGCTATGTTTGACGTCATTGTTCGCCCACAAAGATTAATGGTCTTTCGCAATAGATTAAAATGTAAAGAAGGGACTCCCGTGTTTAGAACAGCCGACAAATGGTTTCATGTGAATCTGTGACGTAATCTTTCCCATTTAATAGTTGACATCAGGAACTGGGATAAATGGAAGAGATTGAAGTTGGAAAGATAGACAGAAACCTGTTTGGAAGCGGACAGTCGCTTTCGATTAATCGGACAGGAACATCTAGGTAACTATTGGTCTGCAGAAATTGGTTACACTCAGGAAAGGTTATGCTACATAACCAGTTTTCGCGAAATTTTTTATTTTTATTTTCATATCATAGGCAAATAATGATTCAAAAAGTGTCATTCATAGCGTATTATTTGCTTCTATTATCGGTAACTAATGTATACGGCAGGGTGTTAAACTCATTTGCTATGGCGGGCCAGATTTGATATAAATTATAATAAATAATAATAATAATAAATAAAGAGTCTGGCGGGCCGTATGTTTGACACCCCTGGTATACGGGTTAGAATCCCTTTTCCGACAGGTGAAAAGATTTGATTTAGTTAGACCTGATCTTCATTTATCTGTGAAATTCTTAGCCTTGGTTGTTATTGTATTAACTGAGGCAAAGCTAAGATAATCGGGGGCTGGGTGGGTGTGTGTGATAATTCAGGGAGTGACAAATCTGGACAACTAAAAAAACATTGTTGGAAAAGTAGAATTTCATGTAAGAAGCTCAATTTTATTTGTACATGAAAATTGAAATCAATACCATTTTCTGCACATCATCTTTGCCGGGCTTGTAGGTCAAAACTGGAATTGTGGTCGCAGGCAATAAATGTTTCCATGGGCGGATTTAGAGGGGTTTCGGAAAGTTCCAGAGAACGCCACGTTTGCGCCCAAAGTAGTACACCTTTCAGTAGACATTTTGCCATTTAGTGCAAAACAAACAAACCTTTTTTTTAAAGGTGTTCATTATTACACCATGGTTTTATCCATATGACTTCAAAATGAGCACAGCATAAACTATATATTGTAACTAATTTTAACTTATATGAGGGCCTAGATTATGTAATTACAAATAGGTAAAAGTAATTAAACAACTGCCACTTAAGCGAGCAATTTAATTTTTTTAGTTTCGAAAACTTCACCAGAAAATTAGTCGAAAACATTTTAACCTACTTTGAAAAAACCCCTATAAAAGTACATGAGAGCACATGTACAAGTGACTTCACACGATAGTATTAATATATTTAAACCAAGTGGCCACTGATGTTACGGATGAGTAACCTCAATTTTATAAGTACATATATAGGGGTTGATTCAAAGGTAATTATAAATCTTTTGGACTTCGTCAGTTTATGGTGAAGTTTTAAAACGTAAAAAAAAAAAAAAAAAAAAAAAAAAAAAAAATACTTTTTCTAATGGCAGTTGATTAACTATTTATACCTATTTGTAATTACAATAATGTAATCTAGGTACTCGTATCAGTTAGAATTAATTACAGCGTATAGTTTCTGCTGTGCTCGTGTGAACGGATATGGCCAAAATGCACGGTGAAATGACCAAGAAGGGCACATAACTCTTAACTTGAACCCACTTAGAAAATATCATAGATTCGCCATTGTGTTTCGATGCGTTTTTCGGCAGACAGAAACCGATGTTCGTACTGGATTGCTTGTATCACTGAAGTTCAGGGACTTATAAGGATAACTACTGAATAAAGAAACTTTTCAAATCGACAATTGTCAACATTTTAATTAGTTAATTCTTGGAATGACGTTCATGATAAAATCTCTGTCTCATGGAATGTACATGCATGATTAGAGAAGGAACGATTGTCACGTACTAATTTTCTGTATAAGTTAAACATTGTTAGAACTGTGCAATATTTCTCCATACTGCATTGCGTCATGCTGGATATCACATCATGCTGCATATCACGTCATGCTGCATATTCCCCGCGTCATGCTGCATATCACGTCATGCTGCACATTCCCCACGTCATGCTGCATATTCCTCGCGTCATGCTGCATATCACATACACAACACGATACCATATTCGCGATACTACATGCTAATTTCCATTTTATATGTGGTATATTTTCATAATGTTGCCCCAGCATTAATATAATTGGAACTAATTTGCGTCGAGTAGTGCTTCCTTTCCATTATTTGATAAATAATTAATTAAAATGTGGTATATATTTCAGTCGGTCAATACTTGATTTTATTGTTGCAATTTTAAATAATCCCCTAGCGGTTCTGTGATGTCGTTGAAATGTTACATGATAAAGAGCCGCAGTGTTGGTGATATATATATATATATATATATATATATATATATATATATATATATATATATATATATATATATATACAATGAGTATATAATAAATTAGTTATGTGGGAAAATAGGAACTCGTTTTATTTAAGCGATATTGTACTGCTAACGTCGGCCACTATTGCTCAGAAATTTTTTTTTCCCCATGCATGTGTAGTAACATATAATTATGTTTATTTGCTCAGCATTGTGTCTTGTATATCACCTATGACGGCACTTTACAAAGATCCCTTGTAGATTAGAAATTTAAAATGAAATTAGAAGCGACAAAACTAATTCCCGGTCACCCCAGAAATCCTTGCATCGATGTTTTCGTGCAGATAACATCTGGATATATATATATATATATATATATATATATATATATATATATATATATATATATATAGATATATATATGGTTTGGAATGTTGTTTGTATGTGTGTGTGTGTGTGTGTGTGTGTGAGAGAGAGAGAGAGAGAGAGAGAGAGAGAGAGAGAGAGAGAGAGAGAGAGAGAGAGAGAGAGAGCTCTAAAGCCAGGGGAATAAATGCTTTGTTTAAACAGTTTATGACTGACACTTTATAGAGAAGATCTGAAACAATTGTGTATGAACTTTTCCCAGTATGTGAAGAGTTAATTATCTCATCATACTGGTATCTTTGCGCCATGATTACGTTTAGTATAATTAAATACTCACCTCCCACCCCCACCCCTTTGCCCATTTGGCTGGGTCTGGGGCAGAATGTCATTGACACTATACTCCACTCAGTGGGTTAACTCTTTGGGTAGGATAACACTACCACAACGTTGTAAATTTGGTGGTAACATTTCACCTGAAGATAACTGCATTACTACTCTACGTTATATTTCATTTGCTGTGATCTTTTCTTTGCAATGGATTTAGTGTATAGTGGGAGGATTTTTGTACAATATGGAATAGGGAAAAGTTAGGAATTCTTTAGCTATAGTGATTGAGCACAGGTCTGACGATGTTACAAGGTAACACACGCAAGGCGTCACAATATACAGATTACGTCACAATGAAGCGCATCTGAGCTCCATAAACAGTTATTTCCTCAACCCTTCTATTTGATTGGATTTCAGTCAATAATTAGAGAAGAAGGAAGATCCAGCCAATGTGCTCGTGTACTAATGCGTGGAGATGGTGTACTGATGTTTAGATAACCCAAGGATCAAGACAGCCATACGGCAGCGATAATTCTGAGAGAGTATCAGCTATGGGGAGCTTGCATTAACTTCGTTCTGCTGAAGAAAATTAGAATCCTCCTTAAGAAAGCGTCTCAGAAAGTGTAAACGCGCTCTGATAAATATAAATCAGAATATGCAATTAGGACAGAAAAATGCATTTAAAAAGAACACACAAACCCCCTGCCCCCTCTGACTCGAAAACAAGCGTGTGATTCTTAGTTTTAATTATAGGACGGGGTCAGCTAATCTTAATGCTGAATTCTATGGGGATTCCCTATCCCTCCCAAAGCTAGTTGAGGACGCTAATTAACGAATCGATATATTTTTTTCTGAACATTCAGGACTAGGTCAACAACAACAAACAAAAAAAAAAAAAAAATGTGTTTTTGGTCAGCCGACCGCCCCAATTTCTCGTTGCCCAACTGAGCACTTTTTTTCCCCATATTGAAAAAAAAAAATCATATTGCCGAAAATGATTTGTGCATCATCTAATTAAGCCGGTTTTCCCAGTACTTTGAAGCGCTTTACATATTTGATTCATATATAATGTTAAGAGAGAGAGAGAGAGAGAGAGAGAGAGAGAGAGAGAGAGAGAGAGAGAGAGAGAGAGAGAGAGAGAGAGCCCTGCCTACTCTAAGTTTAAAACCAGTGCAATAGGAAACATATTTTTGTTTGTTGGCCCTATAGAAAAGGAATGTGTTTACACATTATATATGTACGTGAATACTATAATAAGTTGCATTATACGCATTTAGACCTACAAAATCAACGTGAGTCATTTTAAACTTCCTGATCAATATTTAGTACACTTTACAGTTGTGTACACCCAACACAGGATCATATTTCCAGGTATATGATGAAAAAGTAACAGCGAAAGTTTGTGATTCGATAAGACAAAGAGCACAACTTCATAGGTAAATATTGTGTCGTTGGAACATTCTCCATTCTAACTTTTTTCCTGACAGATTACTATGGTGACAATTCCATTAACTTAACAAGCACTTTAATGTATTTTTTTCTTTTCAGACAAGGTACAGAGATGAGTAGCTTGGAAGACAGAAGTAACAGAAGTAAGTATATTTGTGCATTTCTGTACATCTATCTATAAATCTATCAGGGATAGAACTAGAAAATTTGTTAAGATGATAGGCATATGTATGTATGTATGTATGTATGTATGTATGTATGTATGTATGTATGTATGTATGTATGTATGTATGTATGTATGTATGTATGTATGTATGTATGTATGTATGTATGTATGTATGTATGTATGTATGTATGTATGTATGTATGTATGTATGTATGTATGTATGTATGTATGTATGTATGTATGTATGTATGTATGTATGTATGTATGTATGTATGTATGTATGTATGTATGTATGTATGTATGTATGTATGTATGTATGTATGTATGTATGTATGTATGTATGTATGTATGTATGTATGTATGTATGTATGTATGTATGTATGTATGTATGTATGTATGACTTTATTTCCTCTTCAACAGAGATTACAACAGGTTATCAAATTCAGGACAATACAAGATCATGAAACAAAACAAATAATCAAAGTGACATAACTAGCAGAAAAATACTGCGTCAACTAACGTATTTACAAAACGAAACATCTTAATAGATGGAATCATATAAATATGTCTATAGAAATATCAGAACAAAATATAATTTAGCTTAGCATGGCACTAACCTTCTTTAAACACTTGCCTGATGCTGTTAATGATACAATGACTGTCAGTACGCCTATATTGTTACATGATTAACATTAACTTTGAGATAGTAAAGACAAGGAAATGGAAAACTTATACAAATGGTAACAATATGTGCATTTCTTGCTACATGACATGTATGCATGTATGTATGTATGTTTGTATGCATGTGTGCTTGCGTGCGTGCGTGTGTGTGTGCATGACTACTTAACTGACTGACTTTGTTTCCTCTTCAACAAAAAATACATCATGTTGATCAAATCAAGGATATTACAAGAACATGAAACACAATAAGGATCACAGTAAAAAGATAAAAGAAACATTGTGTAAGCTAAGACAAGATGAAACATAATAATACAAATAATCATACAATTATGTCTAAGAAATTTTGGAACTAAATATCATTTATCTTAATAAGGCCCCAGCCTTCTTTGAGCATTTGACTCATGCTGCTAATGTCATAGCAAGTGTCAGTACATCTAGTATATAGCATATATTGTTACATTATTAACAATAACCTTAAAATAGGGAAGACAATGACTTTTTTGTGTTTTGGGATATGTTTGAGAATTATGCTATTATTAATCCTAAAGCTGGTGACTGATACGTTAATGCAATTATACGTACATAGCCCAACAAAAATAAAAAGAACAACACAGATGGAAAATTTATACAAATGGTAACAATACGTGTCTTTCATACCACATAATAAATGTACGCATGTATGCGTGTATGTATGCTTCCATGCATGTATGTGTGTGTGCGTGGGTGTGTGTATGTATCTATGTGTGTATGCATTCATTTATTGGCTGGCTGATTTTATTTCCTAGTAAGCAGAGATATCATCAGGTTTATCAGATTCAGGATAAAGCGTGATCCTGAAACACAGCACCTAATAACATTATTAACTAAAAGAGGAATGCTGTATATTGCGTCAAGTAACATATTTACAATTTCATTTTTTTTTCATTTCTCCCGTAACCTTGCTGGTCGTAGGGGCGCCACTGATGACTTTGCGACAATCTCTCTCCATTTCGCCCTGTTCTCCACTGCTCTTTGGGACTTTGCAAAGTCCATGCCTGTTCACTTTTTGATATTGTCTTCCCACCTCTTCTTCTGTCTGCCTCGTTTTATCTTTCCTCTCACTGTGCCGTGTAGGATTGTCTTTGACAGGCCAGTTTTTGCGTGAGACGTGACCATACCATCTTAGTTTGCGTTTCTTTACAGTGGTGAGCAGATCTTCATAAGGTCCAATTTGCACCTTGGATTTTAGTGCGCACCTCCGCATTGGAGACGTGGTCTAAGTATGAGATTTTCAGGATCCTTCGATAACATCTCATCTCTAAGGCATGGATTCTTCTCTCTAATTCTGCTGTTAGGGTCCATGTCTCACATGCGTATATGAATATGGACATGACGAGGGAGCGCATAAGCTTGATCTTGGACCCAAGCGTGATGTTGCTGTCTTTCCAAATATGCTTCAGCCTAGCAAGAGCAGCTGTTGTCTGCTCAATCCTGGAAAGAACCTCAGGTTTTTAACCTTCATCAGAGGCGATAGCACCTAGGTACTTGAAGCTTGTTACTGTGCCCAGCTTCTGTCCATTCACTCTTATTTCCTTTTGGATGCCACTCTGGTTGTTTGTCATTAGGTTTGTCTTTTCAACGTTGATCTCCATCCCATATCTTAGTGATGCTTGATTGAGACGGTTCACTAAGGTTTCCATTTCTTCTTCATCTCCTGCTAAGCCATCGATATCATCAGCGAAGCGCAGGTTGGTGATTGTTCTGCCTCCAACACTGACACTGCCCTCATGGTCTTCCAAGGCGTCGGACATGATCCTTTCCAGGTAGATGTTGAAGAGATTGGGTGAGAGAAGGCACCCCTGTCTGACTCCGACTGTGGTTCTGAACCAGTCTCCTATGTTGCCATTGACGAGAACTGTCGCCTTGTAATACAGGGTTTCTATAGTGCGGATTAGTTTTGCGTTTATATTGTATATCCGCATGGTGGCCCACAAGGCCATACCTTGTCGAAAGCTTTCTTGAAGTCAATGAAGACATGATAAAGGTTCTGTTGATGCTGGAGATATTTTTCACAGAGGATTCTTAGATTGAAGATATGTTCTGTAGTGCTACGTCCTGCTCTGAAACCTGCCTGTTCAACCGCAATGATGTGCTCTGCTTGGGGTTTCAGTCTATTGAGGATGATCTTGAGCATAACCTTGCTTGGGTGACTGATGAGACTGATTGTTCGGTAGTTCTGGCACAGTTGTAGATTCCCTTTTTTAGGAACAGTCACGATTAGAGACTGGGTCCATGGGGTGGGCCATTCTCCTGTTTGCCAGATTCGGTTGCAGATTGTTGTGCAGATTGTTGTGAGGACATCTATCATGAAGTTCCTCCTGTTTAACAAGTTCTGCTGGTATATTGTCTACCCCAGCTGACTTCCCCTTCTTTAGCGCCTTTACTGCAGCCTCTACTTCGTCCCTGAGGATCGGGTGGTCAACCTCTGGTGTGGTCAGTGGTACGTTTAGTACAGCTTGGTCTCCAGAAGTCTCCTGGTTGTAAAGCTCCGAACAGTATTCCGTCCACCTGTTAAGAATGTCTTGGTTTTCTGTCAGACTCTTACCACCCTTGTCCTGAATCGTATTAGATCTCCCCTGTTTCTCTGTTGTCAGGCCTTTCACCAACTGGTATGCCCTTTTACTGTCATTCTGGTTCAGGCTTTTCTCGACTTCCTTGCATTGGTCCTCTAACCAGCTTTCTTCTGCTTTATTTATGCTCTTCTTAATCCTGTTGTTAATCTCATTGTATTTTTGTTTCTCCTTCATGGTCTCCTCGCTTACTCTTCAGTTTTCTCCTCACATCGCAGAGGTCGAGGATATCTGCTGTGACCCAAGGCTTCTTTATTCTACGAAAAATAATACAGGTACATATGGCACCTATTGTTAAGAAATAAGCACCTACTTTGTGTGCTTGGAATATAATTGATATAATACTTAATTTTCGCACTGAGACGTTTTAGAGTAACATCAAATAGGAAAATGTATACAGATGGTAGCAGTATGTGTCTTTCCTGATTCGTGATAAATGTGGGTAATTATCAGTGAGATTTAATCTGTATATCTATCTATATATCTATTAGGGATAGAACTAGAACATTTGTTAAGATGATAGGCATAAGTATGTATGTATGTATGTATGTATGTATGTATGTATGTATGTATGTATGTATATATATATATATATATATATATATATGTACACTTGTATGTATGTATTAAAAAAGGAGGATTTATGCACTTATTTTGTTGAAAAAGGATGCGAAAATATTTGTATTTACCTGTAATAGAGAGAGAGGGGTGGGGGGCGGGTTACTGAAAATAAATGCAGGTAATACTGTATTATCAACTCACTGCTTTCTAACAACAAAAGCTCTGGGGACTGTGACATGCCCGCCGTCCATCCGAATTTAAAGTAAGCTAAATTTTAAATTAGGGCCACATTGTCTGTCTGTCTCTGTCTCTCACTCTCTCTCTCACACACACACACACACACACACACACACACACACACACACACCCTGTTCAGTATGGATTTTATTGTACAAGTTTATGTTGTGTTGATAAACCTGTATTGGACAGGCCACTGAAGGCGTCGAGCTCTCTTATCGTCTTGATGGTTGTTTTCAGCCCATAATGGTTAGTCTTTCTACCCGGTACACCAGCCTCTGCTGCCGTTTTTTTCATTACTTTTCCGAATGAATGTGCCCACAGTGGCGTTGTTTTGTACGAAACAATGGAGGTGTCTTTCATCTGATCTAGATTGAGTGTTTGAGGTAGGGCAGTGAGTCGGGCGACACATTGCCAGGGGTTTTGTGGGTGTAAAACAAAAGAAAGTTTACTGGACATCTTTTTGACTTCTCTGGCGCTGCATAAATGCGGGAATTTAGGTTCCTTTCATGTCTGAGGTCTTTTCTTGTCTTTGTGTCTCTCTCCATTTACAAAAAGTACTGTTTTCCAACCACATCTTCATGAGTTGTTAACCTCCCCTCATCTGAGCTTTTGATGCTCGTCCCTCCTTCTGAATCCGAAAACGTTGTTTCTCCACCAAATTAAATTTAGCAAGCTTCTGTGAGTATTCTTCCCCATAATTATTCTCTGAAAATTGAAAATGAAACAGAATACATGCATATACGTTACATAGACCCTATAATAATATCAATAATAATAATAATAATAGTTATTATTATTATTATTATTATTATTTATTTTTTGTTGATCGGCAAGCAGTTTATTACAATACTGCTCGAAGCAACGCTGTTATTGGTGAAAAGATGTTTATTGACTTTTATAATTACTCCTCTGCATTATTTATTATAGCAGTAATTTTGGCAAATATAATTTTTGCTGTCCTCAAAAACTGTATAGAAAGACAATAGCTTATAATCGATACCGAGCTTTACATAACTATATTATGGATATTGAAAGACATTTTTAAAACAAATTAACATTATGCAAATAATTTTTGTTAGTTTTATAAACAACACTATTTTAACGAAATATTCTACTATATATGCTAATACAATTAAATAATACGGCTAAGCTGAATAAATCAAAGTAGTCATAATTTTGAAACAAACGGAACACTCAGCATGTACCGTTAACGGACATAGGCATTGCAATATAGATTGAAATGGCTTATACAGCATATTCTTCCACTGATAACGGATCGGTCCAGTTTAGCTTTCTATCCCAATGTTTCCTTTTCAATCCAGTCTCCACTGCACACAGAAGTTCTCTACTACTAATTTTTCCCTCCTCAGTATGCTTTTGCATTAGTTTTTACTAACAAGGTATCTTCCGAGACTGTTCTGGATTGATTCTAACGAATCAAGTTCGTACGGCTGCCCGTTAGTTTTCCTTGCCGTAACGAAGAAGGAATGCAGCATCTCATTTAGCTCTTTTGCAAGTATTTCACTAATATCGCAGTTTTCAGTCTTCGGTTTTTGTTTTTCTTTCTAGCCATCTTTTGAATGTCTTAAAATCATTTGTTGTTTTATTTTTATTATTTTCTGGTAATTGGCCCTCCACAATGGCATATCCACCATAGCAGCTCGATTGACACAGAGGTTAGGCAAGGGAAGTAACTCTAAAATCTAAAATTTCGTAAGATTACAAAATTAGCCTCCCTTATGTCGAAGATGGAGTTTAACTATCCAATATAGATTTTTTGGCATCAAGCGAGTTAGATTAATTAACTGTACAACATTTAATTTATAGTAGCCAGTCACATGGGATAAATGAAAGGTTATGATTGGTTATACTATAAGCATACATAACAAGATGACACATTATAAGCAAGAATGGGATTTCGGGATACGACCTCAGGGTCTTACCAAGACTGAATTGGGTCACTTGTAGGGATGGGTGGATAGATCAAAATCGATACTTTTTAAAATAAATTCAGGATTGAAAAGCCTTAAAATTTGTGTAGGCGAGTCATGTCAACGGAGTTGTTCTACTTTGACATCGAACACCCTGCTGGATAATTAAAAAGATGACAAAATAAGCTTGTTTTACCCTCGAAATTATCAGTTTCTCCAAATGACATTGGATATTTAGCAAAAACAGATGGAGAACTTATGGCATTAATGCCAATGGGACAGCTTGGGTCACTGAACTCGTCATATTTCTTTCCACTATGGTTTAGTGCAAAAGAAAGAAGTCAGGAAAGGAAGATAAAGTCATAACGTTCTTACAAATTTGACCTGTAACATATTCCTATTATAATATTCGACAATATACAAGTGATTTAAGAGAATCTCGATTTTTTGAGATGTTTAACCATATGGAAATTTTGTATATAACATCCAATGAGTAATCCATAATTTTGCTATTATATTATCACTGTCATTCAACCAATCAGAACTGCTACTTGGCTCATTCGAAGACTTGATTGACTCGATGTTGATTCCTTACGGCCTTTGATTATGACGGTAAATATAATTCTTCATTACTGCCTTTTTATGTGTTAGGACACAATATTAATTGGAATAGCAAGTTAACATTTATTGACAAGATTTTCCAAGATTAATTTTCAGAAGTTCAATGATAATATAATTGGAAATTTTAAGGCAAGGTGAAGGATAAGACAGATTAAACCAACTATTTTCACCTTCCAGAAACATAGGTCTAGTCCATTGTATCTACCGGAAACATAGGTCTAGTCCATTGTACCTACCGGAAACATAGGTCTAGTCTATCGTACCTACCGGAAACATAGGTCTAGTCCATTGTACCTACCGGAAACATAGGTATAGTCCATTGTACCTACCGGAAACATAGCTCTAGTCTATCGTACCTACCGGAAACATAGGTCTAGTATGTCGTACCTACCGGAAACATAGGTCTAGTCCATTGTACCTACCGGAAACATAGGTCTAGTCCATTGTACAAACCGGAAACATAGGTCTAGTCCATTGTAGCCCGTACATCATTTGGATAATAGACATACTCCAGAATAACGTTCTGCAGATATATGCCTGTGACGTAAGATAGGTAAATGACAGTGACGTACAAATGATGGAGCAAGAAAAAAATCCTGCTACTGTGCAAAGAGCATACTGTAAAATTCTGGCACTTTTAAGGCATTCTCTGACTGATATCAAGGTTGACTTTGATAAAACGCACGGATGTGGTTCTCTGTCATTTTTTTTTTACAATGTTGAGGTGGTTTGATCGTTTTTAACATGATGGCAATGTCTGCGATTGGTGAGCAGGATGCTGTGAAGGAGGCGATTGATGAGGAGGCTTGATTCACAGTGGAGGATATTTCTGTTATAATGGACATTAATTCATCGTCTGTTGTTAATATATTTAAGAATCATTTGAAGCTCAGAAATGTTTGTGCAAGATGGGTCCCTCATTTGTTGACGGCTGATCAAATACAGACTCGGGTTGAAATCGCTAAACAGGTACTTGCCAAGAGTGACCAGAGGGGATTTAATGAGATAGTCACTGCTGATGAAACATGGATTTAACTTTTTGAACCCGATTCGAGAGAAAATAATAAAGTTTTGACTGGAGAAAACGAGCAGAGACTATTAATCGCTCGACGTAGTCGGACTGTACAGAGAGTTGTATATATATTATTATTCGATGCAGTAGGCCCAGTCATCCAGTTATCTGTGCTTGGTTCAGCTCGAGTCACTGGTTATATTTATGCATCCAAAGTGTTGCCAACTGTTGTGGAACAGTACTGAACCACCCATCCACTTTCCGGTACGCGAGGTATCCATCTAATTCATGACAACGCACCGGCTCATTAATCCGCCATAGTGTCAGATTTCCTGAAGAGTACATTATTTTTCCACATCCTCCATACAGCTCTGATTTAGTTCCAGTGAATTTTGGCTGAAGCCAATTATCAAAGATGAACTGCAAAGTAGATGATTTGAAAGCCGCCATGTGGTTGGAAGTGCTGTTTTCCAGTGTATGAACACCATACCAAAGAGTGAATACAAAATGACATTTTACTAAGTGGGTAATCAGACTGAAAACATGTTTAGAGTGCATGCAGAGTACATACTGTTCAGTAATAAAGAACTTTGTTATACAGTGAACTAATATTCAGAACTGTTTAATACCTCGCGTGAGTCAACCCGCAACAAAAGCGCGTCATCTACAGTATAAATAGGCGTATCTCAATTGTCTTTCTGACATGAGCAAACTGTATCATATGCATGCATAGGACAATCGGAATATCCTCAGACTTTTCCATCGCATGCCAGTTGCCATTTTGAAATGACTTCATGCCCGTGTGGTTGTTACCGTGTGGTTGTTATTACGTCAGAATAACTTCATTGGCGGCACAACGACTTGATGACATTTCACCACTTATGCAATAGTTTGAAGTTATAAAAGTGAATGATTTAAAACAATCATTGAAAAGTTTCAGGAAAAAACTGTGTAAGTTATAAGTGCAGGTATTTTATTTATGGTTGAAACGTCGTCGGGTGTTATTTTCAACACCTACATTTTTATGAGCCGGTATTCTTCCCACATGCAGATTTTCATCAGCCGAAACTTAATCTGGGAAGAATCACTTCGATTACCTCCCTTTGTCTTCAGAGAGCAGAAGTTATTCGACTCGCATAGGAAAGAGACTATGTTGTTTTGACTGATGTATATGGGGATGAGACATTAGTCATAAGTTCTTTGCAAATAAGTTTTAAATATGAAATATTAATAACGTTTTCGATTAACTGTCATTCAAGATATGCAACACTTTTATCATTATTTGAACTCTCTTTTAGTTTTTCTTCACTATTTCTTTCACTGTAGGTAGCTCTTTCCCAAAAAATATATTAGATCAAAATAGATGGCAAATGCATACTGTCTACCATCATGTATGCCATTCATTGTAATTTCCTTGTATATATGTTGTTCAGACTTCTCTTACAAACCATGTACTCCGTCAAGCTGGAATCTTACAAACCCTGTACTCCGTCAAGCTGGAATCTTACAAACCATGTACTCCTTCAAGCTGGAATCTTACAAACCTTCTCTTCCTGGAATCTTACAAACCCTGTACTCAGTCAAGCTGGAATCTTACGAACCCTGTACTCAGCCAAGCTGAAATCTTACAAACCCTGTACTCCGTCAAGGTGGAATCTTACAAACCCTGTACTCCGTCAAGGTGAAATCTTAGAAATCCTGTAGTCAGTCAAGCTTGAGCACTTTATGACATCTTTTCATAGTTTTTCAGATATAAGACTCCATTGATATGGTTCACATGGACAGGTTCACAACACAACTTATCATTGCTAGATAATTAATGTGGTTTTTTTCCCAGCGTGTATATCATTCAATGTCAACAAGCACGAACTATCTAAACAAAACACAGAATCCGACTTTCTTTCTCTGTGTCTTTTAATGTATATTATTCCTGTGAATGTAAAACAGTTTAATTTGAAACTTCTGTTAAAAATGTCATACCTTAGTATCTACAAAAACATCAATGCCCTGTTCAGCGCAAAATCTATTCCCTATTCAGTACCTATTCAGCACAGAATCAATTCCCTATTCATTACCTATTGAGCACAAAGTCAGTGCTCTATTCAGTACGTATTCAGTGCAAAATCAATGCCATATTCAGTACCTATTCAGTGCAAAATCAATGCCATATTCAGTACATATTCAGCACAAAATCAATGCTCTATTCAGTACCTATTCAGTGCAAAATCAATGCCATATTCAGTACCTATTCAGCACAAAATCAATGCTCTATTCGGTACCTATTCAGTGCAAAATCAATGCCATATTCAGCACATATTCAGCACAAAATCAATGCGCTATTCAGTACCTATTGAGCACAAGGTCAATGCCCTATACAGCACAGAATCAAAGCCCTATTCAGTACCTATTAAGCATAAATCAGTGCCCTATTCAGCACAAACCATTTATATAATACCAACTTTTCCTGTAGTCTTTATGTATAATTTCATATTTTTGTTCTGTGTAAGCAGTAGAAATAGCTTGAACGATTTAGATATTACGAATCTTTCTCATCTGAAGATTGAAATAAAACAGCCCCCCCCCCCCCCAAGGAAGACCCCCCAACACTTTTGCATAAATTCTAAATGATAAGACAAAGTTGCATTCTTTTTGCAGTATCTTTACGGCCCATAAAATTCCAGCTAATATAAATGGTTGTCTTTACTGAAGAAACAGCCAATAAATGGGATCAACAGGTCTGACAACAGTAAATGTGTGCCTTCTGTGGCTGATGTGATGAAAAAATGACAAAGGCCAGTTCTACAATCACATGCATGTCATGACAGGTTAGCCTGGATTGGTTATTCATATTTTGTCCGTCTGCTGTCTATGTTCGAATAAAACCTGCTAATTCCTACA
The DNA here is from genome assembly GCA_029931535.1 of Margaritifera margaritifera. Classification (NCBI taxonomy): domain Eukaryota; kingdom Metazoa; phylum Mollusca; class Bivalvia; order Unionida; family Margaritiferidae; genus Margaritifera; species Margaritifera margaritifera. Next base: position 850,889 of record JAQPZY010001237.1, read on the forward strand.
AAGAGTTTGTGTATAAACTAGTGAAGTATAAGGCAAAAATATAAACAACACCTTCAGAAATTATGGAAAAATTATGCAGGAGTATGTACAATAGTAACGTATACATCCAGCGGGCACATAACTGTCTGGACATAAAAAATTGAGAAAATTTAATTGCATGGCCTAAGCGATAGTAAACGACATATATAATCATTAAACCCATCAATGGGGTGTGTGTCTTCTGGTTCCCAATTTGATAAGATTGGCTAATATGCATATCCTTCTGAAACAAAAACAGTCTAGAATTCAATAGTACCCTCACACCATCTTGCAGAAGACAAGAGTGATGGAAGAAATCCAATGTCATCTACGCAGAATTCACAAGGCATGTAGCTTGACTGTACTGACTGGCTCCATTTTAATTTTTCTCCACACGAATTGGTTCAACATAAGCTCATGCTGCCACAAAAAGACATATCCCTACACTTATAAAAGAGAGATCCTATCTGAATGGTTGGCACTTGGGTATTGAGTTGTAGACCCCCATATAATTACAATGCTCTCATGCCCATTACCACAGTCTCTTACTACCATCAGTTTAGTCCTCAGACCGCGGATAAATGATGTCTGGGGATAAAACCTATTGAACAAGGTACCAGACCGCGGATAAATGATGTCTGGGGATAAAACCTGTTGAACAAGGTACCAGACCGCGGATAAATGATGTCTGGGGATAAAACCTGTTGAACAAGGTACTAGTTTATTTGCTATCTCTTGATTCACCAAAAGAAATAATTGTCTTCAATTTTTTAATATTCAGATGATAACGAGCTGGCTCATTGTTTAAGTTATTTTTGGACATACTACTGTATACTATTTCCTTGTTTTTATTTAAAATTTTCCACTATTTTTTAATGGTTCACAAACATTGACTTTTGAAGAATTACGACACAGGTGTTACTCAGTAAACTTAACAACATATGGGCAAAATGTGATTAGCTGCCATGCAAAGTCAACTTGTCATGATGTGCATGGGTTTATAGTGCTTTCCTATGTGAGATTGCACCAATTAATCTACAGTAAGCACATTTGATACTATAACCACAACTAGGGAATCCCTGTTATTAATGGACAACCATGTGTGTTACATGTCATTAAAAAATAGTGTTCATTAGGAACACAATTTTGAAATTTTAAATTTCAATTTAATTGCAAATACACATGCTTGAGTTTGGACTTGTAGTTAAACTCCAGTGTGTTTTTAACTTTTCATATTTGTCTTGTAATTTTCACACAGTTTAAATTTTTTGTGCAGTCATGGTGCAGCAAACAGACTTTTCAGCAAAATCACAATCGAACATCAAACAAGGGATCAGTACATTTTTTCTAGGGTGGAATGGGGATTGGGTGGGGTCGGTGTTGGTTGATATATGAGTATCAAGATGTGCGCTTCTGGAATCGAACTCAATACTCAGTGATGCCAAAAAAGTACTCTAACCATTCTGTGAAGCCTATACACAGCATGCCTGAAATGTATCTTTAAAATCCAAGCTCTTCGCTAATGGACATGTTATCTTTCCCAACAGAAAACAGTTCGATCGATCCAGATGGAAGCGTTGGCTGCTGCGGCTGTATTTTGATTGGAATATCGTTCATGATCCTGATTCTCTTCTTCCCCTTCTCTCTCATCTGTGCCATAAAGGTAAGTACACATATTGAGACATTGTTCATTGCATGTCTGTTTGTCTGTATGGATTTTTGTCTGAGTCTGGATATCTGCATTTTGATGTAAATATCGCTACTCCGCATAAAAGCAAAAGTGTTGTAGTTTTTAAATAGTACATTTATAACATGAAAATCAAAAAGAGTGATGACAAAAATGAATACCACAGCATGAAATGATCACAGAGGCATTAGATGTAATAATACTGATAATAATACAAATAAAAATAATATTAATAATGAGTATGTACACTGAAACATCTTATGTTGAGTTCCTTGCAGAATTTCAGTGAAAACTTCAAAATGAAATGATATTCAGTAGATTGCAGCGAAAATTATTTTTGAATCACAATGATAAACTCTACATTTTGCTCAAAACTATAACAGTCTTCATGGTTTTGCTTTGACATTATTGTCTATCTTGCATGTTAAATAGTAGTATACGATTTGTAAACATGTATTTTGAAATATATTGTAGGTCTACATCATTAGGGTGAGGCTAAATATTATTTCTGTGACAAGTAAAATCAGTTTCTCATGTTATTTTTAACTATTGAGTTTTTAAAATGTTTTTCGCATTAAATATATTTCTAAATTTATCTTCTCACAGATTGTACAAGAATATGAGAGAGCTGTCATTTTTCGTTTGGGTCGTGTCAAGCAAGGTGGTGCTGTTGGACCAGGTTAGAAATCAGAGTCTGTCTTTCTTTTTGTGTGTCTATGTCTGTCCCAGTATGTGGATTTCATAATGCAGGACCATTTTTCTTTCACAGTCTACCACCCCCATTCTGTCTGCCTCTATTGTTATTGTTTGAATATCAGTTGTTTTATTTGCTTGATGATATTTTGCCTTTTCTTGGTATTGATGTATATTTTTTTTGGTATAAACATGACCTGTTTTGTGACAATACTATATATAGTTAAACCACTCAAGATCAAAAGCCCTCGTAGCCAAGCTAAGATTTTGCTTTTTAAATTTTTGCAGTTTACTGAGTCAATTTTATTGAAAGGAAGAAAACTAAATTTTGTTTAATAGAGGTTTCATCCTAGAGAGGTTTCAGTGTATTATGTTAATTATCTTTCAGAACGTGGCCTGATCTGTCTGTCTACGTCTGTCACTCTTCTTCTTCCTCATCTTGAATCCAAATATTTCTTAGCAATTAAGTACAAAATAATTAATTTCCCTGCTTTTTCTGGACAGGTTTGTTTTTCCTTTTTCCCTGTGTGGATACATTCAGAAGTGTCGATTTGAGAACTTTCTCTTATGACATTCCACCGCAAGAGGTATGTGGGACTTTGAACTTAGCTGTTAGTATATGAATTGCTGTGTACACTACCAGTCTTACACACTGATGCTATTCCGTTTTAATTATGGAACATATAACATCAATTGTCTTCAAAGAAATATGTGATAGAGTTTATACTGATTTTCTTTTATAGACAAGTATGACCCTATAAACACTATGGCTGAGATTATTCCTGGTCTTGTCTATCGTTATTGTAAATTTAGCTCTACTGGTCTTAGATCAGAAGAACTTATGGGATGGTCTGTCGTCCATCTCTCCATCTGTCAATTAGCACAAGTTTATTACACAAACATTCATGCCAAGGTATAGTTGGTCCTAAATGAAAATGGTGCTGATCTGACAACCAAATTTGCAGCCACGGCAGCTATCTTGAAAATCTTGTAAGTCAACATAGGGTTCTCGGCAGACAAAATATTATGGTGTCTAGTTTGTATGAAAGTGGTACTCATCTGACCTCCAATATGGCTGCCATAGCGGCCATCTTGAAAATCTTGCTATTGCTTCTCCTCATAGAAGGATGGTCAAATATATATGGAGTTTTCACCAGAAAACTTCTTATAATATCTAGTTTATTGTAAATGAACATGGTGTCGATCTGACATCCAGCATGGCCACCATAGCAGCCAGCATTGAAAATCTTGTTATTGTTACCCCTCCTTGATGGATGATCATATATAAATGGGATTTTCATGAAATGGCTTCCTGTGATCACTAGCTGGTCCTGAATGAAAATGATGCCAATCTGACATCCATGGCATCTATCTTAAAAACCTTGTTATTGCTATTCCTCCTGAAACAATGGCCTTATCGATATGGACTTTTCACCACAAAACCTCTTATAGTATCTGGTTGGTCCTGAATAAAAATGGTGCAAATTTTACTTCCAATATGGCTGCCATGATGGCCATATTAAAAATCTTATTATCACTGCTCCTCCTAAATTGTTGGTCATAGTGACATGGGATTATCACCAAAAGACCTCTGATGGTATCTAGTTGGTCCTAAACAAAAATGGTGCCAATCTGACATCCAATGTGGCTGCCATAGCGGCCAGTTTGAAAGCCTTTTTCTATCACGTAGTAATATTAGAGAAGGTTTCAACACTCAGCAGTTAAAGAGAAAAAATGGTCTTATCTTGGATTTCTGTACATTTTTGTCCTACAGTAGAATGTTAATCCCTTTGATGGGCTGTTTCTTTTCATAATAGGTTTCTTGTATGTGCAAGAAAGTGATCTTTAAAAATACATCTTCTTTTTCTTAGTTATAGTATTATACATTTTGACAGTGATAGGACACTTGTACATTTCTGAATTGTTACCATCTCGTGTAAGGGTACGAGAACACTAGGAGGACATTTTGTAAATTTCTTTATCACCACCATCTGGTGGTAGGTTAGGAGAACACAGAGTACACCCTTTTAAATTTAAAATAGTACGGCCGTCACCCATGCGCAATAAATGATCACACTGAGAAATTTTGCACATACCCTAGCGCAAATTAAGCAAAAATATTTTTTTCACAACATAAATAATGGAACAGAGCTATATTGTATTGAAAACTTGGTATTCTGAATTAAACAAATGAACGTCCATCACTATCGTTATTTCCGCATCCATGTTCTAACGATTTCTCTTCATGTGCATTAGAAACTATAGACTGGATGACACAGTGTAACTAACATAATAATAATACAGTCTGCACTCAGGAGTGTTCTATGGCCTATTACTTAAGCCAGATTTCCTAAGGGTGCTGTGACGGATCTACACCATGCTAAATTAAAATGATGTGGATCAGTATTTTACATTCAGGTTGGCGAGTACAGAAAATTTAAGTTACGTTTTTTTTTTTGTCAACAAAATAAGAAGTATTTACTATTAAACTGTATGGAAATAAAGCTTTTTATTTTTAAATAGGGTTACCTACAATTTGTATGGCTTGTTCTGGGTGTTGTCACAAGCAGTGAGCATATTTAACATTCAAATTAGTATTTAACATTCAAATTAGTATTTAACATTCAAATTAGTATTTAACATTCGAATTAGTATTTAACATTCAAATTAGGTATAGAGCCATATTTGAGGTACTCCTAATTACTTTGATATTAAAATATGATTTTTGTTGTTGATTACTGTATATACTCGCATATAAGCCAGATCAAATGCAAACAACATAGACCCTGATCTGCTGTCGCATAATGCGCTGGCAGATCAGGGTCTATGTTGTTTGTTCTACTGATTAGTCCTTACAAACTGCATAGACCCAGATCTGCCGGCGCATTATGTGACGGCAGATCTGGGTCTATGCAGTTTGCAGTTGGTATTAGCTTATATGCGAGTATAGACGGTAGTGTATAGGACATATGGATACTTTTTTAGCTACATATCTGCAAATAATGATTAGGTTTGTAGATGGCTTTTGGTTCAATCGACAGTATCTATAGCAGTTGGCTAAGAATTTAGAATTTAAATGATGACCAGTTCGTTGAGACTATTAAACATTTTTGTGATTTGAAACCGTAATTTCTGTGACAGGACACATACCCATATCAACACATGGATAGCTCGACAAGGTTTAGTGAAACAATTATACCGCAGAAAGAAAAGTTTTACTCATCTCTTAACGATTCAAGCATATAAAATAATTGCCAGCTTGTGCATTATATGATGTCACTCATTAATCTGAAAATCCTCATAGATCTATATGATTATTACAGAAAGAAAAAGAAAATAATATGTGACAGTTTGAAGAATTTAGGAATGTACGTAAAGCAAACTAACTTAGACACTGCACACTATTACAGTGCACTTGGGTTAGTTCGTGATGAGAGCTAAAAGATATCAGATATACAACTTGAAATATTGACAGACTAGGACATATTTGTAATGATTGATAGTGAAATTAGCGGTGGAATTTGACAGACTAGGACATATTTGCAACGATTGATAATGGAATCAGTGGTGATATTTGACAGACTAGGACATATTTGTAATGATTGATAGTGGGATCAGTGGTGGAATTTGACAGACTAGGACATATTTGTAATGATTGATACTGGATTCAGTGGTGGAAGTTGACAGACTTGGACATATTTGTAATGATTGATAGTACAATTAGCGTGATATTGCATAGGCATGGTAAAGCTGAGCACGAAATTATATGCGGATGAAGATGACAAGATACAAAATGATGGAGAGTTCAAAGAGACAAAGCCAACTGCGTATATGATGTACCTAGATGACATGAATCATAATAGGTAGGGGATGAGCCGATACATGCAGGTAAAAAATTTAGATGGGCAAAAAATGTTGTGAACATATTAGATGGATAAAAGAAAATCCGTTTTAAATACCTGACAACAGTAGTGATACTGGCTGCTTATTAGAAGTAGATTTGGAAATACCATTATGTCCCTTTGATAATTATAAGGACTCGGCCCCCCCCCCCAAACCCCAAAACAATAAAAAACCCAAAAAACAAAACAAACAAAAAGCAAAACAACAACAAAAACAGCATCAAAAAGAAAGACACATGCACATAAAACCAAACAAAAATAATTAAGCTCCCATACAGAAAAAATTGATTATTACAAGGGTAGATATCCAACTGTACCAAACCTTCTATGTACATTGGAAAACAAAAAAGCAAGCACGTTATACATTTGAGAAACTTGAAGCTTTACGTGCAATTTGGAATAAAGATAAAAATTATGTACAGTGTTTTCTTGTTTGAACAGCAACTTTAGTTGAAATAATACATATAACTGAATACTAGTCTGAAACAAAAAGATTATTGTTTTGAGAAAGATTTTTTTTCACATGATGAATAATGCTGTATTATGAAAACAGATGGAGAATTCAAGAAATAGGTTGACATTTAAAAGATGTACAATCAAAAGCAAACTTTTCAAATGCCCAAAAGATGTAACATTCACTAAAAAAAACAATTACTGATGATGACTTGGTACTTGTCAGACTGAAAAACAAGAAAATGAAATTAACCGTGCCTATTTATGGTGAATTTACTATGTTAGAGCTATACAAATGGTTGATGAACGAATTCTTTTACAAGTTGAAAAATAAATATGATGATAGAATGAGACTCCTCATTACTGATACAGATTCATAATGCATTCATGTTGAGAGAAACATTTACCACATTATAAAAGAGAACATCAACTTTTATGATACTTGTGAATATCAAAATGACAACATGTTTGGTTCACCACAAATTAATAAAAGAATACCTGGCGTTTTCTAAGACAATCTAACCAGAACACTATTCTGAGAGTTTGTGGAATAAGAGCAAAACTCTTTTAATGCAGGACTAGTAAAGGTGAAACGAAAGTTTGCAAAAGAATAAAAAAATGTGTTAGTAAAAAAGTCTAAAATGTTACATGTACAAATATTGCTTATTCAATAACTAGGAAATGAACTTTTACTTTCCGCAATTTGCAACATTTCTTCAGTCTCTTCAAACGTGTGAATGATTCCAGATTTCTGTAAAAACTTTGGCATTCCTATTGCTTCAAAGACAGCTAGTGTATATATTGAGTCACCATTTGCTGTTTTAATTATAATTTTGTTTTCCATAAATTCTATTTGTTGAATTGCTGTGGATTGACTTCGTAATGTTTATTACATTTTCAAGTTGTAAATTTCACCAAATACAAATTTTATGTTTATCACTATCATCTACGTAATCTACATCTTACATCTTATTCATATTGTACTGTTTTAAAAATCTTGCTATCAGGATTGGTGACATGTATTTCACTATTATCATTATTGAATGTATTCTGTAAATCTGCCTCTTTTTTGAAACATTGCAGGATATCTTTCCTGATGTTTGAAATTGACAAATCAACACTTTCATTGTCTTGAATTTATTTTGTAGTGCAACTAGCTTCGACCACACATTCATCCCATCCGAACTTGTAAACAAATACAAGTTATCTCTTGATACAGAGAATGTTGCTTTTATTTTAAACGCATGAAATATTTGTTCCTCTCTGACAACTGTTGAGACTATCACTGTATAGTTGTGTGCCAATATTTATGTTGTGTAGAAAATAAAATAAAATTTACTTTGTGCTCGCAGTGTTAGAATACATATATTGTACCTGAGTGAAGATCGTACTACTTGAAATGTGCATGTATGCTTGCAGTGTTTATGTACCCCTACAGTGGATGGTTGTGATTTAGAAAAATTGCAGGCGTTCTTGTTGTGTTTTCATACCCCAACAAGAGATGATAATAATTTAGAAATTTACAGGTGTGCTTACACTTCAAATACATATACTACTCTTGCATAAAGATGAAATAACAATTCCTCTTTATCCTCTTCCTCCTCCTTTTTATTCACCTCGCTATCTTATAAATAAACCACTGCCACCACAAAAACAACATTAAAACAGCAGCTAATACTATCACGTCACTGCTATTGCTACCCTACTACCTTGCACATTTTGTCCAAAAGATACTTACTCTGTTAAGGTCAACATATACAGCAAACCCAGGTCTATAATAGATTATTAACTGCTTTCTCATTCTTCCTGGAATTTCAGATCCTTACGAAAGACTCCGTAACTGTTGCTGTTGATGCCGTCATATATGCCCGAGTGTTTGATGCCACGATGTCCATAATTAATGTCGAGAACGCTCACCAATCTACCAAGCTGTTGGCAGCAACCACATTACGTAACATCTTGGGTACCAAGTTGCTGAGTGAGCTCCTGACTGATCGAGAGAGCATCAGCCATAATATGCAGGTACATAAGAAATACTGGGCTGTGTATCAGCGATGTTCTGACTTCGAACACGTTTCACTTTAATCTCAGATCAGCCATTGTGGCCACCTCGGTCATCATTCATCATTGATCAGACCAAAGTGTAACTGAGGTTTATGCTCAGTTCAATAGCAAGTGCACCGATTTCTTAAGGTAATGCAGAGGGCTTCAGTTGGAAATCCTATGTTTACGGTGTTTCCATTCCATTTTTTCTTCTGATTTACTCTGAATGTGTACATCAGCAGAGAATGCAAAATTCACAACAGAAAAAAGAAAAATAGGGCAGAGAAGACAAATTTCACCCAATACAATTCCTAACTTAAAAAATTATTCTACTTTCGGAAAAGAAATTAAAATTCCATGCAAGATGAAGACATTTTTTCCCCAGCAAAGAAAGTGAATGTGCCTCTATAGAAAACATTTCCATAATGTTACGCATTAATAAATTGTGTTTTAGCATAATTTTGAAATCACTGAAGAGAAAAGATTAAGTTTGAACACTATCATCCTATCAGAAAGTCATACCAAAAGTGTGTTTAGTGCATTGACATGGCATATTTTATGTTGTTAATTCTGAAGGAAGAAACCATGACAGTTTTGCGAAATCAAGATCAAGGGCACTCAGTGCAGACTCTTATCAAGGCTCAGAACATTATCACGGACAATGATATCATTCTTAACTGAAAGTGTGTACAATGTACAATTGAACACCAATATTCATATTTGTGTGCTTGTGTATGTCTGAGAGAGTTTCAGTAATTACAGGACTCTCAGGTGTGCAATTTAAAAACAAACAGTTATTTTTCAACCCTTGTAGTATATCTACCTTTCAAAAAAATCCCAATATTGTAAAAAATATTATCAACGAGATAATGCAAAAGCTCAATTTGATGAATATTTGCTATTTTGTGACAATTAGGTCCAGTCATCGATTATTGAATTGTTGAAGTGTTATTGCAGCAATGATCTGAATAAAACAACCATATGTTTGGAAATATTGCCAACTGATTTAAGTGGAATACAATTTGCGTGCGCTCTCTCTCTCTCTCTCTCTGAAAACAATAGATATCAGAATCTTCGTTGTGAAATGAGTCATATTGATAATCTAAATGACATACGACTGAATTACTGTTTACAAGACAGGAGTGAGTGGGCATAAGATCTGGAATGCAGATAAGGTCAAAGAAAGGCAACAAATTAATACAGTATTATATCTTAAGATCATGTACACGCATTTCATCTCTCTCTCTCTCGCACAAAGCTCGATTGTTCACCTGTACCAGAAGATTGGTCTGAAATTCATATGGTCTTGATAACCCTTAACCCTTTTTCTCACAAAACCAGATGGCTGATTTATTGATTAAATTCTTCCAACTAGGAAAGATTGGGTGCTTGGTCTTAAAAGAAATGCACAGTTTTTCACCCATATAAATGCATATTTTGAATGTTGTTTTTTTTTTTATTTAACATGCTAATTTGAAGACTGTCGTAATCATTGACTTAAGGGCATATGGAAATTCTCTGACACTAAAATGGTTGATTCAAAAGGGGAGAATATTCTTACCTTACAAGGTTTAAAATGCCAGAAAAGGACAACAGAAAAAAGACCAGAAAAAAAGCATGAAAAAAAAACAAAACAGCAGAGAAAATCAAAGACAATTTTAGTAAACGAGTTCAGTATTGGAATTAAAAGAGTTCAAACATTTCTTCTTTGTTATCATATTATGAACTGTCAGTAGACCATCATGTGGATCTCCACCACCTTATAATTTTAATATTTTCTGACATTTCCGACCGTGGCGGAGAAAAGTTGAGGAATGGCATATTCAATAGCAGATGATCCAATCCTTAGAAATTCTGGATGGTTCACAATGAATGAATTCAATTATGTAATTTGTTGCAGGAAAAATAACAAAGTTTCTATACATTTAGATCTATATCTTTCTTACAAAAAAATTACAATAAATACACACACACAAACACACATATGCGAGTGCAAAGAGTATAATGCCATGGCTCCAAATGGATGCTAGCAAGCTAGCATTTAGCTAGTTACAATTCTGAACTTGCTAGCTGAACAAAAATTAACAAAGTTTCTTGCTAGTAATCTTTTGTAAATTTTGATTTCAAAATACAAAATATGCCAGTGGACACTGAAAATAGCCTGATTTTTGCTAGTTGAAAATATTAGAACTATCAAAATGCTGCTAGTACCGAAAAATAGTTATTTTCTAGCCTGCATGCTTGAGAACAATAAAATATTTACATTTTGGCACAGAGAAGAGAAACTGTCCAGAATAATGAAATCATGTCTAATCTGAAGAAAACTAACAACGTAATAAGAAACAATAATACGTTCTTAGAAAGGTATCTATTATTTTTTAACAGTTAAATAAGGCGAACAAGATTGGATGCAAGCTAGCATCACAATAGAACTATACTGCTTGGCGTGACAAAAGTAACTACTCCATAGCAAGAAGATTGTGCTTTATAGGGCAACATATGTATCCGTGTATTATTTTCCGCTTCTAGCTTTACATCCCATATATAATATCCTCTATGATAAACAAAACTATGAATGTGTTTACGTGACAAGGCCAAGTGGTGGGAAGATGCAGTAATAATAATAATAATAATAATAATAACTTATGTCACTAGCAGAGAACGCGACTGAGCAAACAGCAAGCAGACAGGAAGGAAACTAACAAACAGTTGGCTAAATAGAGTAATTTTGGACTAAAATGTTTTGTTTAAGCCAAATGTGCCATCTCTATTGCATCTGCAGTATTAAGTGTTTATCTTATGACAACATTCATTGTCAGTTCATCTGTGATTTTACTTAGTGGGCAGTGTTGCGAGGGAATTGGACAGAGTTTCCGTGGTGATTTTTGTGTTGTTCTTGCTTCTGATATGGCTTTTGTGACAGTGCATTCTTTTTCTAAAGTCATATGTTTTGCCAGCATATTGGATGGCACAAATCTTGAATGTTAGGATGTAACAGTGTAAGCAGCTGCTGTTGATAAAATGTTTCAAGTACCAGTCTCTGTCATTTTCCTACAGGTTAGACAACGTCCTTCTTTACAGGTGTATATTCCTGCTTCCGTACTGTAATCTGAGTTCAACTGGGCATGCACAAGGTGGTATTTTAAGGTATTTATTTGTCGGTTAGTGGCCATAGGTAGATTTTTGAAGAAAACCTTAAGACATGCAGAAGATTCAATAATATGCCAGTGCCCCGGAACAATTTGTCCTAAGTTTTTATGTAATTGTTTGTATATGTATGCGCAAGGACCAGTATGCCTAATGACAATGAAGTTCTTCTTCTTGGAGATAATATTAGTCATTACACACAAAGTTGTTCAGCTTACAAAACATGGTTTAGAGCTTGATGATGTATTCTGTGGGGGACAAAGGGTTCAGAAGGCTGCCCCATGCTTCCTCGCAAGTTTGTATGCCCTTGTCATGTGGGATGTTCATATAGAAGGAACAATCATGCATGATGACGAGGGTTAAATTATTGGGTAGTCTGGGTTCGGGAGTTTTGCTGAGTCTGTGGTGTACCATATATAAGAATGGAATTGTACAAAGGGGCAAAGATGGTTGTCATGTGGGGTGGTTGATGCAAGAGATCTCTCTACCAGGGTTGCCTGGTCAGTGAGCATGTAGAAACAGCCGGGCTTTGCAGGACACAGATAGTCGAGTGTCTTATTGTCTCTGTGACATGCTTCATACATATCCTATAATATTTGACACATGATTGTTACATGTTTTTTTTCTTCTGTTGAATCATCTAGTTTTATATAGAAACTTTCATCTGACATTTATCTGTTGACCTCAGCGATGCAGTCACTTTGGTTCATTACAACAACACAGGACCATATGTCGGCCATCGATAATGAAATCCTCCATCTCCTGCAAGTTTTTGAAAGATTGTCTCTGGTTAGATTAACCTTTCTAATGTGTATTTGCATGTGGGATGTGATGACACTCCCAATAGCAGACAAGATAACTTCTAGAGCTGTATCTTTGCTAGGAGGCGGAATATAACTCTCCTTTTAGGACAAAACCTGAGTGATCCTAAGTTGTTCAAATTTGAATTGTCAGCATAACAAAATTATTCTTTCAGTCTCATTCTGCGTGCAACTTGTTTGAAATCTTTTTTAAACTGAACATAATTGTAGGCTTGGGGGCGCAGTGAAAAATTAAGGCCTTTAGACAGAAAACTGATATCTAACTCTGACATTTCTACTGAGCATAAGTTTACTATTTTCTTAGTGTTTCATTTTTTGGAAGCTGATTTTCCTTTTCTTGTTGTCTTTCTTGGGGATCTGATGAAAAGACATTTAGCTGTTTTATTTGATCCAACTGTCAGATGAAAGTTTCAACAAACTGAAAGAAGATCGGATGGAAAAAAAAACATGTAGCGATCGTAAATCAAACATTTAAGGATATGCAAGAAGCAGGACATATAAATGATAAGACCATCATTTATCTCATTCCTGATAACCCCAAAACCCAGCCATTTCTGCATATTCTCTAAAATGCATCAGCCAGGTAACCCAGCCATTTTTACATATTCCCTAAAATGCATCAGCCAGGTAACCCTGGTAACCAGATCATCCAGACATGCAACAACCACCCCACAGAACAAATACCAGGATTTATTGACTACCGTCTTCATCCCTTTGTACAACAATACCCTTATTATATACAGGGCACCACAGACAAAAACGTCTCAAATTAATCTTCATAATAATGTAACCCTTGTCACCATGGATGTTTGCTCCATGTATACAAACATGACGAGGACATAGAAGCTTGCAAGGAAGTGTGGAAAACCCCATATTGTCTTCATTATCATCAAGTCAATGGTACAGAAGTGGGCACCAGTATGGCACTCATATGCCAACATGTTTATGGGGAGGTTAGAGCAAATAGATAGGAATACACAAGCAGTTGAAGCAGTTCTTTGGGCTTGCTAACAATTTTCATCCCACCATCAATTTGTTATTCATCAGTCAAGTCCAGTACATTCCTAAATACTTTTTTTTATATTACGTGATGGAAACATAGAAACTGAAGTACATTGCAAACCGATGGACTTCCATCAATATCTTTTACCTATCATAATCATAAACGTGTAACAAAAGACCTCTCTTCGACCTAGGCATGTAAAAACAAGAGGATACACTAATAAAACTCTAGCTGTGGCTATAGAAAAGCTAATGCTACTGACCATATCGATCAAATCAGATACAAAGCTAAGACAGTCATTGCCAAAAACCATATTCCTTTCATAAGAGCATACCGACCAGATGCCCCAAATATAGGATAAAACCGTCTGGAGACTCTGACACATTATTGACTCCTCTCCACGTTGAAAGGTGTTATTCAAAGATCCGCCTATGGTTGCTTACCCATGACCAAAAGTCTTACAAGATCATCTTGTGCGTGTCCAGTTGAATTCAAACCAGCAAGGAAGCAGGGACATACAGATATAAAGACAGGCATTGTGTAATCAGTAGGCAAAGGGTCTTATACCTTTATGACATCATCTCATTGCAAACCTGATTGTAAAGTAAATGACCGTATAATGTCCTTATGCAATGCTCGTAAGATATCCTTGAATGGTATCTCTTTAATTAATTCAGCACGGTTAGGTAGATTTCACACTTGCAGTAACTTAGAGTTTGTTTTAAAATTGGAATGTCCCTAGGAGAGAATAGCAGCTCATTCACCGCATTTTATGAGATGGTCCATGTATAAGGAAGACAAAAAACGATAGTTGATTATGAGAAATCCATCTATAGCACTTATTTGCTCCTGTAGCAATCTGAGAAGAAAACTACCATCTGATTTGATTTATATTTTCAAGACACTATTATTATTCTTATTGTTATTATTATTATTATTATTATTGTTATTATTAATATTATTGTTGTAGGAAGTGCTAGACCATGCTACTGATCCTTGGGGAGTAAAGGTAGAGAGAGTTGAAATGTAAGTACTATTTCGGCCTTACTGCCTATATCAGTCCTTATTTTTTCTATAGTGGGATAAGTCCTTGTTTTCCATAGTGGGATAAGTACTTATTTTCCATAATGGGATAAGTCCTATTTTTCCATTGTGGGATAAGTACTTATTTTCCATAATGGGAATAATCATTTCTTCAGCTTGTATTCATTTTGATTCATATTGTAGAAGCTGTGAAAGTGACTTTAAAACTAAATTACACCACACGGTGCAGAGTAGAAGATTCTAGAAGGGTAAAATAAGTCTTTGATGTACACTAGATGATGTTTCTCCTTTGCTCAATACATGCAGAACAAATGTTTGCACAAGCAATAGGTATATAAAATATTATTTACTCCTAATATATCCATATATGTCATAACTACGTTTAGGATGCCCAATGGATTAGCTTTATTTTATGCTTTAGTCCTAAGCATTGTTGTGGATACTTTGTTTTTCAAACTTTATTTTCATTATGAATCCATTTTCTGCATTTACAGGAAAGATGTCCGTCTCCCGGTTCAAATGCAAAGAGCCATGGCGGCTGAGGCAGAAGCGGGACGTGAAGCTCGTGCTAAGGTACATGAATATATAACCAGTATTTCATTGATAATTAATTGGATGTTTGAAAAGGGGGAAGTACTGTCATTTAATGTTATTTTTAGCTCAGCTACAATTATGTAATAATAATGATAATATTAATAATAATAATGATACTACTACTACTACTAACCATGATGATATGATGACTATGTTGATGATGATATCAATGGTGATGGCATGGACGATTACAAAGACATTTGACCTTGATTAAAATTGCATTGAGTGCGATGACAACAAGATTAATCATGATAGTATTTGTATGTTCGATGATATTGATGATGAGATAAAAACAATGACGGAGGTGAAGAGAATGATAACATTCATCAAATCTAATTTCAGGTTATCGCTGCCGAGGGAGAGATGAAAGCCTCACGTGCACTGAAGGAGGCCGCTGATATTATTTCAGAGTCCCCATCAGCACTGCAACTCCGTTACCTTCAGACACTTCACTCTATCTCAGCAGAGAAGAATTCTACCATCATCTTCCCATTTCCAGTGGATATCATGTCTGCTTTTGCCAAGAAATGAACATTAATGACTATGATATATATTCAAATAGCCATGAAGTAAAAACGAAGAGTCATACTTTTTATTATACCATGTATTTTAAGGAAGATTGACTGACAAACAAATGATATTCAGTTTGTGATGGTGTGCAACCAAAGATGTTTTTATATGAATAATAAAAGCTATTTTATTGTTAAGATACACAATCCTTTGAAGAAATTCTTTTTTTTTTTGATTCTTCTGGAAAAATGCTAATTGTTTTTTCTTTTCATACTGAATACTTCAGGTATTACATATGTTATACAAAGATTACAGATTTTTATTTATTAAAAGCTTTGATATAAAAGAGGGACAGTGCGAGAGAGGGAGCGTTATATTTCCTTATTTTTGTGTAAAATTCTTTCTCGAATGTTTTCTGTAACTGGAAGCCTGTAATAACTATCTGATTCACTGGCTATCTATTGAAAGAATATCACACATACTTTAAAGAAAATGTCCTCATGACCTTTATATTCTTTTAACATCAGTTAGTGTTTGATTTTCAAAGAGCAAGGTGACTTTAATCATTTGTGTATGAAATATGATTATGATGTTTATGTCGCTTTGTTGTAATTTTGACTGAACAAATTGGAGATGGCATCATAGATTATAGCAAAATCATACTTTTATTTGACATAATTTAGTATTTCATGGTCAGTCTGTTAACAAATAACATTCCAGAATATATGCTAAATATTAATATTTATTGAAGTCATTTCCTGTTTTTTTCCAACCATTTTACTAATATACATGCTTGCTTTCAGACATATATACAAAATACATATATGCACATGTCCTTGTATGCTCCATATCTATTATATTTATATAATAGCTTCCTGTTTAACATATGGTACAAGTTTAAATTGCATCTGTCCTCCCCCAAAACCGAAATTGGATTTATCTTTATAGGAGGTTACATTGTCTGGACAGTATGTTAATCAAATAATAATTGTTTGCCTTGGTACTAGTAAATGTTGAAACAAGCAGGTTCGCTCTAGTCCTACAATATATGTCTTTGATGTAGTAAACAAAATAACACCCGATTAGAATTGACAAAAGAGTTGAACCTAACGAACAGAAATTTACATATACATTTTCAAACATGTAGCTTGTCAATATATTTTGTGTGATGTTTCAATGTAAGCTAAAAACAAGTATGCTGAACTTGAACCTATTTCAGAAAACTTGTTGACATACCAGTTTAAAAAAACTTTTTTGACATCATAATGATTTATAAGGAGTTTACTGATTATAACATTATTGATAACGAAGGTTATGCTATGTTAATACCGATCAAAAGAAAACTTTTGAATGTAGGGATCAAAGAGTGTTTACATAAAACAGGGATAGAGTTATTGCCTCTCTATATAAATATCCGATGTGCAAGATTTTGCTGTATTTATAGTTTTGCTGCTGATCAGGACTTTGACGTCAAAACTGAAAACTTTAAAGCAAAATCTCAACCTTGCAGTATTATATGTCTGTTTTTGTTGAATCCTTGTAGATTTACCTCGCAAAATTTATGAGAGCATCAAGTTATATTGATACTTTAGCCTAGTAAAAATATGTGTATTTACTCACATCTGATACATAATTGTTTCCCTCCTCGAACTGCGCTGTTTTAACTATCTTTCTGTCAGGGATAATAATATTTATAGTAATGCTTATTTCTATGTTGTCATAGTTGAATGTAATATGTAAATCTACATTATGTCTAAAGCATTGTAGGATATCTTTATTATTTTTTAAATAAAAAGTAAAATCAAACATCTGTATTCTCTTTTTTGTTATTGTATAGCACAACTAGCTGTGATCACTACACTTTTATCCAGTTGAAACTTAAAGCATATACACATTATCTCTTGTTACAAACATTGTCGCTTTAATGTTAAACTTATGAAATATTTATATCACCTCTCTGAAAACTGTTGAATTCTATTCAGTATAGCCTTGTGACTATTTATTTAGTGTACAAATATAAATTAGTGCTGTGCTTTGTTAATAGTCTTCATAGTCTTTGATATTAATCTGTAAGACATCACCAATGTATACCACATTTTAGGACCTTTGTACATGTTTATTTATATAAAAATATGACTGGTTCAGCATATCAGTGTGCAAGACAGTACTAGTGTATAGTACAGTTCAGAGATCTTGAGTATGTGTTGTTTAAATATGAGTGGTATCACAATATTCTTGCCTAGGGGAGACAAGATATCAAATTGCCAAAAATAATTGGTGCAAAATGGTCATTTGTATACTACTTATAAGCTATATAAATACCCTCTCTGTAGCGACATGACCATAACTGACATAAAATGAATTGCAAACAAAGTGCTAAAACTTTTTGATAAGAAGAAATAATAGATTATAGTAGCATAGGTAAGTTATAATCAAATGTCTGAGCAATCTAGTTCTTGGGGGATTATTTAATTAGAACAAAAGATGCATTAAAAAATAGAATGTAAACTATAAATTATGAGATAGAGAGAGAGAGAGAGGAAGCTAAGCTTGACATGAGAGTTGTGCAATATCAAAAGAAAATAAAGACCAAAAATCAAAAGTTATGATCAATAAGGTAATATAAAAAAGAAAGCAGTACAGCAGTTATGTGAAGAGTTGGGAATTGGAAATACATTTTAAAGTGCCTGGCAAATATCCATGTTTTGGGAATTAATCATACCGTCATTAATATATAGCAGATCTTGAAGTTCAGGCCCTCCTAATCCCTTGTCTAGCAGAGTTCAAAATAATGCAAAAGTTTTCTTTGCTCGTAATTATGACATTCCTAAAATGAGTAAAATGTATTTTCTCATTGAACACCACACAAACAACTTGGAGAGTTACTCAAATGATCATTGTATTTTCTCATTGAACACCACACAAACAACTTGGAGAGTTACTCAAATGATCATTGTATAGGTTCAAATTAAGATTTCTACTGGCATTCCTCCTCTGGCAATAAACAATTGAATGTTTTCGATTTCCCTTAGGACTATTTTCTTTGGTTTGATTACATTCTTTGGAGTGCTTTGTAAAGATGTACATCGTTGAAAGATAGTCATCGATCAAGTTATTCTTCAGTCTGATAGTGGAGGGGAGAAAGACACTCGTCGTGTCAAAGTGTTTTGGGCATTGGATAGTTTAAATTATTTTGTCTTGTATTATTTTGATTGGCATTACTAAATTCAACAACAATGTATTGTACATACTCCTGTGTTTCATCATGCAGTATTTTGTGCAAGAAGATAAACTTGTGGCTTACCCTTTACTTTGCTAAAGATTCCTGAGCAAGTTCATTGTATACAGTATACATCTACTTACCTCTACATTGTATACAGTATACATCTACTTACCTCTACATTGTATACAGTATACATCTACTTACATCTACATTGTATACAGTATACATCTACTTACCTCTACATTGTATACAGTATACATCTACATACATCTACATTGTATACAGTATACATCTACTTACCTCTACATTGTATACAGTATACATCTACTTACTTCTACATTGTATACAGTATACATCTACTTACTTCTACATTGTATACAGTATACATCTACTTACATCTACATTGTATACAGTAAACATCTACTTACCTCTACATTGTATACAGTATACATCTACTTACATCTACATTGTATACAGTATACATCTACTTACCTCTACATTGTATACAGTATACATCTACTTACCTCTACATTGTATACAGTATACATCTACTTACCTCTACATTGTATACAGTATACATCTACTTACTTCTACATTGTATACAGTATACATCTACTTACTTCTACATTGTATACAGTATACATCTACTTACATCTACATTGTATACAGTATACATCTACTTACTTCTACATTGTATACAGTATACATCTACTTACATCTACATTGTATACAGTATACATCTACTTACTTCTACATTGTATACAGTATACATCTACTTACTTCTATATTGTATACAGTATACATCTACTTACTTCTACATTGTATACAGTATACATCTACTTACCTATACATTGTGTAAAGTATACATCTACTTACATCTACACTGTATACAGTATACATCTACTTACATTTACATTGTATACAGTATACATCTACTTACCTCTACATTGTATACAGTATACATCTACTTACATCTACATTGTATACAGTATACATCTACTTACTTCTACGTTGTATAAAGTATACATCTACTTACCTCTACATTGTATAAAGTATACATCTACTTACTTCTACGTTGTATAAAGTATACATCTACTTACTTCTACGTTGTATAAAGTATACATCTACTTACCTCTACATTGTATAAAGTATACATCTACTTACTTCTACACTGTATAAAGTATACATCTACTTACTTCTACATTGTATAAAGTATACATCTACTTACTTCTACATTGTATAAAGTATACATCTACTTACTTCTACATTGTATAAAGTATACATCTACTTACTTCTACACTGTATAAAGTATACATCTACTTACTTCTACATTGTATAAAGTATACATCTACTTACCTCTACATTGTATAAAGTATACATCTACTTACCTATACATTGTATAAAGTATACATCTACTTACTTCTACACTGTATAAAGTATACATCTACTTACTTCTACACTGCATAAAGTATACATCTACTTACCTATACATTGTATAAAGTATACATCTACTTACTTCTACACTGTATAAAGTATACATCTACTTACCTCTACATTGTATAAAGTATACATCTACTTACCTATACATTGTATAAAGTATACATCTACTTACCTATACATTGTATAAAGTATACATCTACTTAGTTCTACACTGTATAAAGCATACATCTACTTACTTCTACACTGTATAAAGTATACATCTACTTACCTATACATTGTATAAAGTATGCATCTACTTACTTCTACGCTGTATACAGTATGCATCTACTTACCTCTACATTGTATAAAGTATACATCTACTTACCTATACAATGTATAAAGTATACATCTACTTACCTATACATTGTATAAAGTATACATCTACTTACTTCTACACTGTATAAAGTATACATCTACTTACCTCTACATTGTATAAAGTATTCATCTACTTACCTCTACATTGTATAAAGTATTCATCTACTTACCTCTACATTGTATAAAGTATACATCTACTTACTTCTACACTGTATAAAGTATACATCTACTTACCTCTACATTGTATAAAGTATTCATCTACTTACCTCTACATTGTATAAAGTATGCAACTACTTACCTCTACATTGTATAAAGTATTCATCTACTTACCTCTACATTGTATAAAGTATTCATCTACTTACCTCTACATTGTATAAAGTATTCATCTACTTACCTCTACATTGTATAAAGTATACATCTACTTACCTCTGCATTGTATAAAGTATTCATCTACTTACCTCTACATTGTATAAAGTATTCATCTACTTACCTCTACATTGTATAAAGTATTCATCTACTTACCTCTACATTGTATAAAGTATACAACTACTTACCTCTACATTGTATAAAGTATACATCTACTTACCTCTACATTGTATAAAGTATTCATCTACTTACCTCTACATTGTATAAAGTATTCATCTTCTTACCTCTACATTGTATAAAGTATACATCTACTTACCTCTACATTGTATAAAGTATTCATCTACTTACCTCTACATTGTATACAGTATACATCTACTTACCTCTACATTGTATAAAGTATACAACTACTTACCTATACATTGTATAAAGTATACATCTACTTACTTCTACACTGTATAAAGTATACATCTACTTACCTCTACATTGTATAAAGTATTCATCTACTTACCTCTACACTGTATAAAGTATACATCTACTTACTTCTACACTGTATACAGTATGCATCTACTTACCTCTACACTGTATAAAGTATACATCTACTTACCTCTACATAATTAGTCTAGTAGCTTCTATTTTTTTTACATTAGAAAACACTTTCATATTTAGGATAATTACTCCGATTCACATGGACATGTTCAAACACAGGACGTATGAAACCCATGTAAAACTTAACAATTCAATCCCTGTTTAGGTCTAATAAAGTAGCAATTTTCATAGGAATATAGATAATTTTGTATGCGTTTACATTTTTGATGTACCGTATATACTCACATATAACCCGGGTCCAAATGCAAAAACATAGACCCTGATTTGCCGGTGCATTATGTGCTGGGAGATCAGGGTCTATGTTGTTTGTTCTACTGATCAGTCTTTACAAGCTGCATAGGCCCAGATCTGCTGGTACATTATGCGACGGCAGATCTGGGTCAATGCAGTTTGCAGTTGGTATAGGATTACGTGAGTATATACGGTAAATTATTTTAGAAATATCATAAATAGTTCATTGAGGAATTCCACATCAGTTACTCCGTAACTTTTGAATCATGTCTTGTACATTTGCTACCTCATATTTCCATATATATCTTTTGGAAGACAATTCTTGAAAAATTCAAAGGATAGTTAAATTTATGTGTAGCAACGATCACTACAAAATTGAGGCCAACCTCATTAAATCTTGTCCCATTAGCGTTATTAGTGATAATTAAGTCAATACATGATTTAGTATTTTGTGTAAGATAATTAAGTCAATACATGATTTAGTATTTTATGTAATCCTTGAAGACTTGGAGATCACATTGTCAGATGATATTTATCGGGTATGAAGTATTTGGTTTAAATGTGATGTAGGTAAAACAGTTAGCGTTTAATAATTAAAATCATCTGTAAGAATCTGGTTCAATTTGGTATTTATCAAGCTGTTTTCAAGATGGTTATTCTGATGTGCGACTGGTGGATTAGATGATGTGCGACTGGTGCATTGGATGATGTGACTGGTGCATTGGATGATGTGACTGGTGCATTGGATGATGTGTGACTGGTGCATTGGATGATGTGTGACTGGTGCATTGGATGATGTGTGACTGGTGCATTGGATGATGAGTGACTGGTGCATTAGATGATGTGTTACTGGTGCATTGGATGATGTGTGACTGGTGCATTGGATAATGTGTGACTGGTGCATTGGATGATGTGTGACTGGTGCATTGGATAATGTGTGACTGGTGCATTGGATGATGTGTGACTGGTGCATTGGATGGTCTATAATTTAATCCCAATAGATAAGTTTTTCATTTTTCACAAATTTCAATCCATATAATTTCCAAATCAATTAGGAGCCACGGCGGCTCAGTGGTTAGCATGCCATATTCATGACCGAAAGGTTGTGGGTTCGAATCCTACCATCGGACCAGCCTGGATCAGCTACCGTGGTGTGTCCTTGGGCAAGGCACTTTACTCCAATTGTCTCGGCACTAATTAACCAACTTGTGTTGCTGTGCCGTAAAGCACCAAAACCAAACCATCCAAATCATTTAATTCTATATCTGGATGTCATTTGAAGTACACCCATTCTCTGACGCAAATAATTAGTCAATTGCCATTTGAATTTTGACCTATGTCATGTCGAACCAGGGGTAATTGAAAACTGTCAGTATCTTTGTTAGCTTTGTTGCTACAAGTTGAACTTTATTTCTGAGACCACAAATGTTCGCATGTATTATTATTATATATGAATATTAGCATTTTAGCCAGATTCTGAAGCAAGATTATGATGCATTTATATAATATGCTGCATGTGTATAAGTTTAAGATAAAAATTATATTACCTTGTATATAGTATTAAGAAACCCTTGTACAAATATAAACTTGGCATAGCTCCTACGATGATGATACAAATAACTATCCATTGTTGTTGTTTAAAGAAGATTCCGAGAGAAATATAAACAGATATTGAAGAGACAAATGTAAAGGAAAGTACCAATAATGCATGCAAAGTAGAACTGAATTCAATTTGTCTGTTCAGTTATAAAATTGTATTGAGAAGGAGGCTTAAAGTGTACAGCCCAGCCTGACAGAAGTACAACACAAAGAATATGGTATAATATTATATGTTGCTCTCATATATTTGAGTGTATTATTCAGTTAGTATATTGGGCCCAATTTGTATTTGTCATTCATTGTCTCTGTGTTAATAAATGATTTGGTGGACAAACTTTATATGCATATATATATATATATATATATATATATATATATATATATATATATATATATATATATATATATATATATATATATATATATATCAAGCATTTTGTCCCACACCATCCTCTTCCCCGCAAGTCTTTGTATCATATAGGATCTTTATTTATTTATTTTTCTGAGTGAGTGTGATTTCAGCTAAATTATATATATATATATTATATTAAATTATATATATATATATATATATATATATATATATATATATATATATGCATATCATTAATCATTACTTAGTATGATAGTCAGTTAGTCAATGAAAGACTAAGGTGTGTCCACCTCCAGGTTCATACAAAATATTGCCAGTCATGAAGATGATAGACAACTCTGTATTCCTCATATTTTCCTGAGGCAATCACTGTTCATTCCAAACAATTTTATTTCCTTATCCCTTTATTCCTCACTTGTTATGTATATTTTTCTTTAAAGAATTGCTAGAATATCCAAGTTTATCACACCAAACGCCATTGACATTTCTTTAACCGTATTCCAACGTTGTCACTACTAATGCGTCAAAAAGCCAATGCAAGTTACACTGAAGAAATAATTTACGGTGATTAATGCAATTATCAACCCTGAAAGGTAATTTAAATTTGCAAAAGTCGTAGTTGCTGCTTGAGTGTTGCTGTTGAGAATGCATTTCACACTCACCCGAGTTGTTGTCCTCAGAGATTGGATCAAGGGTATCATATCTACCAATTGGAATGTATTTATCCTAGACCCATTTTATTATTTTTATTTTTAGTTCGATTTTAAAGGCTTTCTTTCCAACTAGAACCATTAATGTCCAGCAACATAACTTAGCAAGCTATGTGGCTACAATGGTCTATTACTGTATTTAATGCACATATATGAGACATAGACTCTGAGCCTCGCTTTTGATCAGCATGATAATGTGATAACCAGCGTTATCTTTGATCAGCATGATAATGTGATAACCAGCGTTATCTTTGATCAGCATGATAATGTGATAACCAGCGTTATCTTTGATCAGCAAGATAATTTGATAACCAGCGTTATCTTTGATCACTGGTGATTCCAATATGAATGCAAATGGTTCTGTCAAAGTTATTTCTTTTCTTGTTTAGAATATATCTGGATTAAGTTCCAAGTTGGATATGCAGACTGTCTTGATGTTGAAGATTTGTACTAGAGTATCTGTAAGTATGATATTATTGGTTTTGCTGAAGTGTCAGCTAATAGTGAGTGTGAATTTACTCTAAATGGATACAATCATTTTATACAGTAAGGGATAAACATGTAAACACAATATAATATTCAGGTTGCTTAGTCATCTTTGTAAAAATCATTTGGCTCTTAGGTTAAAATTGGAGGAGAAATTAGATATTGCCTTGAGTAATAATTTACCGTTAAAGTTGACCACATCTAATATTGGTTTGAGTTTGGACATCATTTTTGGACAGATATATATATATATATATATATATATATATATATCAGACGAAAATTCCACAATATATTTTGAAGAAGAAATCCTGCTTGAAGAGAGTGAAATGTCTGAGTTAAATGCAAAGTATTCAGGGATTTTAATGTTAACACCGGTTGCAAACCTGCTTTTAGTAAGTTTGACAACTCTTTTGAATTTCATGATGACTTAGATCATGTTCCAGATACAACATAGTCCAATAGAAGCAAAATGGGTCAACTATATATTAACGGTAATGCCATAAACTGTTTAATTTTTGCATCTCTGTAGGTTTATGTATTATATAGCTTTTCATTTGATTGTTTTAGAGATATGACTAATACTTGATAATTTGATTGTTTTAGAGATATGACTAATACTTGATAATTTGATTGTTTTAGAGATATGACTAATACTTGATAATTTGATTGTTTTAGAGATATGACTAATACTTGATAATTTGATTGTTTTAGAGATATGACTAATACTTGATAATTTGATAATGCTTTGCATTTGTATTACTGTAGACCTTACAAACTGGTGCTCAAAATTCGGGAGGATAATGTTGTAACAGGCATAATATTCAACAAAATATATTAATTACAATAAATATGGCTTTGATGCATCTTGTGAAAGTACTATATTGATAGTGAGGGCTTTCACCCTACCCCCCCCCCCAAAAAAAACAAACAAAAAAACCCCCTCAAAAAAACAGAAAAACAAAACAATTAAGATTATTCCATTCTCTAGAATAACTTAATGAATATGTGAAAGATACGATTTTCTCAGAAAAATATAAATAGCTACCTAAAGAAAATATGAAAATGTAAAAACAAATCAGTGATTCCGGAGTCATTAATTCATTTTCTAACTCGTGAGATTCCTCTTCTAGCTCCTTTTCTAACTTACTATCATATATCTTATTCATGATACTAATCCATTCAAGCTTTGGTCGATATCGCCAATTGTTTGGTAGAATACGTCTATATTTTGATTCAAAATTTTAAACTCATTCGAAATCAAATTGTATGCTGCATGTAATGAAACCTCCGTCTCTGCTTTTGATAAACTTTCCATAACTACATTATTAATTTTAAGCTGTTGTATTTTCCTTGCTGCTGTAACAGTCCTTGACTTTCTCTTCTGTTGACCTAAATACTGCTAAAGGCTTTAGTTAGTTTTATTTGTAACAACCGACTTCCTACAAACTGTGTCAATTTATTACAGCTAAATACTTACAAATTTACAAACATGTCGACTTGTTACATTCAAATACTTACAAATGTGGCAGCGTGTTACATGCACATTCTTGCAAAATCACGCGAATCCTGTCATAGTTTGTACTAGACTGCATGAAATAGCGTGTCCTTTTAAAAGTTCATTTTTTACTAGAAAAAAATAACTAAAATGTGTGCAGAACAAGTATGCAAATAAATTATTCCGTAGAAAATATATCACTGAAGATTATGGAGAAACTTATAAATTAGCAACTCTTGAACCGAATGTTCAACGCCCCAGTGTTGACAAAGTCCAGCGAGGATAATATTTTGTATCTCTGTTGTAATAAGCCACTGTGCGATGTGCTAAAAGGTGTATCCAGGATGTGTAATGAACTTAAATATCCTGACGAATTCGGGAAAAGGAGAGATGGTTGTAATGGATGTGCAAGATGTGCAAACAAACAAAATGAAGAATGGCACAACAAATATAGTAGGCCAAAGAACAGAAAAAACAATAACAGATCAACGTGAATATTGCAGATTTGTGAAAATTTGGTATAAATGAGAAAAAATATTAAATGAAAAGTCCACAATTGACTAATATTGGAAAAACAGAATGAAAACACGCATATCTTTTTTGGTTATTTAGCTGAAGTTAATAGTCATTCTGACCGCTCTTGAAAATCTGAATAAGAGTTCTTGCGTGAACATATTTTAAGACATTTGTTTTCAATTTAAATATCAAGGTTGTGCAACAATGGAAAATAAGGGTTGACATTCGAAGGTCACTGACGTGAAGATATAGAAGAAATATTTACGGTTTAAAAATCAAGGTTCTGTAGCGATGGTAAATAGTGATTCAAGTTGGAAGATTTTAACTACGAAAAAAGTAACATCATTAAAAATCAGTGTGTTAGAAAGTGCTTTTAAACCTAGAGAAAATCTAAAAAGTGTCATTGATTGATTTTATTAAATGATAATTAACACATATTTTCGGTACTTGAAAAGATTTTTAAAAAAAATTCCTAACTTTAAAATAGTGTGAAAGTTACTCAGTATCTTATCTAGAACGTTACAGAAAAGGGGCAGAAAAGGGCACGAAAGAAGAACACTAAGGAGGTGGAATAAACGGAGAAATGAAATACTGACCGAGAAGCAGCTGACGTGTAGAAACAGAAGTATTGAAAAATGTTTGCAACGGTGAAACATGGACAATTCAAATAAATTTACGGGTGGTAATAACAAAGATTTATACTCGTTCTTTATCCGGGTGAACATTGATTTGTCAACATCGTCAAAAGTAAAATAGAAAAATAAATATTTAAATGTGCGGCTTAAACTTACAGTAACTCTGAAAAAATATACTTTATTATAGCAGGGCTCTCAACAGAGTTTCAGGATGAGAAATACTGGGCTGTTCACGCATGGAACTCAGGAGTCCCCAACCTATTTCTGAGAGTCCCTTGCATAAACCCCGGAGTCCCTTACTTTCAAAAGGATAGAAAGGAAAATGAAAAAGCACATGCTCATTATTTTAATATATATCAGTATTAAATTCTACACCATTTATAATTGTCACGGAATTGTGTGTAGAAAAGTGTTTATGCATTATATATGAACTAAAATATACTCGGGTTTTGTTGCCTCGTACAGTGACGCCTGAGGGTGGTTTATTTGTAACCGTGGTTATTTCAAAATACTGAGTTCGGTTTACCCATCGCTGCACACGCAAATTGCGTGCAATTAGAAACTCGATTATTTCGAGTTCTCTGGCTGTGGATTTTCGCCATAACCAGGGTACTTATAGAGTAAATTCTAGTTGCTTTATCACAATTCAATGAGTTTTACCAGGAAGCTGTCCACTTTACGGATGGCTTCCTGATGGTTGATTCTCAGCTGGAAGTCAATCAGTGTTCTTGATATCTGAGTCCATCTCAGTAAGTAGGTGGACTCATGTATACGGGATTCTGGGGAGAAAAAAACAACTTTAGAACTTACATCGGGCTCTGCCCAACCAAAACAAAGTTTTTTGACTGTGTATCTAAAAAGATGCACATAAATAACCACTTTACGGAAGCAATCTTGAGCTGTAGAGGTATGTAAAATATAACATGTATTCTTTCTTGCTATCCGTTTTATGTAATAGTATTGTTTTATATATTAAATATTTCAGAATTTATTCTAAATTTTACAGAGTCAGATCTATGTCACACAATGACATGATGTTAGATGACTACAGTCTGTGCCAAGTTAGCAATTTTATAACTGAACAGACAAATTGAATTCAGTTCTACTTTGCATGCATTAAAGGACGTGTATTGTTCGAGTTGATATAAAAGTGAGATTATTCTTGTCAGACACAGATTCATGTACGAAGGTGGTTATTATAATAATAATCTCGTACGGCAGTTCTGATGAAATGATTTAATGTGTAACGAAGCCAATTCATGTCCTCGCATGCGTAAGGCATATTATTGTATTCGTACTTAACCGTGTCTCATGTACTAAATGGCCCAGTCATTATATTTTTAGCTGTTTTTGATGGGGAGTCGTCGAACTTTGTGGGGTTACGTGTAAACCGGATAATTGGGTCGATGGTGATGTTCGGTCGAAGGACGGTATTGGTTTACTCGTAGTGAGGGACCAAAGCTTCGGGACCAACGGGTCTGTAGGAAATAAGGAAGCTCTCAAGGGATCCTTCGGCAGACTTGGAGGGGCGGGCCATGCCGGGTGGCTCCTTGACCATTCGACGAGAGCTATGGAACCGGAAAGAGATCGTGATTGTCAGCTTGACGCCATGAGATACATATGTTCCAATGTTGAATCACTATTATTCAAAATCTTTCTATGAGAGAAATCAATAATTCAATATATATGAGTGAAAATCAATAATACATACATCCTACTCGTGGATGAAACATACATTATTCATATTTTTGTACAATTTTATACTTTGATCACCCTTGGTGATAGAAGCATACATTGTTCATTTGAGTTGTTTGCCAAGAAAGCAGCAGCAGCACTGGCTGTAATTATTTGTGGTTTGATAAGTTGATTGATAAGTTGTGCTGTACAAAATGTTTCTTTTCTGAATGCGTTAATTACTTGTTTGTCACTAGTGGGTTTGTTATTGTTTATTTTTAACCAGATGTGTAAACAAATTCAGAATTAGAGATTCATAAACTATTTTAAAAAGTAAGGTATCTTCTTCTTCTTTAAAACTCCTCTTGTCATCTGGCAAATGAGGCCAATACTTTCTATTTCCACTTTCTTCATTTAATGGATTCGTTTCGTACCTCTTTTCATGTTTTCCAACCCATTTCTGTCATCATCTTCTTTGCCAATTTCTGCCAGGTCAACTTTGGTATTCCACGTTTACTTTTCCCTTCTGGTTTCCATAACATGACAGTAGTCATTACTCTCCTCTGGTCGTCTCAGTGCATGGCCCATTCATATCCACCGCCTTTTTCTTATTTCCTCTATCAACGGTACGTTCTCTGTAATTCTGCATAGCTCTTCGTTTGAGATCTTGTTTGGCCAACACACCTTCAAAATGTTTCTCAAACATCCTTTGTGGAAGCCCCTCAGCTAGCTTTTTTCTTTCTCCGAAGGTCACCAAGTCTCACATCCATACAACAGTACTGATTTTACGTTGCTGTTGTATATCCGTATTTTGGTCCTTTTACTATAACATCCCTGTCGACATATCTTTTGACATTTAATGAAGGCGTGCCTTGCGTTGCTAATCTTTTCTTTGATTTCAATGCCTCCAATTCGCGACATTATTGATCTCATGTAGGTGAATCTTTCTACCCATTCAAGTCCCATGGGTTATGTTGCTCCAGGGATCATAATTGGTCCTTCATCCTCACAGTTTATTCTCATCATTTTAGTCTTCTTGCCGCTTATTTTACATTTCCAAATTATATTCCTTTCTCTTATAGTTTTTGTGTCTTTTGTTGCATATCGTCCTTGTTTTTTGACATCAGGGCAACATCATCTGCAAAATCTATGAAAAGGTATTGTATAGCAGCTCTTTAAACCATTAGTGTCAGTATAAATTATTGTTTTTAATTTATTTTATAAAAAAGCTTAATATTACGTTAACATTTTGTTTTCTTAATTCTGAAGAAGGCTTGTGTCCTTTGAACTTCCAAGAATCTAATTTTGTCAGAGACAATGTGTGTTGGATGCACTGGCAGACCTGACAGTTGGACTATCATCAAAAACCTAATTTTGTATCAATTTTTGAAATACCGTGCTTTTTACCCCTGGTTATAATGGTATTGTTTAACCCCAGTTTAAACGAGTCACCGGATTTCTCTAAATTGTTGTTGTGTTTTACAATACTACCCATTTGTTTACCACGTTACTCCCCAACATGAATAAAACTTCATCACAAACACCATAGTCCAGTTTCACTTTTGATTCTGTTATGCATTATTGAAATGTCACATTTCTATTTTCATTGATGTCATAAACTTGCTGTCCTAAACTTAATGGCTCCATTACCTTTTGTAACAGTTTCAGACACTGTCGCAACAAACTGTGATAGATGTTCTGTTTTGTATGTCTTCACTTAAAATACAGATTACGTAAGACTTTACAGTTTGATTCAGTCTAAATGTTCCCTCATCAGCGAGTCCATTACTAACTTCAAGGGAACAATACGTCCATTCGACATTTTTAACTTTCTCATTCATAGAATTCACTTTGTTGCCTGAAATGTTCTCTAATATTCAACATTACCTCTTGGTCAGTTATATTTACGATACTAAATACCGAACACAACACCAATGTAAGCTCCCCAAACCCATGATGTACAGTTGTATATTCTTCAGGCCAATATTATCAATCAAGTATTTGTTTTTTCCACTGATATATGTATAGCCTTACTGTAGGGAAGTTTAAAATTGTTTGAGATCAAATTATGTTGTATCATATCTATTTTGTTGCTATTAGATTTGAATGCATCCTCCTACTCATCATCATCATAATAATCATCATCATCAGGTAAAGGTATTTTACAATCAGACAGCAGTTTGCACATCTGGGAATAAATTTGAAATCTGTATACTGATTTGACTTATTCTGGTACTCAATGATCTGTCAAACGCCAGTAGAAAACCCCACAACAAGCTGCTGCTATGCACACTGCCCAGTTTATTTGATTCTGCCAAATTCACATGCTATACTATGTCCTGTATCTCTTCATAGAGTTATCATTTCCAAATTTGAAAGCGTAGTCGTCAAAAATGTTTAATGGTAAAAAAATTTTAAAAAATCAGAGTAATATATTTTTATCTTGTTAATTAGCTTTTAGAATAGTTGGATTCACTGAAGCATTAACTAAGTTGCAAGACAGTGATAAGGTATTGTGCTGGTTGATTTTTTGCATTTCGTTCTGTCCATTTCCTCTAAAAAGTTCTCTGTTGCATTTGTACTATTTTACCTTAATTGATTGTGATTTGTACACATGTAGTCTGCATAACTTTAAAATTTTTTGGTGTAGTTTAATTTCAATTACTTTCAAACAAAAAGTCTATGAAAATCGGGACGAAAGGTGTACTGCCGGAACAATATTAATTGTGTCTTAAAAATGTATATATTCACACATTGTGAAAGATGCTCTGATTTTTGCTTCAGCTATATTTTTGCCCATATCAACTGATTTTGGTTAATTTTGTAGTAATTCTTTGTGAATGAAGTTTTTATGGATGCGTTAAAATTGTACCTTGTAAAAAGAATCCATGTAAAATGTATAGATTTTGTTCTAATTGCTATAACTTCTTTGCATGAAATTTGAAAGAAGTTTAAATGTCCTCATAATTGGATCAGTTTCTATGTGGTTTGCATTACTCTTTACGCTGTTCAAGATCACAAACTGAGTGCAGTTTTAAACCTAACATTGTTGTCCATAAATTATATCTCTGCGTTTGTCAAATCGTTGTAGAATAATCTTGTCAATTTACCAGATCTTCTAGTTTTACTGTAGGTTAATCCGAATACAAATATGTATTTTTGTCTACATAAATACGCAATTTAATCGTTCCTCATCACCAGTATAAACATAAGCGCTGTTGAGATTATCAGATTATCACAATATAGCTTCGTGCCATCATTGTAATGTGTATAAATTTTCAAATTATTTTGTATTTGCTGTGTTATAGTATATATATATATATATATATATATATATATATATATATATATATATATATATATATATATATATATATATAATTTTTTTTTTCATTGTGACTTTTTTTCGGAAACAAATGCAGTACTATTTTTAATTTCACAAGTGGGCTTGCCCAGTAAGTAGTTTAAATAACAAGAGTGCGGTGATTAAAATTTTTGATTTTCATTTATTGTACTTGGTATAAAGATCTTATTAATTTATAATTTACAAGCGGTTAATGGCATCGTATTATGTACACTGCTCAATACTTCAGCTTTTTACTTCATCGTACCACGAAAATCCAATACTGCCTCCAAACGTCTAGTTTAGACTTTTGACAAAAAAAATCCAACACCGCATTCAATACCCATAGTTTTGTCATTCTAATTGTAAAATCCAAAATTGGTTCCCATAACTTTTGTCGAGAAAATCTCACGTGTGCTCCAATACATCTTGTTTTGTCTTTTTATTGAGAAAATAGAATACTGCACACATCTAAAACATCTAGTTGTGCCCTTTTCTTATTAGAAAATGCAACACTGTTTCCTCTACGTCTAATTTTGCCTTCTTACCGAGAAAATCCTACGTTGCCTCCAATATGTATAGCTTTGACGTTTTACCTAGAAAATTCAACACAGCTTCATGACGTCTAGTTTTGACATTGTACCGATTAAATACGACACTGCTTCCAATATGATCTTGTTTTAACTGTTATCGAGAAACTTTCATAAGTGTGCAATTACAATAATACCCATGTCATTATTCTAATAAGGCAAGACTAGCTGCGTGAATAACTGAGAAGGTTTGGGTGATGTCAGTAGTAATATATGTCACCATGGGTGTGTTCGGGAATTAAGATTACGCTGACATTAGGCGTCACTCTGGGTTTGTACATGAAATTAACATCGTGGGTCACTCAGGTGTAAACGGGATTTTCACATTGGGGGCACTCTGGGTGCCCACGGGAAATTAACATTACGTTATAGACCCTTTCCATATTGAAACATTTCTGGGTGTCTACGGGAAATTAACATTGTTGGTCACTCGGGGTTTGTACGGAAAATTAACATTGTGGGCCACTATGGGTGTCTACGGTAATTTGACATTGGGTGACACTCTGGGTGTCTACGGGAAATTAACATTACGTTATAGTCCGTTTCCATGTTGAAATATTTCAAGGTCTCTACCTGAAATGTAATGTTAAAAGTTTTAGATACTATCCAACACATACTTTTTGATGTACTATCCAGCACCTACTTTTTGATTACTATCCAACATACCACTCTTTTTTATATACTATCCAATACATACTTTTTGATACACTATCCAACACACCAGTTTTTGATATACTATCCAGCACTTACGTCTTGGCTACTATATAACAAACCCTAATATCCAATGAAAAGGGCACGAGTGTTTATGCACACGCTATACTTACAAACACACTATCACACCCGCACAAACATACTATACTATCTCACAGAAGAAGAGCAAGGTGTTTAGCTGGGATGTGAACAAAGACATAGACATACACAAACATACAAACAAACACAGACTGGCAATGCTTTTGAGTTGTCTCTCTCTTTTCTAAAAGGGACCGTTGGGGTTTGTTAACCAAATAAGAGGGTTAACATATACCACATCGTTTCACATTTCTACTCCGCAAACTTCTCACAGCCGGTCTGTAGACTAAGATACGCTTAAGGTACTCTTACCTCTCCACATAGATTCGTCTCTTCAATATAGCTGTATCTGTAATCTTATTAATGGCCCGCGATGCCTTGGCATATACCAGGAAGTCTGGATTAAACATTATGCTTGAAATGATGGTCGATGGTTCTAGTTTTGCACACATCTTATCAGATTGTCTTGAGAACAGATGACACAATAGACCAAAGGGTCTGTATATATAGTTTAGGACCGGATCAAAGCTGATTGAAATGTTCCATCAACCAAAATGCGTGTAACATTTTAAAGTCAGGGTGTGTTGTCTCCCTTCCAATCAGAAGACAGCGGACGTGACGTCACTTTCAATATATATGCATACCAGCGTTCCTAAGATTTACCATTGAGGAAGAGTTTGAGTACACTACCTATGGCTGATAAAATGAAGACGATGTATTGGGGCGAGTCTGACGCGGATACATCGTATACCTGGAGTGATAGTACGACTGCTACTACTACTGCTGCTGTATTGTTTCAGAAAAAGATGACTTCAATTTGGATTCGTGTGATTTCCTATCGTCTCCGCAAGAATTTTTGCCGGCCGTAGTACCACCTTCACCTCCCCCATCATTACCAATATATAAGGATTTCAGAAAGAAACATAAGGAAGAGTTGGTGAGTTTTTGCAACGTCAGAAAGAAGTAGAGCAAGTATTTGTTTAACAACAACAATAACAACAACAACAACATAGAAAAGTAAAAAGAAGAGAGAAGAAGAAGAGAAGAGGAAATCTTTGAATAGTGGAAAGTGGAAGCGAGTGAAAACAAAACGGTTAGTCTGTTACAAGGCATTTTGGTGGAGTTAAAACATCTGCGAGGCAAGTATCAGCCTTCTTTAGCCCAACTGAAGAGTCAGGGACCTTCATAATCCAAGACTTCTAAACCTTCTATGACTACATCGACGATCACCACCACCACTGACACGCCAGCAGCTTTATTAGTTGCTAGTACCAGTACCACCGAAACAGGAGTAGGACTTGGCCGTGGAGAATGAATAAGACAGTTACAGCTGATAATGTCAAGTCCATAAGCTTTTTTTTTTGTTTTTGTTATTCAAAAAACGTCAACGGTCCTTTTTCAGGATCACCAATATCTCTTAGGAAAGATATACTATTCAATGATTGCCAAATCAAATAAAACTTAAATCCCTCTTTGATAAAATGTGTGCGTGCGTGAGTGTGTGAAGATTTTATCCATACTAAAAGAAAAAGTAAAGACAAAGATTCACTTTCATTTTTTCTTGGGTATATTTTCCTTAAATGAGAAACACAATGAAATTTCATAACACATCACAAAAGTCCATTTTCTTCTTTCTTTCACGGTCTTTCTCTTTTGAATTTCTTTACTGGCATGGTTTTGTGTTTCTACTTCAGTTTTTTCTACTCGTCTTGCCTTCTTGAATTTCTTAACAGGTATGGGTTCTTCTCCTTCGGCTTCTGTTTCTTTCTGCTGCTCTTTCTCTTTGTTCTCTTTTTTCTTGGGACACTCTGAATACAATGTCCTTTTTCTTTACATTGATAACAGGTATCTTTAGTTTTGTCTCTCTTTTCAGTTGTATATTCTCTTAGGGTAACTGGGTCTATCTATATGTAGGGAGAGAGTGAAATCAAATTTTAAATCAAGATGAAACGATCACACCTTGCTGAGCGGAAACCAAAAGAAATCAAAAGACCACGTCGACTTTCGGTGTCACCTTATACGCTAAGTGAAATATTAGCTCAAGTTCATGCTAGCGATTTTGAAGATGACATGAGTGAACCTGAGCCAACACCATTTACCTGCACTGCAAGACCAAGAGAATCAATATCAGTCAAGAAAGAAAGTCGTTGGGTAGCTCCTGAAGATTATTTTCACATTCGACAGGCCCAAAAAGTAACTTCCAGAAAATTGCGAACAACGGCTTACACGTACGCGATGAAATTCAAGGATTTTAAGTTTCAAGTTCCAGCAGAGAAAGCAGCTGGTTTCATTATAGATTTATGGGAATCATTGTTAGAGACATTGAAACGGCAGTGCCAAGCTAAATATGACAATCGTTTGAGACTATCCATCAATCACGGCGGTTTGAAATCTGCTGTTTGGATGAATTTAGTACACCGGCAGAATTAACATCTTCCAAACTTATGGACAAAATTTGACATCACCGACGGAAAAGCCACTCTTACATGACCCACATTTCACCTTAAAGAGGTAGCGGACGAAGCAAAGTTTTATTGGTGGATGGACTAAGTACCAAAACAACTATCGTCCAAATTAACAACTACCAAAATCAAAAGTGTTTAGCCCATGTCATCGTAGTGGGTCGAACTTATACCGAGAAGAATGATACAGTGGAATGAAATTGATAATGGGAGATGATTAGACGATCTGAGAGACCCCAACAACGGAGAGAAGTAGAACTTCTTTTGCAGCAAGCAGTCATTTCTGAAGAGATTGTGTATGGCGTTCCTGTAATGCAAAAACTTAAAGACGTGTTGGCATCTCGTTATACGTTGAAAGTATACCCTCAAGTCATTTGTGGAGCTCTCGTATTTCGAAGACCAGATTTCCCAGATGGAAAAACATTCATGTTTATCATCATCAAGAGCATTTCGATGCTCTTACAATTATCACAGCTTTCTCAGATTCGAATACTATTGCAAGAAATGTGACCAAGGATGTAGCCATCGAGAGCGACATATTCATTGTGGATAGAGATGTAGTGGGTGCTAAGCTTCCAGACTTAGCATTCCTGAAGAAAAAGAAGGAATCCATTACTCTACTTGGAACACAGACATCTGTCAGCTCATCCTGTTACGAGTGACATCGAATGAAACAATTACAACAACAGACAAGTGCTTGTGAATTATTTACATTGTGTTCTACTTGTGGACAGCATATTCGAACGAATAACAAAAGTTTCACGTTTGCCGTTACAGTGCTGAGCAAATCCCATAGCCCGACGTCCCGGATTATTCATTTTTCGAAGACATAGCTATCAACTGCTGGCTTAGATCTGGTGTTGGTGGCAGACATGTACATAGACATTTTTTCAAATCCAGCAGCTAAAACATATATACCTGAAGTAGCCAAATGTATATCAAGCAATGTTTGTGAAAAATTAAATTCTTTTAAGAAATAAATATGTATATTATTTCGTCTGTTCTTTCTATGGATTAAATGCATACATCCCATCAAAGCTTGGTAAGTGATTACCATTTTGGGAAAAGTGAAAAGTAAGGTGGGACAAGTGAATTTTCTGAAACCACTTGTCCTGGACAAGTGGATGAAAAAACAATTTTCTCAAAGTTGGGGACTTCAGTCATCAGTGTTGCATTCAAAGATATGACAATAAACGCAATGGAGTATTAAATGACGACCAGAACAAGAATACTAAGAGCAAACATGTAGATTTTATCTTTTTTGACTTTGAATGTTCACAATAGACTGGAATTCACATCCGTAATTATTGTGAAGCTCATCGTGGTTGTGACAAGTGTACACAAGGACCTTTATTTGTTCATTGTCCAAATCGTATTAAGATACCAGGAATACGCGATAAGATCTTTTGGGGCTCTAGTACTCTTGCTGAATTTGCAATATGGAATTTAAACCCCACCGACGACACTTGGAGTGCAGATTTTGTCCAGCTACAGTGATGGCTCACAATTTCTCAGGATAAGACAGACAATTTCTTTTGAAATATTATTCAGAACAAGGCACCGAATTTCCCACAGTGACCATGAACGGAGCCAAACTCATTTACATGAAAGTGAGAAACGTACAGTTTAAAGATTCCATGAGTTATTTGTCAATGCCTTTGAGTAGAACTTCAAAAACGTTTGGAATAACACAAATGGCTAAAGGCTGTTTTCCACACTCTTTCAATATCGAAGCTAATCAATACGTTGTGCTCCCGCATTTGCCTGAAGTTTGCTATTACGACCCCGGCGGTATTCACACAGAACAACGAGAAGTATTTTACGCCTGGTATTCGAACCCCTTTGACTTTCAAAGAAATGTTAAAATACTGCCTATCCTATTTGGACATTTTACGACGGCGTTGTGGAATCTTTCGACAATTATTTCTGGATCACGTAGATATCAATCCTTTGAAGGAAGCTTTTACCAGCGCCAAAGCGCGTTGATTAGTCTATTGAAAAATGTTCATGCCCTACAAGAAAATAACCATCATACCACCTCAATCATATCTCTCTGTTAGTTGTCAATATTCAACCAAAGCTTTGCGCTGGCTTCGTTACTTGTGTGAAACTGAAGACAAGTGGATACAGCATGCTACAAACGGCGGAGAAAAGAAAATTGGAACCTTTTGCGTGGATTGTTGGAATATAGAAAACCCACAGATGGTTTAAGAATTTCA
This sequence comes from Margaritifera margaritifera, assembly GCA_029931535.1. Lineage (NCBI taxonomy): Eukaryota > Metazoa > Mollusca > Bivalvia > Unionida > Margaritiferidae > Margaritifera > Margaritifera margaritifera. Next base: position 889,918 of record JAQPZY010001237.1, read on the forward strand.
AGGATGTTTATTTAATGGAAGGCCTACCTGTTGTTCTCAACGAGACCTGAAAAGTCCTTTATCAGAGTTGACCATGGAAGAGTTGTACGACCAAACATATCAACAACACCAGAGTTTAGAAAGCCAAGGATGCCAAGTGATAGAAATGTGGGAAGACGACTGCGATTGACGTTTGAAGACCGATCCATAATTTACGATGTGTGAACCATCGACCTCAAAGAGCTGTACCTATCCTTAGAAGGCATCACTTAAAAACACGTGGAAATGAATCAAGGACGACGATCGTTTGCAAAAATTATGCTGAGTTGTTGGTAGGAAAAATTGACTCAACGTCCGATGTTGCCAAAGACAGAATACTTGGCAGATCCAAGTCGATACTTTCAATTCGTTGACGACAGAGGAAAAATCATTAAACACATGGACATCATACGTGAAGATTTTTTCTTCATGAATTACGAAGAAGTCGCAGAGTTTGTACCCCCTGTCGAGTTTTGAAATGTCATTATTGCAGCGTACGTGACAGGCAATGTCCGTTTAAAATTGTATTCCCTCTTGGAATCTTTAGGAGATCGAGTCTTTTACTTTGAGACCGAAAATTTTATGTACATTGATCGCCCTGCAAGCTATCACCCACGCATCGAAGAGGAACGTTTAGGAGCTTGGACCGATGCACATCCTGAAGAGACTATTTTGAGTGTTGCTAGTGGTGGACCAAACGATTACGGTTAGCAGTACTGAGACCAACAGAGTAAACTTCATGACAAATGTAAAGTGAAAGGACTGACATTGAACTATCCTTCTAGTCAAGTAGTCAACTTTGACATCTTAAAAGAGGCCTTAAAGTCAGGTTAAGGTCAGGACTTTCGCGTGAAAACGTTGGATCCCCAAAAAATTGTACGATTGGAAAAATACCAAAATAGGCAGTCGACACTTGGAAAAAGTATATCAGATTGCCTGCCAGAAACAAGAGTGGCTTCCCGACAACAATACGTTACCTTAAGGACACGCTGAGCTCCAGTATACAAGAGGAGTGAGTTCGAAGACAGAAGGATCATTGCAAGTACAAATGCCAACCTAGAACGATGAAGTCGACACAGGAACAGAGTGATGGACCCACTGCGGACTCCAAGTTCAATGAAGTTGAGTTCGATACTGTGCCTTGTGACCAGAGTGATGCTGTACCCTGCGACATCAGAGACGCGGCACAACCTTGCCGCTCTACTATCAAAGGCGATGCAGCACGACCTTGCCTCTCTATTAGAGAAAGCAATGCAGCACGACCTTTCTGCTTTACTAGCAAAAGTGATGCCGTTCTTGTGCCTGTCATACGATATCATCCATGTACTTGCAAACCACTCTGGATACCACTAGCTCATCGAGATTTACAAATCAATGAAGAATACAGGTTTCCTGTGGCTTCTCATGGCTATTGTTACTTTGAAAGTCGAATTCAGACGTTCGTATATTGGCCTAAAAAAATCTGGATGGATTACACTCAACCAAAACTTTAGCCACCGCTGGATTTATCTACTTGGGACGGGAACCAAGTACAGTGCTTGAGTTGTGGTGTGAAGATCCACGAATGGGAGTATAAAGATTCAGCTTTCCTGGAACATGCCAGATGGTCTATGTGCTGTCACTACCTTCCCCTGGTGGGTCATGATTATTATCCTCATGGATACTTTAAAAGAGAGAATTCGTAGTTTAGCTTTGGAGCTGCGAGAACGCATTTACAGAAACTTTGTAAAGATTCAATTGAAATGCAAAGAACAATTGCATCTTTTGTGATATAATCGTTTCAACCACTGGTATCTGAATGCTATAAGAGGGTTGATTACTTTGAAAGTGTTCAAATAGTCAGACATTGATCAACTACCCACAGCTAAGAGGAGTTTTGAATGCACGACTTCTACCTACAAGGTCAGAACACTACAAAGAATTACAGGGGACGAAGACTCACTGGATTACAAAATAAACAACAACAAAAAAAGAACGTTTAAAAGAAGTATCACCTCAAAACGAAATTTCTTCAAGGCGTGTGTTATGTTGTGAGTTAGTAACTGAAATATTTCTTTTCCAGTCTTGACCAGTACATACCATTTTCAAAAAGTATGACCATGTCCTCAAGAAAGACATTCCTGTGAATTACTATTATAAAGCTCTCGTTGCCATGACTTTTGCACCAGTCTTACACCAAATTCCATTGACGGAAGTCAATGGCAGTGTTCAGGACTTAGTGGATTACCAAATTCTCTTAAAAGAACCTATTCCACAAGACGACACGATTCCATTGAATTTTGGACGACGTGTGGTGTGTGTGTGTTAGTGACTACTTTTCTTGGATTTCGTTTACTAGCAGATTCGTTGTGAGAAATTTATGAATGGTACATGCAGCAAAGATATGACCTCCAAAACTGTATCTGTGCCCGAAAAACTCATTGTGTTAAAAGTGTTGCAAATAGTGATGAACACGAGTTGTGTACCTCTTTGTGAAGAAGAGATTCATTGTACTTTATCCACTCTTCATACTTACCAAGAAGTGTGTATAGCTTGTTGGTTACACCAAACAGATTTACGACTGGAAGGATGTACGTGATTGGAAAAGTCTTGGCTTCGACGCTTGGACACAAGAGGTGGCTAAGTATGCCAAAGACATTGTGTGTGGCCGATCAAAGAAAAGAATTTGACTTAGAGCTAGTGGGAGAAAAGCTAGAAGTGAAAGTGGAATTAGACTCTATTTTAGAACCAGTGGGAGAATAACCAGTAACAGAGGAAGAAATACTACGAGCCCCACGATAGTGGTAGTATCTTACAGATAGAAAAGAATGAGATGACATTCCAGAAAAGGTTAGGACAGGTTAACTCCACAGAGACTACAACGCCAGAGCGTTTACAAAGATTGAAAGTTACGCAGATAGAACAAGAATGTTGTAATCTTCTCTGTTTATAGGTGATTTTAACTTGTGCCTTAATTTATGCCTTATTTGTTTTCGTGTTTTTTATTTTGTAAGCTGACTATATCAACGACAATGTGTGTCACTGATCAAAGAAAGGAAATACATGAACTTTGTGAGTTTTTGAAATGTAAATATGTTTTGTTCTTGTTATACTACCATAAAAAGAAATAAATTAAACGTGTATAACATGTTTACAGTGTCATGTGTCGTTGATGGAATCTCAGAATTCTAAACACAATTGGTATGACTTCATCCTCCGTTCTCAAAGTGATTGATGAAAGGTCATATCGTCAAAGTTGGGAGGCACTGTATCTTCACGATCCCTTTAACATGTTGATTGCTGGACCTAGTGGTCCAGGCAAAACCGATTTTGTCAAAAGTTTGATTGAACACAAATCACAATTGTTCCATCGTCCTCCACAAAGTATCGTGTGGTGTTACTAAGAGTGGCAATCGGCTTGCATGTTACTCCAAGAAAGTCAAGGAGAATCCATTTCGTTTGTAGAAGGAATTCCTCACGAAGACCATGGGAAAATGTGTGACTATGGTCAAACATTGTCATCTTCGATGCCATGTTAGGAGAAGACGAAGAAGAAATTAAACTTTGGTTTAAACGAAAAGGTCATCATCGTAATGCCAGTATTATTTACATTACTCAAAATTTATTTCAACAAAGTAATGCACATCGCACCATCAGTCTCAATGCACATTATGTGGTGTTGTTTAAAAGTCAAAGAGACAAATCTCAAGTTCAAGTGCTTGCCAAACAGTTAGGTACACCTTGGCTAACATATGCGTATGACGATGCCACTCAATTGCCACATGTGTATTTACTCATCGATTTAAAACCTACCACTCGCGGGTATTTGAGATTTCGTACCAATTTATTTCATGATTGGAGCAAAAAAGCTGGTCCTGTCATTTACAAGTCACTTTTGTTTTCGTCTGTCTAAAAATCTATAAAAACATCATGCACTTTTTTCTTTCTAACAATATTCAATAAGACTTCCTTTCAATCTCATCTTCTTACACAATTATTTCGGGCACTGTATTCCATCAGTTGCGATCAAATTGCACAAGTACATTCGCATTTGTTAGAAGCTAGTCTCAAAGAAGTTTTACGACGGTTTTCTTTGACAGCACGCCAATTACTTCAAGGCATGATTCACATACCACATCAAACAAAAACGTTCTTTTGAAAAACATAAAGGAGCTTTGTCGCAACTGGCTGATCCAAGAATCGATACGCAAACCCCCCAAAAATTATTTTGAAACCAGTTGAAAGTGGATCTTTAGGAGGTGTCATTATTCGTTCACTTTTAAAATAGGATTCTGGTACCTATGCTAAAAGAGCCAAGTAACCTAAAAGACAGCAGAATAAAAAGTAGCGCGGTGATGCAGCAAGTTCACATTCCACGAAAAAGAAGAAGAAGAGAATCCCCAAGAAAAGTTCCAAGAAAAACATCTCCTGCAAGAAAGAGAGATAATGCCGCCAGAACGCGCACGTACTCAAGAAAACCTCGTTCGTTGACGGTTCCTCCTACCATATCTTCTTCTCCTTATTTGTTCATGATGAAGCCTGCCAAACCTGATTTAAGACCAGTGTATCCAATTTGATGCAACAATTGGAAACCCATTTCTAAAGTAATTCTACTCCGTCGATGACGTGTTGTTCTACTGCTCTAGCTGCTGCTGCTGCAGACAAAAAAAAGTGGCCTCTCCTAAGACAAAAGTGCACGACGGAACATTTGTGTTACAAAGTTTACTGGATTTATCCAACAAGAACTGGCGCGATTTAGTCCGTTTAAAACACCAGTAGTACCTAGAGTCAAGTTGAAACGACGTGCCGACATTCAGTGGAGACGAATTCCAGTATAATAAAGGAAGAAGTGTTGGATAAGATTCACTTCAGTTTTTTCCTCCTGAAAAAAAGATATCACCAAGTTTATACCATCAGCATCGACCACGGCCAAAGAAACCTTCATCAAGAAAAGGAACAAAGGACTCCCTCTTCATTTAGCTAAACATTGGGATGCTTGGCTAGTACTGACCAACTCCAATGCTCTGATGCGAAAACAAATCATTCCAAAGCAGCAAAAAAAAAAAAAAAAGATATAAAAAGAATCATAAATACCGTGTGTCAATGTTGTTTGAACGTTTTGATAGGAACGGTGCCTTTGTCCAAGATGCAGAAACATCGATTAGGACGAAATCGTCACCTGCGCCAAATGGTAAAAAGGAAAATACCCATCAATCAAACGAAAAGAAAATGTTCGTTCAACGAGGAGGATTTCTATCCGTGATGATAGGACCATTGTTAAAAGTGTCTGCTCCTTTGTTACGATCGATTGCTGGACCTCTTTTAGGAGAGTGATGAGATGATGAAGAAGATAAATATGACATACTTTTCTTTAGATACGTCACACTTGTACCCTTGGATCTTATGAAAGGATGAGAACTCCATCGTTGGTACAAACAACGGATACCCCATTTCCCTACTAATCATAATCTCACCGACACGTCACACTTACAACAAGAATTACAATCGTTAATGGACCGAACAGATTTGTCAGAAACAGAAAAGTCGCAATGGTACTGACAATTTTTGCAAAGTCTTCAACTGTTTCATCAGAAAGCTTTCGACGAAACAGCTAAACGTACTCTGAGAGATTTCAAGATGTTATGAAAAGAGAAGAAAAACAAAAAGCAACAAAGACGATGACAAAAACAGCCACAGGGATGAAAGAAGAAGAAAAAACAAACAAGAGGAGTGTTTTAAACTTCGTCTGCTCAAACACCGACGAGAGCATCCTTGTTGACACCTCCCACTACTCCCAGACGAAAAGAAATGAAAGCTTGGGTCAAAAAAATGATTTGGGTAAAACAAATAATGTCGACACCCTCTTCAAAAAAAAAAAAAAAAAAAAAGGAAACGAGGAAGTGAAGACAGAAGTGAAAAAAGAAATAAAAAAGTAACCACACAACCGATGACTACTCCTATTCCTATTGCTCGTCGGACACGTCAGTCATCGTCGCAATCCCAAAAAATTTATAAAGCGGGAAAAATGTGTTGCTTCAAACTGGAAAAGACCTTCCAGGACGCCGAGACACAACTATAAATTCGCTTCACACTTCTGGCCAAGGCATTACTCCTTCCTCTACGCCACAGCAAACACAAGGCAGAAAGAGATATCGAAACCCCTTCAGACCTCATAGACACGTTAAACTAAAAGAATAAGAAAAGAAGAACAGCGCTCAGAGAATTGGACGTTTTTGATTACTAATAGAAAAGAAAAGAAAAATGGATACACCTAGATTCTTGCGTATGTTCCAAGTCAGAACTCGATCCGTTTGCCATGCCACCGACAACGATGACAATGCAAGAATCCCAATGAGTAGAATTTTATCTTGTGCCGTCTTTGACCACCTCAGCACCTATCGAATTTGAAATCAAGGGATAGACCGAAGATTACATAGATCAGAATAACAGTTACTTGTAATTGAAAGTCAAAGTTCTCAAAATGGACAACACCAATTCAGGGGAAGATGCCAGCGTGGCTCCAGTGAACAATTTCATGCATTCATTGTTCAGCGACGATGAACATTTCAACTCTATAACATCGGGCCGACTTAGTGTGGAATTTCAGTTTGCAGTAGCTCTGGAGAACACAGTGAACGTCAGCGGAAATCAACAGTTTGAGAGAAGTGATCCTAGACTAATTGAAGAAAAAAGATAGAACATGAACCTATAAAATTAGGCGATGAGGAATTTTTTTAAAATTTATCTATAACAATTGCAGCAATCAAAAACCACAAGTGAAGAAGAGAAAAATACGATCGTGATGTCAAGCTGGCCAGAACAAGAACAACACTTAGTCTTCTGTTTTGCTCATTACTTGGCTGAAAAAATTACAGGCCTAGCCATAGAATATTGTCATGGATGTAAACTCAATCATCCTAGTCAGAAAAAACACAATAAATGTTTGATGGTGAGTTCAGAAGACAAGTTGGAAGAGTATCTGGAAGATGCATGGGCCCTAATCTCAAAATAGAAGATTTTGAAAAAGTGATATAAAGACTTGCATGACTATTCCTTACTTTCATTGACTTCTCTGGAGACAAAAAGCATCGAAGCTCTCTTGGAACAAAGTACAGAGATTGCCCTTTCGTCGAGGTACTTGACAGATATTTTCGAGGAAAATGTTAAGAGTGATCAGGTGACTTATCATTATCTGTGAAAAGCTTGAATATTTGGGAGTTTCATTACCTTCTGACTTACAGTTCATACACACCTTCTTGGAATCCAATGGTGTGTGCTAATATGACCTTCTACATCGAAAACCTAATGACGTTCAAGCCTATGTCATCAACACAGATGACAGTCATCTACCAGAAACTCACTGAGTATCCGTCTACTTTTCCAACGACCATAGTGTGGAATATTTTGATTTTTATGGTTTACCTCCTCTGGAAGACGTCACCATTGACTTTAAGAGAATAAATGCTATATCTACTCAATTCAATAATGTGAGATTACAAAGATCAGATTCCATTGTGTGTGGACAATATTATGTGTATTTTCTTCATCAATGCAGTCTTGGATTTCCCTTGGAACATTTAGTGCCTTGTTTTGACTGTGAGTACTCTAGAATTGATGATAAAATAGAAAAGTGATTTTGTGAACATTATCGATATCTGTTTTCTTTAGAACAGAAACGTAGTGTGCATCAGTGGCAAAATGACACCGTATTGGATCATTGGAAATCTAGTCTACTCCACAACGTTGTCAACCTTGTAGATACGTACTTGTTTTATGTTTTGGGTATATTGTAAATGAAGAGAAAGGGACTAGCCCTAATACTACATCGTCATAGTTGATGTTTCAGTGAGCGGGATTTATTAAACAAACAATCTTGATTTAGAAATAAATGGTGTTGTCTTGTTATTTTTATACAAAACAAAAATCATTCTTAAACATGCTCTGTCACATTCTCTCTGTCAATCTTTAAATTTGCAATGTTTTTTTTTTACGTTTGCGTATCGAATCGGAGGGATGAATTCCTTCGTCGATCCTGTCAGAGAGTAAAGAAGAAAGAAGCAGAAGAATAATGGCAACCACCCAACATTGCAAAGTGGGAGACTTGAGCACCGCTATGAGTCTTTTTGACAGAGTAGAACACCTCCTGGACTGGGTAGAGGAGATGCAGTCTTACTCCAGCCTCAGACACTAAAAGAGGGCAATCATCTCCCTAAAACCAGGGAAGGCTCTCATGAGGGAGGTCATAGATAAAGAGGTGGAGAACATTAAGAGGGCGGACGAGAAGAGGGCAAATGAGTGGGAGAATAGTCAGAGGGAGTTTCTAAATGCAAACTGGAAGAAGATCCAAGAAAAAACGAGACCAAGGGGGAATAAGGACTGGATCCATGAAGACGAGGAGAAAAAAGATTGGGAGGAGGAAACAAACGAGTCTCGTTTTTGACTCACTGACTCCGTCCGCCGTAGGACTGAATACAAGCACAAGTTGTGTCGTTGTTGTAGATCCCGCCCCGGCAGCTGAAGTTGTCCTGGATATCGATACACATTAGAGATCCAGGACAAATCCAACAGCCCTTTTTCAGGGCCACCCATATCTCTAGAAACGATAGATATGACTCAAAATCATTGCCAGTTTGTGTATTGCTATGTCTGTGTTCACAACCCAACTAAAACTTAAAACCCTTACTCATCTTGTGTGTGATAGTATAGTATGTTTGCGTCTATAAACACTCCTATCCTTGCTTGTATATGATTGTGTGTGCGTGTGTATAAACACCCCTACCCCTTTCGTTGGAGAGTAGTGTGTTGTTGGATTGTACATCAAGAGGTATGTATTGAATAGTATATCAAAAAGTGGTGTGTTGTAATCAAGAAGTAAGTGCTAGATTATGTATCAACAAATGGTGTGCTGCATAGTATATCAAATTGTATGTGTTGGATGGTATATCAAAAGTGGTGTGTTGGATGGTATATCAAAAGTGGTGTGTTGGATAGTAATCAAAAAGTAGGTGCTGTATATCAAAAAGTATGTATTAGATAGTATCTAACAATTTTAACATTACATTTCCCGTAGAGACCTCGAAATGTTTCAAAATGGAAATGGACTTTAACTTAATGTTAATTTCCCGTAGACTCCCAGGGTGTCCCCAGTGTTAATTTCCCGTTGACACCCAAAGTGACCCACAATGTTAATTTCCATAAGACACCTAGAGTGACGCTTAATCCAAACCTACGGCGTAATGTTAATTTCGTGGACACCCAGGGTGACACATATTACTACCGAAGCCTTTAAAGAGGTCAATGAGATAGTGTTATCTGACACAAAGGTACAAAAGTTATCGTAGGTGAGACGAAATATTACAACAGATAAGAGTACTGTCTGAACAGTTTTTTGGGACATTGTTTCAGGTGTATCGTATGCATTTGATTGACTCGCATCACATTCACAAAAGATGAATAAGAAAACAGTAGCCGTGATAGGTGCCGGCGCGAGCGGTTTAGCGGCAATCAAGTGTTGTCTTGATGAAGGTTTAGACACCGTGTGTTTTGAACGAACTGGAGAAATCGGGGGACTGTGGAACTTCACAGAGTGTGTCAGAGACAGCCAGGCCTGTGTAATGCGGTCGACAGTCATTAATGCTTGCAAGGAGTCAATGGCGTACAGCGACTTCCCGATTCCAAAAGAATATCCGAATTTTATGCATAATTCTAAAGTGTTGAAATACTTTGACATGTATGCCGATCATTTCAGTCTGAAGAAATACATACGCTTTCAATCAGAGGTGAGTCAGTTAGTCTGTCTGCATGCACGTCTGTCTGTCTGTTTTAGTTCAACCTCTCTTTTGATTTTTACTTAACGCCATTTACTTCTGCCAGTACTTGTGCCAAGTAGCGCTCGAGCAAAAAGCGTTTTTATTATAAAATTATATTCTTAAAAATATATCTTATAAATGTATTGTCTCTCAAACGATTCCTTATTATAATGATTACCGTCATCATCATCTTTATCATCGTCGTTGTTGTGGTCATCATCGTCTTCTTCTGCTGCTGCCGCTGCTGGTGATTGTTGTATGTATTATGTGTTTATATGTGTATGAATTGATGAATGGATGGATGGGTGTAGAGATAGCAGTATGTTTATGAGAGAGAGAGAGAGAGAGAGAGAGAGAGAGAGAGAGAGAGAGAGAGAGAGAGAGAGAGACGCACACAGAGAAAGAGTGTGTGTGTGTTTAGCCTAAACTCAAAATACCCGTGTCTCCCTGGCGAATATTTTGTGACACGGGATGAAGCTCATAGCTTGAAGTTATGTCACGTTTCTTAAAATTGTCTGTATGTTACGATGTCAACAATTCAAGCACTTTCTTTTGAGCTGTATATCAAAAGCATCATTAGGTTAAAGACAACTTTAAATGTGATGCAAACCGATCAAAAGAAAGGATAAAACATATGCAAGACGGAAGATACTGTGCACTAATCGAAATATAGTTATTAAGCCGGAGGTGTATGCAACGGTGATTTTGATTGTGCGTTATTAAGTCTGGAGGATCCTTGAAAAGAGATATTACATCCTCTTTCTCTTTCTGTCTCACTCTCGCATACATGTGCGCATATGTCAGGAAACTATTAGAACATCTTTTATCTAAAATATCGCAAGAACACTACATAATGTGGAATAATTTATTCAATTTCTGGTTTATTAGGTCCATTATATTAAGAAAGCATCGGATTTTGCAACGACAGGACAATGGGTGATCGAGGTCAGTAACCGAGAGACAGGAAAGACGCAGACCTTGACCTTTGATGCCGTTCTGATATGCACGGGTCATCACGCTGAACCTAACAGACCTTTATTCCTAGGTCTTGACAAGTTCAAGGGCAAGGTCATTCATTCCCATGACTACAAAGACAGCCGGGGTTTCGAGGGCAAAAGGATTGTAGTGGTGGGAATCGGAAATTCAGGGGCTGACCTTTCTGTAGAACTCAGCCGCGTGGCCTCTCAGGTAGGGTAATAAAATATATTGAATAAGGTCAGTGTATCTACAGACCCTGAGAGAACAGGGCTATTTTGAGATTATATGAGGAGTCACACTATGGTTAGAGTTTGTTAACAGAAATATTGACAAACGTGAAATGAGAAACAAGACGAGCTTAGCGACGAATAAACGGATTTTAAACTTATGTTTGTAACCTACATTTCCACGCCTTTCTGTAGTTTGGCCGTGGGGGTGGAGGACCTGCAAGGGTTCTGAAAGTTGCGTTGTCAGTAAACGAAATAATTTGTGACATTTACTGTTGTTGTGACATTTACTGTATATGCAAAAACAGTAAATGTCACAAATTGTAACAATTACTGTTGAGCAAGTACAGCTTGTTACGACTAGAGGTAATGCAACAAAAGAAAAGACTCAAAAAAGCTTTCAAGATTTAAAACACAAATATTTAATTTCCTAAAATATAATATTATTTCAACAAACAATCAAAGTTAAAGAATTAAAAATAACTTACAGTATAGAATATCTTTAAAAGTCCTAAATTGTTCTAATGTTCACAAATCCGGAAGTTAATCCAAATATTCCGAATGAAGAATATTCCGAATGAAAACACCACTGTGCTGATTTACTAACAAGAATCAGTTATATCAAATTGTTATTAATTCCAAGTAATCCTTGTGAATATAAAATATCACACAAGTTCTAGAGATGTTTCCGATAATTCCAACGGAACTTTATAATTCTTAAATATGAGTAGTTAATCCCAAAAAGTACTGTCAGGAAACTATTTCTGAAGTAGCAGTACTAAATCCAAAATGTACTGTATAATAATATCTCTGAAGCAGAATATCACGTATAAAGAATCAATTTCGTTAAAGACCTCTCAAGCTGACGAAACTATGTAGGAATGACGAACGCTGTGATTGCATCTTATTTTATAGTTTCTCTGCTGCGTCACTGAAATATAAATAAAACCTATTTCTTATTCCGTCTCAGATCAACATCTTAATATTACGATCTTACTATCTAACTTCTGGTCAACAAAATGAATCATTCTTGGATTGCGGAATCCAGGTCAGGTCAAGGGTATAACTCCACGCGCTGCATCATGTGACATAACTAATGCTTCACCGACAATATTGATTTTCCCAGGACCAATGTACTGGGTCACATTGAAATTACCGTATATGTGTACTCTACAAAACGACACCTATTATACAGAGGTCATAAACTAAAAAAACTATACCATTATTTTAAAGAAATGATACATAATTCCGTAACAAGCTTCAACAGTAAATGTCATATTGTTTCAGATAAAGATTGTTTGTTTGTGAAAGAAGTTTGTCATCGTATTAGCTCCTTTGTGGAGATAATACACTTGAATGTGTCTCTTGTCTGTCGTCTGTTTTTGTTTTGTTCTAGTGCGCGTATACGTGCATTTCGTCGACGCATCGGTCCCTCTTTCTTTCTCTTATGATATTTCATAAGGATGATTAGTTTACTTCTTAATCTATCTATATATCGATCGATCGACCGATATATATATATATATATATATATATATATATATATATATATATATATATATATATATATATCAATCTATCTGTCTGTCTATGAATAGCAGACATTTTCCAGAATGTTTTAAGTATGGTGACAAGCATGTAAGTAATTTAGTGTAATACTGGCTCAAACAGTCTTATTTACGACTATAGTCACAAAATCATTCTTTTCAGAAGTGGGTAAAAGTGATAATAAAATATTAACTGCAATAACACATTATGGACGAATTCATTTCTGCTCATCGGTAAATCCATCCTACATATCATGTAATTGACGGTTTTCCACGAATTTAGTAAATGTTGGCCCTGGAATGTTAAAAATGTTGTCAAAAAGGATGAACGGAATAATGGAAAACAAATATTTCTTCATTTCAGCTACGAAGGACGGCAATTTTTTTTAACACGTTTGTCTTTGGGATTTAGAATCTTTCTTCAGTGACATATATTCATGTTTGTGACACTTTACTGGATTTGTAGCGCACATTGCAAAAACTGACAGCAAATGTCACAATCTATAAATGTAACGTTTTCCGGCGTTTTCTACATTTTCTTTAGTTAATGTCACCATTAAATGTCACATTGTTACCTGCGTCTTGCATGAGCTGTCGCCTAAACATTTCACTTGTGACATTTACAGGTGTTTGTGACATTTACAGGCGCAACAGCTGAACTATATCATGATACAAATCAAATCTTGTCACACCATGCTTACTGGCAAAGACAAACGTGTTATTAAATGGAGGGAAATCTTGTCAAATGAAGATATTCAAAATGGCAAGTGAACACTAAAACCAAAAAATTAATTTTTGTATCCTTGGATGAATAATGGACGCTACAAATATGTATTCTGGATAAAGAGATTAATAATTAAAATTCGAGGCAAAGGATAGAAATCAAACGCCCTAAATCAAATTCTTTTTGACGACTCGAGTCATTCAGCGACTTTTTAAAAAATGAGAATTTTGCATCGTTGACATAAGTTTTGTAGTGATTAAAGCTTATGCTTAAATACCAATAAATATCTTGGATTAGATTTCTGAGTCTAACATATTTTATAATATTAAGTATCGCAATTTACAATTCCTCTTGTCTTGTCTACTTAGAAGTGAAAGTGCTCTTAGGATATAACTAACTTCATTTGTCTCAGAGCACCGGGATCTGACATTGCATGAGTCAATTGAAACTATATTCATTTAAATGACTGGCAAGCCCCATTCTACTACACGAATAAACGTAAAAGTGGTTGCAAGTTTTGTTTATGTGTAAATGTATTAAATTTATTGGTAGAATGTCGAATTCAGCCGAATTTGTAATATAGTCTTTGTCAATTCTGTAATAAAGTCTTTGTCAATTTGTAATATAGTCTTTGTCAATTTGTAATATAGTCTTTGTTAGTTTGTGACATAGTCTTTGTCGGTTTGTAATATAGTCTTTGTCAATGGAATACAATCATAGCGCTCTATTCATCTGCTTAGTAAGTATCCGAAATATTCCATTTTTCATGTACGAACGATCTTTCAAGGAAACAGTCAAACCGTTTCTGTCAGATTTCCAATAGCAAATTTAGTTACTCCGTCCCAAAGAAGAAATCCGAAGCGCATCGAATGAACATATTGAAATGGGTGAATACAATGGGGATTTTGATTGTGTGTAGAATCTTGAATATTAATTATCACTGAGGTCATTCAGACATGATCTACATACAATACTACTGGTTTTGATCCATACAGTGTCCTTGAACGTAGATTCAAATTCGATTCTAGATTTCTATATTTGTTTGTATCAGATGAAAGAATCTCGAGATGTAAAGTTCGATCTATATTTATGGACTTCAAATATGTTTAAATAACGATTGAACCATTTCAGGTGTACCTGAGCACCCGTCGCGGCAGTTGGATTATCAACCGTGTAATGGACAACGGTCTTCCGATCAGCATGGTAGAATTCACGCGAAACCAAATTTTTATGATGCAACATTCTCTGGGCCTATACCCCTCGTCCTTCAGCCCCGAAAAGCTGAACAAGCGGTTTGATCACCGTCTATACTGTCTGGAACCGAACTTTCATATTTTCTCCGCTCATCCCACCGTCTGCGACGAGCTGCCGAATCGAATAATTTGTGGGTCCGTACAGGTACGGCCGAATATTCAGGAGTTCATGGAAAATGGCTTAAAGTTTGATGACGGAACTTTTGAGGACAGTATTGATGCTGTAATCTTCGCTACTGGATATGTGTTTGGGTTTCCCTTCCTGGACAAGTCGGTGATTGATGTGAAAGAAAACAAAATTGAGCTGTACAAGTACATGTTTCCCCCTGACCTTGAGAACATGACCTTGGCCGTTATTGGCTGTATTCAGCCTTTGGGCGCAGTGATGCCGATATCAGAATTGCAGAGTCGCTTGGCAACAAGAGTGTTCAAGGTATAAATATATAACCAATATATATTTTATTTTGAAGAGAAACTCTTCCGTGCATCACAGTTTTTTTCTATGTATTAATTATATGATCATTGGTCAAAATAAGATTGTTTTCCTAAGTCGTATACGCAATCTTTTCCTCCATCGTCTTCGTCGTCATGGTCATCATCAACATCAGCACAACACTATTATTACAGCTAGCACAATTATCATCGTCTCTGTCATTCGCATTATCGTCATTATTATGAGCATTATATTTGCATCTCTGGCAATGTAGGGTACAGCAAATGTAGAGATCTGACATGGCTTCCTGTATGCAAACGTCTACCTTAACATGACAACAGGGGATTTAGGGTCTTCTTTTAGATTCCTCCGGCAAACGTCTACATTAACATCACAACAGGGAGTTAAGGGTCTTTTAGATTACTCCGGCAAATGTTTGCACACATCAAACAGTGTACGATCATTATTCTTTTAAGATCAATTGCTAAGTACCTAAATTTTGTACAAAAACCTTGAAAAGTAGCTTATATTATCAGCGAACACAAACAAACTGTATACAAAGAGCACGTTGTTCTGATGTTTGAGTACGGCTGACGTAATCAAAACATTTCAAGAGCTAAAATCAGTTTGATTATGTCGGAATAAAGCGTTTGCTTCGACATCGCCATTTATAATAGTGTTGTTTTATTATATGATAAAACTAATTATCTCGATCAGATGTTAAAACAAAGGTAATGATCATATCCATAAAACTAATTATCTCGATCAGATTTTAAAACAAAGGTAATGATCATATTCATAAAACTAATTATCTAGATCAGATGTTAAAACAAAGGTAATGATCATATTCATAAAACTAATTATCTCGATCAGATGTTAAAACAAAGGTAATGATCATATTCATAAAACTAATTATCTCGATCAGATTTTAAAACAAAGGTAATGATCATATTCATAAAACTAATTATCTAGATCAGATTTTTAAACAAAGGTAATGATCATATCCATAAAACTAATTATCTAGATCAGATTTTAAAACAAAGGTAATGATCATATTCATAAAACTAATTATCTCGATCAGATGTTAAAACAAAGGTAATGATCATATTCATAAATCTAGTTATTTTTTCTTCTGGCATGACCAGCATGAACTTCTCTCTGTAAGACGTTTGTTGATTCCAATCTGTGATGACAAACGTTTCATGTTGAGACTTGATTGTATAATAGCTTACCAATAAGTCTTATCATCTCTTGAAGTCACTAAGCTGTTTCTCTTTCTTCTAACAACGTATCGCCGGCTTTATGACTAAAAATTGTTTCTGTTTGTGTTGCCGTCATTCAATATAGTTGCTTTATTAAAATTGGGATAAACCTCCTTTTAAAATAATAACAATAAACACAAAGGCTCAAAACTAACGTTACTCGCTTGGCAAAAGTTTTGATAACCAGTATTGTAGTACTATGAATACTGATTTTTAAGGGGTTGATAACTCTTCCGTCCCGAGACAAAATGTGGAAAGACATCCAAGCCAAGCAGGCCCTTATGGAACTGAGATATGTGAAGTCTACCAGACACACAATACAAGTGGATTTCGTTCCCTTCATGGACGAACTTGCAGCCATAGTTGGATGCAAACCAAACTTTTGTAAGTGGATTGTTTTTAACCATAAATATTTAATACTCAAGTTAGTTAGCACTCTTCTGTCGTGTTATATTACGCTCGCCCAATCATATATCTATTTATTATATATTTCGTAATGAGATATTGAAATACATCAGTGGGAGAAAAATGATATCTCCACAGTGGCGATACCACTTTTATAACCACAGTGACGATATGACTTTTGGAACTACTTTCTTTTTCAATTTAGGAAATATATCTGCCCTTAAGTATGTTACTCCGATCTCTATTTCCATATTTAGGCCTATTTCATTATTTCTTCTTCTTCTTTTTCTTCTTCTTCTTCTTCCCCTCTCTCGCTCTCTCTCTTTCTCTCTCTCTCTTTCTCTCAGGATGAACCGATCTTAAAATGTGTCAAGATTGTAGACCCTCTGGTATACATTTATTTAATCAATAAGGAGGCGCCATAGAACAAAAGCCTAAAAATGAACTCCATAGAACAAAGTAGGCTTCAAGTATTAACTTTTTTAATTAGTTTTCCACATCAATCCTGCAAAAGATTAGTTACTGAACTTACATAAGCTGTTGCTATTAGATATTCAGTCCCCTGGACAGTTTGCCTTTTACACTCAACTACAAACGAACACATTTTTAGGAAAAACTCTTGTGTAAATATAGTAATAAAATTATTTTGGTAGTGATTCTACCTCTCAACACAATCGTAATCATGTTTGAAAACTATGGAGAAATCGGATATTGATGAGTATTGATTGTAAACCGAAATTAAGTGAAAATCGAAATTTGGATGCAGCGTCTGTTGCCGAGCTAGACTGCAAGGTTGCCATGGCCAAACATTCACGTTTGAGTGCAGATATGAACAAAATAAGGAACCCAACATACAAACAAGTAAACTCACAATAATTAGAATCTTTAGTTTAAAGATGATGCGCTCTGAAATCTGTCGGATGTGACCTTACCGTGATATTTATACAGCATCCCTACCCCAACAATGTTTACTATATTAATCCGCGCTAGAAATGTGTTAACAAACATAAAATTCTCTTAAGATTCGTTTGAAAACAGTTATTAATTTGACAAAACACAATGTGAAACAATATTTGCTGAAGATAACGTTGTAAAAGTTCGCTGTCCTAAAATTATTGGAAATTTCGGAAATTTTTATCGATGTAGTAATACAGCCGTTGTTCAAACTGGCACAGAATCGAGGAAAAAGGCATGCAAATCGACGGGTTTTGCTTTAAAGATATATGTATATATATATATATATATATATATATATATATATATATATATATATATATATATATATATTAAAAGGAAACCTACATTTTTTGATTAGATATAAGGAAATATTTCCTTATATCTACTAAAAAATCGTGGATATCCTCTATATATTTTGAACGCCAGATTGAGTTCTCACCATAGTACGAAAAATGCATGGGGACACAAGCATGTGAAGACAGATATTGTCTAGTCTGCAGGCAAGTGCCCCACACTACTACTACTTTCATGAGTTCATCAATAGGAGTTACACACAATAGTAATAAAAGATAATGTTGGGTCAGTAACAACGTCACTTTCATCCTGACGTGCAAAATTGTGCCACGCAACATGCTAGCCGAAAAATTAACAGTACAAGTCGAACGAACACCACAAATACTACATCAGAAATAAGGCAATCCCGAAATTCGCCAACCGTTTCAACTCAGCAGGACACTATGTCCAACCCCTAAAAATTCTGCTTATTAATAGATACCGCAGAAGCGAACACATGACAATTTTGGTTTTAACAAATAGGTCCAAACAGTTTTCTTCTTTTCACCTTTTTGCATCAGCTTCAATCCTATCAGTGTGTTTAGCCTTGCTCTCCTGTAGTGGCATAAACTTATTATTATTATTATTGTTATTAGTAGTAGTAGTAGTATTATTATTACATATTTCCAACCACATCTCCTGTAATGTTTATATCTTAGTTCTTCTATTATTCTTCTTCATGGATGAAATTATATTTGGGAAATTATATCCTAGAAGAAAATTGTTGACGGCTAAAAATGGCGCCCGAAGGCAACCCAAATGCATTGTGATGACGTAGTTAAAAAGGAAACCCTAAGCAGTCGAGTGGTATTGTTCATCTAGTTATCATACGAACCAGATTGCATATATGAGTATATGACGAATATTCATATAGAATGGCATCAGTATAGTCAAACAAATTAGAGGTCTAATTTTAGACATTCAGCTGATTATCCTTTGCTACACACACACACACACACACACACACACACACACACACACATATATATATATATATATATATATATATATATATATATATATATATATATATATATATATATATATATATATATATATAGTGTTGCGACTGATTCTAGCTCTTAAAAATATGAACCAACGATGTAAGTAAAATCAACAAGCAATTTATTTCTAGACAAATCAAATGAAAATTCAAAAGACACTTGCAATTTGTGAGTTAAATTCCAAATAATCCTAAATGTCCTAACCACAAGTCCAAAATAATAGAATATTTCGAATGAATTCCAATAACCTCGAATGTCATGATGTGCCACAAAGATATAATCCAGAATGTATTTGACTCAATTCACATAAATCCCAAAATCATGTATTATTCCAAAAGTCAATGAGCACTTTAGTATTTCCAATGAATATTGTAAATAAATAATGTCTCTCAAATTATTTCTCAATATCAACAACACAACTAAACTAGATTCCTTACAGATTAGTTTTTAAGAACAGGAGTTATTGACCAAGAATGAATTTGTTTACCAAAATCTGTATATAAATACACATGCCTACATGACCTATATCACATCAGAATAAGAGTAATAGTAATGGAACAATACTGGCCTACATGACATATGTTACAAAAGTCTAATTGCAAAATGCCTATGAAAATACTATGTAAACAACTGGACAAAACTTAAGTATGTATTTTCAAATAACCATGCAACTTACAATCATAGACAAAAGTTAAGTATATAAACATCATTCATAACGAGAGAGAGAGAGAGAGAGAGAGAGAGAGAGAGAGAGAGAGAGAGAGAGAGAGTTGTCCATCACACGGCATCTGTCATATCCACATGTTCTATAGGGGTTTACATTAAACATGCGTGCGGATTATTTACGCAAGTCGTATGCATCAATGTCAAATCGGTGATGTTATAGTGTCATATTCGCAGCTCAATGCAGCCTACATGGCATTGCTACTTTGTAAAGGAAATTAAATTGCAATTGTTTTTATCTAAATGATGTCATGAAATAAGAATATAGACCTATGTTTCGATATGACGTCTTATGAATCAGTAAATCTACCATATTAACTTTCGCAGCGCGTCGGTCAATAATAATAATAATAATAATAACAATCTTTATTTAACGAAGATAACACACTTGATCACGAAAGACCCATCTGCCATGTGGTCCTCGATTTTTGTAACAGGTTATGTTAAATAAAAATCACTTACACACTCTCAGGTATGCTCTCACACATACTCGCACCTTTAAAATTATGTAACTATAGAGGTCAGCAGGTATATATATGAACAATATACTATACACAGGTATACACATTTCAACATGTCAGTAGTCATATATACACAGATCTAATAAACTATGCACAGATTATGTCCGGATACAATGATACAATTCTTAACATTCAGTATTGGAAGTTTTTAATATATCATTCCGGCTGGTCAAGAAATAATTTCTTTAATGAGGTTTTAAACGTACCAAGGCAATTTGAATTACTTATCCTCAGGGGTAAGGAATTCCAAAAGCTAGGTGCTGATACAGTAAAAGAGCTTTTGAAATGGTTGGTTTTCGACCACGGAATCTGGAGTTCGTTGTTTGTTGAACGGAGATTATGCTCAGTATTTGATGATCTTAGTTCAATTAGGTTCGAGATATAACCTGGAGAAAGATCGTTTGCAGACTTATATGTCACGATTCCTTTAAAATAAAGAATACGTTTTTGTATAGGTAGCCATTGTAGACGTAAAAACAAAACATTTGACGGAGTCGTAATAGGAAGTTTCAGAAGTATTAGGGGGGCCTTTTTCTGGAGTTTATCAATTCTTGATAGATTATAGTTGGATGTGTTTCCCCATATGGTACAGTCGTAGTCTATCAGTACTAGTATATATCCCGAAAAATAAAGGGAGGTATACATTTTGACAGTATTTTTAAGAGAATTATTCTTTTGACGACAATTGCTCATATAGAGCGGCATGTGTATTTCAGCTGATGTGTTGATCAATGTAGATACCAAGAAGTTTTTTTATTTTTAACACTAGACACGTCTAAACCATTTTGAGTTAGAAGTAAATCAGATTGTCATACATTTCGTTTTAGATGTTTTGTTGACACCAAGCTGATATATTGCTGAAGTCGATTTGAAATTTATTTTCAATTGAGTCAAGAGATTTACCAGATGTACGCAGTGCAGAATCGTCAGCGAAAAGATCTGTGGTAGAGTGCACTCGATACAAGGCTAAGTCGTTGATAAACAGTAGAAAAAGAAGAGACCCTGATACAGAGCCTTGAGGAACACCACTTAAAATATGACTTAAATCGGAAGTATATTTACCCGTACAGACAACCTGGGGTCTGTTAGTGAGATACGACATAAACGAAGTAACTGAGTTTGAAGAAAACTTGTAGGCTGATGGCTAGTAGCCACTGGTCTATAAGTTTCTTCAATACAGTTTGACATGAATGCTTTTTTTCTGAAACCTGATTGTGATTTATGGAGGAGTTGATACTTGTTAAGATATCTGAAAAGATGTTTGCTGACATGTTTTTCAATAATTGTTGAAAGACCAGATAGAACAGTTATGGGCCGATAGTTAGATGGGTCATTCTTTTCATTTCCCTTGTGAATTGCGAATACTTTTGCTGATTGGAACAACTCGGGAAATTTACAGCAAGCGATACTACAGTTAATTACTTCTCTGAACGACTCAGATATTGATAGAGCCGACATTTAAGCATTTTGGGGTGAATTCCATTTAAACCAGCCGATTTGTTAGTGTCTATTTTAGTGATAATATCAATAGAATCAGTTAACGTAATTAGGAGGATATTAAAACTAACATGATTGGGTACCCTTTCATTCACGAAGGCAGTAAGTTTATCTATTTTAGGCCCTGTAAAATTAGACCTGTCAAGTGTTTGGGAAATGTTAGTAAAAAAGAGGTTCAGTTGGTTTGCGTTATCGCGATCATCTGTACAACTAGTGTCATGTACTATAATTGCATATGGACTTAGAAGTACTGGCTTCGTAGAAGTTAGTTCTCGCAAGTGAAAGGGTCATAAAGCGTGATATTCACTTCAATAAAGGTTAATAACACAAAAATAGAGAGAGTGAGGGAGAGACTATGCTATGCGTATTATATATATATATATATATATATATATATATATATATATATCCCCCAAGATACTTTTCGCCTGTTGCAAGGGAAGATAATAAAAAGAATTAACCATTGGGAAGAAAATTGTCTCTTGACACGAAGAGAAATTAAGCCTTAGCAGTGAACATGTACCGATTAAGGTCTTTTACTATTTGCTTTTTAAATTAAAGGAATGTCAACTTGAAGCAATGATCTTTTTCCAGAACATACCATAATAAGCAGAAATATAGAACTTAAATTGACCCATACCAAGCAGCCTTTCAAATAAAGAGCTTTTGTATATTTTCCCTGATTCAATTAATGTAAATAGCTAATATACTAGACATTATTTAAATACACGATTGCCACTTGGCAAATCAAACAAACAATATATAATAAGGTATACTACACTTAACAAGTGAAGCTTTATTTGACAGATGCCCATCAATTTAATTTTCTGTCAGTTCAATTTTTAAAAAAAAAATACATAGATCAGCTTCTGTGCAGACAAGTTTCTCATAGAAAGATTGTTAGACAAAAGACAAATTAAAATAAAACAATCCCATAGTTCCAGACGAAATTTTAAGGATATTGGCTTTCTCCCCATTTGTCGCGGAACATGCAATTTTGTAACTATTACAACAGACAAAATTATTCACCCTTCGATGCAATGACGCTATCAGCTTGTCCATGCAACGAATTTCGGTGTGGGAAAACCTTATATTAGCACCTAAGCATCACATGGACACGATTTCTGTTCATCCCTTTAATAAGCATTCATTCTAGTTTGTATTAAAACACGTATATGATTTTTGATTTAGAGTGATGCACGTGTAGACTCTCCACAAGGACTCTAACACGTTCCGTTTGTTTTTCTCCAGCAAACACTGAATGACGGATCTCGATATGTTTTTTGTACTTTTCATTCTGACTAGTATCGAATTTTAAGATACCTAAAACATTATACAAACAAGGAAACTAAAAGACGAAATGTTTAAGCTTCACTTTGATTCTCTCTAAGTTTGGGAGGGTAAGAACTCCAAATTATCAATTGCACACCCATAGGTTGGAGAATATTTTGGACTTCCATATTTTTCAGCAATCCACTGGCATTACTAATTTCTTTCTTTCATTTTCTACTGTGTTTATGTATTTATTATATTTATCTTATTAGGGAAAATGTGGTTGACGGATCCCCGTTTGGCTTGGAACTGTATATTTGGACCGGCTTCACCATACCAGTGGCGACTCGAGGGTCCCGGAAAATGGGATGGAGCGAAGGAAGCCATTTATACCCAGTGGGACCGGACCTACTGTCCCCTAAAAACCCGCTCATTAAACCACAGACCAGTTGAATCTAAAGTCAAAATGTATTTCTTATTAGCAATAGGTGTGATTGGCATCGGCCTTCTCATTAGCTGCATCTCATTGTATCAGCATGATGTCTAAAGTGGAATTGAGAGACATTGGTTTGTAAGGTGAAATTGTGAAATTGCACTCAGGAAGAAATTTGTTACTAGGTGGAGTCGGCGGCCTGGCAAGACTCCTTGTCTCTTTCGACTTAAATAATATCGAGTTGTCCACATGTCTGTGATGTGCTTTATTTATCAGAAAAGCATACAGGAATTTATGTTAGACCTATATAACACAGGACAGTTCTTGGTCGAATGTTTTTACCATAAATCATATATATTTCACGATCACGTATTTCGTAACCGTACGTCCATTTGTGACTAAACACAGGAATTGAGCTAAATTCGCTTTTCAAACATTTTATTATAGTAATGATCATCATCATCATCGTCAAAGTTCTGAATTTGCTTTTTAAAACTTCTGGCAAATTTATTTGAAACCAAAACACACTCACAATACTAGTGAATACCATTGAATGAAATAATTTTAATGTAATCTGCTACCATATATAATCACCCATATCAATATATTGCTACATTTTGCATCCTGTGTGGCCATGACTTCGTAACATCTATTTCTGGCTTTTTGCAAATGATTTGTCAGTTAATTTTCTCCAGTGTAACACTAACTACTTATCATATTATTGCTTAAAAACAAGCCTACACACGGTGTACAGTCAAACTCGGTGTAACAATAACTAATTATCATATTATTTCTTAAAAAAGTCTACACACGGGTGTACAGTCAAACTCGGTGTAACACTAACTACTTATCATATTATTGCTTTAAAAAAGCCTACATACGGGTGTACAGTCAAACTCAGTGTAACACTAACTACTTATCATATTATTGCTTTAAAAAAGCCTACACACGGGTGTACAGTCAAACTCAGTAACAAAGCCCCTGACAGGCCCAAATATTAATACTTTTATTAGCAGTTATCTAACCAGAACAACATGCCACCGAAGATTGCATTGATATATATGTTTAATGTACAAAAAAAAATGTTGAGAATAGGTGACTTATGTGGATCTTATATCGCTAGGAATGCTGAAGTATACTAGTAATGCAGTATATGTCTTTTCTTTTGTGTCTTTCTGGAAGCAGGAGTTTATTAAAATAAAATATTGAAGCAGGAGTTTACTAAAATAAAATCACAGATGAATCTTGTTGTCTCCTTCTGTTTTGTCTGTTTGAATGGTTTCTTTTGGCTCATTCGTTTTTGTTATGGACTACAAAAGTCCATGAAAAACGTGTTGTACGTTCTCTCTCTTCGACTATTCATTCTTATCTAAAGATAAAACACAATGTTTTAAACAAACACGCTACTAGTTTGCTGCTCCTTCAAAATCATCTTGCACTGTCCAAGTTCTATGTCATGATCTTTCCATCATTTGTTGTAAGTTTGATTCCAGAAGCCTAAATACGTACTACTTAATGCCACACCTATGATACTTACGAGTGGAGCTAAAAAGACACCACAGTTAGTATTGTAACAATTCTTGTGTCGTTTACATTAAATGAAAAAACGGTCCACACAAACTTTTTCATATACATCTTAAGCCACTTACATCGGGGTAAATTGAGAGTCAAGCAAAGAAGATAACAGTGGTAACACCTCGTGGATTGTCTACCATATTTGATCTCGGGAATACTTCGCTGAAGTGATACAGCGTAAAAAAGGTGAAATTGCTGGAAAATGGCGAAGAACTCGCTAATGTTCGCTAGGCAAAGTATAACCACGTGACGATCATTATGATACCTTTATTGAATTATTTGCACTAGAATAAAGAAAGTTCTCCAGTGAGTCCATGCTTTGAGGTATAAACTTGTGACTGTTTTGGCCAAGAATACGTCATCTCAGTGGAGTCTCCGTAATACACGCTCTGATGGTGTGTGATATGCACAGGACGTCATTTTGTAAGCAAGGTACATGTATATGTAATGGCTGCTATTGTAATATCTACAAAGTGCTTTTCCAATCATTGGCGGAAAGGCCTGAATGCGTTCTGATTGAGAAGAACCATAAATTCACGCAATTATAATGCTACCTACGGCCAGTAAAAGTTCGGGTTTATATCCAAGAATGAAGACCCTGTCTATTTTTGGAGTATATTTTCCTCTATTTGGCTCAGATTTACGCGTTCTTGGTATTGATTTAAAGGAAACTGTTTATTCTTTAGAACATGAGGATTATGGTGTGATTGTCTGTCTATATTTGGATACAGTACACAGTGATTAATCAAGCATGGATGCTGTCCCAAAAGTGAAATCTGTTACCAGTGGCATGCGGCTTTGATTTTAGTTCAGCCTCTATTAAAATACCGGATAATCTATGACAAGAACTTAACTTTAAGTTTGTCTCTGAATATACTTTTCATTAACATATGATTTATTTGGATTTGGACACATTAGTAAGTTCAGTACTGAAAGGTAGATAATCCAGTATTTCGGTAGAGGCTGAACTATAAACACAATGGAATCAATGTAAATATGTAAATAAATGCAGGAACATGTACCAATGTTCACCAGTCCGGTCAATTCAAACTTAACATATTAAAAGGAGTAATAAATAACAAAATTGAAGGTGCCAGAATATAAATGAATATTTCGAGTAATCCAAGTTTGTTATACTATGTGAAAGAAACAATAACATTTTCTTGTAGAAATACTATGCAAAATGCATCATAAAGAATTCAAGGTATCACCATTCTCTACCGTAATGTATTTTTGTTCTTGTGCAAGAGAAGTGCTTTGCTTGTTTCTTTAATTGTTCTTAGCTTTTAACAGAACACCAACACAAAAAGGCAATACAGTGCCGTGAGAAGGGGAGTTAAGTGCCTTGCCGATCCGTGATTATCTAAAAAGTATTCAAACCTGCGACCTTTGGCATACGAGTCTGGCACGCTAAACACAGTAGTCGCGGCTCCAGCAAGCGAAATGCATGAAAGCATGTATTTTGTCCTTGCAAGTAGCAAGTAAAATCCTCTAGAAATATGAACAGACGTTATATTTGATTAAATTGTATTTTGTGACATGGTACTTATTTCATATCCTTTATAGTGCATTTGCTGTTCATTGACTGACCATATATTACAATTTTCTCACCATTTTGTCTGTGCAGAAAATGATGAGCAGAATCGATTGTTAATTTGTTCTTGAACATACTATTATATAATTTTTCCATAATGTTAGAAGGTGTTGTTCAACTTTTCCCCTATGCTTCAGTAGATCACAAGCAAGCACTCTTTAGAAATCACCACACACATGTTGCTCAGTGATTTAACTGACCATGGACAAGATGTGATTGACTGCCACCTGAGGTTATTCTGTCATGACTTGAATGGAATTGTAACGCTGTGTTAGTCACAGCGCCAATACACCCACTGAAAGCGCGTGGTTTCTATTATTAGACTAGTTAATCCCCGTTATAGCCTCCTCGTTCTCCATAGACAACCAGTTGTGTTACATTGATATAAAAATGATGATAACTCTGAAAAAAAGATGTACATTTTTTGTTTTAATTTTAAAATGCAGATACCTAAGTTCGTGCCTACATTTCAACTGAAATAAGTTTTAAATAAAATTACATTTAAAATGTACATTTCACACGTTTTCTATTTGAAGAGCAGTCGATGTGCATCAAACAGACAATATAGTTATTATTTATATTTGTCTTAAATCTAACTTGTCTCACCGCCCTCGTCATTTTTTTAATTTGAAAGAGTTCGGTATATGTTACTCAAGACATTGCTGTTGTCTATACCACAACAGGATACAATCAACTCCTTGGATTCTAATTGTTCCTTTCACACAGTATACCAGAAAAGAATTCACATAGAACAACAAACGAGGATTCACGTAGTATACCAAACAGGAATCACATAGTATAAAAAACAAGGATTCACATAGCATACTAAACAAGGATTTACAAAGCATACCAAACGAGGATTCACATAGTATGCCAAGCGAAAATTACTCAAAACATCGGTAGAAACGTTTTGGTGAGAAACAAAAATAACAAATACATGGCATAGTAGTATTAAGCTATTATCGCCGTGCCAAAATATTTGTGTAGCATAACTGATCAAGATGACGTCTTTTACGTCAACAAGAGGAATTTCCGATTGTTATGTGTTGACATGATTATATAGATATGCCGACAAATTTACAGTAAAATAGTAAAACAACTTAGAGATATTACCTTGTCATAATGGCTACATAATCATGTTAAGACACTGCAACAAACAAATCGTCTAGTTGAAATGAAAGATGTCTTGATCACGTACGCTATATCAATTTTTCATAATTATATATAAAAAACTAGATGTCTTCTGTTTAGCATTTAAAATGAAGAAACAAAATTTATAAAAAAAGATTACAAAAATACATCATAGTGACCAAAAGTGTTACAAGGACCTATCAAAGAAAAGTACTGTCAGCAATTTGTTGCGGATTAACCCAGAATGAATTTAGGAAGTCGTCAATTGTGAGCTTTTACGTCATTTCTTCCTGTTTCTTTTCCACGATTTTTCATTGAAAATTTACAGCATAAAATGTCACAATATTTTTAAAGAAAGGCTGACCTTACTCGTTTATATTGGCTCATATCAGGCATTCTTTACATTTTCTATCATTAATTATTAATATAAATTGTAGTACAGTAAAATATGTAAGGAATACAATATCAATACTTTGCTGTCCTCATTTACCTTGTACATACAATATCAATACTTTGCTGTCCTCATTTACCTCGCACATACAATATCAATACTTTGCTGTCCTCATTTACCTTGTACTGCTCTTACCGTGTATATTACATTGACCATACTTTGTTATCGTATTTGATTTTGAACGCTCGTATTCACAAGGCTAGTACTCTCTCTCAAGCATGTGGCTAAAATTCTTGACCAAATACACGTGAGAGAGACTGGCTGCCTTGGGATTCAGATACTTCTTTTGCCACTATAACCACTGAAAACTAACAGACAATGAGAGAAATTTTAAACTCGCGAACGGTGACCTTGTTGGGAGAATTCTACTCACAAGTTCCCTTATTGTTTCGATGTAATTCGGAACTGGTCCATTGCGTTTTCAATTCACCACTCTTTGCTGTACAATTCGCTTTGACAATAAATTACACCGTGAAATGATAATGTTTCCATATTTTTTTTTCGTTATATGAGTGTCGTTGTATGTGTCTGTGCTTCCGTGTTTCAATGCACCCTTCACGTCACGGGAAATAATTCTTATTTCGAACCATTTATTTTCACCTAACTTGAAGTGACGGTGTACTTGCAATGACCCTATGTCGCATAACAAAAATTGATAGTTGTCTCCTACCTTTCAATGTTTATTCAACATTGCTTAAACTATGTCCCCGAACTCTAATCAGTTTTTCACCAAAGTTGCAAATACAGGTACATCTTCGTGCATAAAAAAACATGGTCATTGTGACCTATTCTGGGGGGTCACTCCATATTGATTGAAACTACAATTTAGTGCCTTATTAGCCAGTGGTGGTGGGTCATCTTGTTTATTTGTCTAAAATAAAATGTATATATCGGAACATATATATCTACATCCATTTGTATCTCTGTATGTATGCCTATAATCTATGTCGTACTCGTTATCAACACAACCATCTGCTTAAACTCTTCTCAGATAAACATCTTGTCATGACTATCGTCCTAACCTTTGCTCATAAAGTTCAGTTGCATTTTTATGTTGGGTTATTCATAGTACTTTACGAATGATTCATCTCACACATGCCATTACCTTCACTATTATTGTCTACATAGTGCTCTTACGTCTGTATGTCTGTCTATTTACGTGTATTTATTTTTATTCACTTATTTGTTTGCAAGTAATTAACGACAGATGTCATTCGAATAGTTTCTTTATCTTATTTAAAGATTTCTGTCCAAAAAGCGGCCTTCTAAGAACCAATTTTTATTCTAAAGTCTCGAGAGTTATTTTTTGAACTGAGATTTATTTGGTTGAAAAAGCAAATGGCCAATATACACATTATTCCCTTAATGAAATCCTTAAGTTTGATAACTATACACAAATACGGAGGTACTATTTATTCTCGTTCGACCTCAAAAGCATCCAGACGTGAAGAGCAAGTATACATACCCGATTTAATTTCATTGGTTTTGTATGAAACACTTTTGAATTCTCCCTGAATACTCAGTAGCTATTTAGACAAAAGCTGTCTCTTCACGAAATTATAGGTGTGTAGCTTCACAAACTTATTCTCGCCATCAGCCTGCCCATATTGATCAGAATCGTGGGAAAATTCAACTTTAGTCACAATCCGGTCTTAAAATTTCTTTAGGAGAGAGAGAGAGAGAGAGAGAGAGAGAGATGGCGGCCGTAACTCCTGGACCTGGGTTGGATTCTCAGTTGTGGATGAATTATAATTATTTCACCTGTAATGCATATATATATATATATATATATATATATATATATATATATATATATATATATATATATATATATATCGATTTTGAGTTCGTAACAAAGAGAAGAAATAGTAGCTAAATGTTTCAAAATCACATATCTCTAAACATCACCGGAAAAAAATACTCAGTTTAGTCTACACCAGATATTCACTGTCATGATAATATATGTAACATTATGTTAAAGACAAGGGGTAAATTAGGTCTTGAATCTCAGGCAAGGAAGGGAGATAATCTATCTATATTTCTCAGAGCGATTGTTACTTTATTACATCCCTGTATCGTCTTTAAGAAAACCTCAAGCAACAAGAATAGAATTCCAATAAGTTACAAGCTTTATTGACATATTTAAAATTGTAAGCAGCAAGAAAGCGTCATAAGGAAAACTTTGCAATGGAAACGCTAATGACTATTTTTGATGACATCGGGGGAAGTCTCGAGGAAAGTTTGTACACAAAGGTTCATTTATCTGAATCTAATTGCAATTGCAAATTGTAGTTGTTATGTTTAACAAAATATATTTAAGGCAGATGAATACAAAATATAAAAAATACCCTTCTTTTGTCGTTGATACAGCTACAGCTTCAAGTCTAATATCTGTATGAGATTAGTTTTTGTCTCTTTATTGATGACGTTACCTTTTCCAAAGCTTTATGTCTGCAGTAGAACATTATGCTGAGTCTTGTGTAGAAGTCTTCATCAACAAATGTGTTTATACATTTTTTAGATTGACGTGTAAATGTTTTCTCCGTTTCGTTTAATTCAACCAGATAATGTGTTCGCCGCCTCATAATATTACGCACAACGTTTTGAATAATACACATTTCTTTAGATTTAAAAAAATCTCATTTCAAATGAATAAGTGCAGAACTTTGATTGCTCATACTAGATTGTGGTAAGATTTTGAGAAGAGGAAAGGTTTCACTAACATTCTAAACAATTTCTCCTTAAATGGCGATTTTACATTATCTTGGTTATGATGTTTCTGATAATGTTAGGATTTTCGTTCAAGATAGAG
This sequence comes from Margaritifera margaritifera, assembly GCA_029931535.1. Lineage (NCBI taxonomy): Eukaryota > Metazoa > Mollusca > Bivalvia > Unionida > Margaritiferidae > Margaritifera > Margaritifera margaritifera. Next base: position 920,856 of record JAQPZY010001237.1, read on the forward strand.
AGAGCAAAACGGATGAACAATACAGTTAAGGGTTTAAATGTTCATTCCTGCAAATCATTCATCTGTTAAGAAACAATTGAGATATTCCGAAAATGTGAGGAAATCCTTAAGTTTTCATCATAAAATACCAAGGCTCTTGTCAAGAGAATGAAAGATATCGTGACTTTATTTAAATCCTTGACGACTGGTGAGTGGTGAATTAAAAATTATTTGCTGCTAAAATGTTTGAAATAAGAAGGATGTTGAAAATAGCCATTTGAGGAAACACATTGAGATGTTTGCTGAAACTGTAACCTGGGCACCTTTTGACAAAAGAATCTTGACTTCTACGATTTCTAGCAGAAGTTAGGTCTGACTTTATTATGTATGTAGGTGCGTTTCACAGAGAAAAACAAACGTGTGACTTAAACTTAAGCAACGGCTCTTTTGAGATGAAGGCACAAAAATAATCATCGACTTGAGATATATCCGGCTGAACGGGCTGGTGTCGGAAATTGTAACACAAATCGCAACTTCAGAATACAAATTAGCAATGAGCGGAGTCTTGCCCATGAATAAAGTTCAACATACTGTGTATTTGTTATGAACAAACTTATGTTCAAAAAATAGCATCGTGGAGCAAGGTTTCGCTGGTACCTAAAACTAAAAGCTTCACAAGTTTTACTATCTACGTAGCGTTGGCATTTTGTTGCTATTGCACTGTTTCTACCTCAGTCTCCAGTGCGCTTAGTTTCTACGGCGTTTTATCCCCGCCGGTATTGCTGTCTTAAGAATGAGAGGAAACAATAAATCAGAGCTTTGAATGAATCTTGCTCATTTCTTTCTTTCTTTTTTCATCCCTTCTAATTTTAAGTTACCTTGCGCGCATGGTTCAATTTTGTGGAGAGGCGCCAGCGGAAACTCAGAAAAGAGTAAACAGAGACTGAGAGGCGTCTATATTGACTAGCGTTTTGTTGTTTAACCTGAACATTGCAAATTTATCACAGAAACGATGCCACTAATAAGAAGATAACTACTAGATGTTGCTTGCAAAATAAAATATGGAGATTATCTGACTGTATATGTTTATAGGGTGGGAATCGCATTTATTTCTATGATATGACCTAGGGGACATGTTTTCAGTCGGTGGGGAACCACCATGGGTTAATATATGCATTTGTACGTATGTTTCTGAAGCAAATATTTTTCAAGCACTGTGTGTCAAATCATGTTTCAGGGTATTATTATTTGTATTAGTTCTGCCTTTGGAACAGTCAAAGAAACACAATTATTTCTTGCTTTGCTAATCAATCTACAGTTTATCGAATCTACAGCTTCACTCATTTTGTTAAAACATGATTGCAACGGTCACTTTACATAGCATATTATTATGCTTTTATGAGTTTATATCATTTCTGTTTGTTCAGTTAACGTTCTCAGTTTTAATTTAAAGTGATTTGAACTTTCTCTGTACGTGATTGTGAAGAAAAAACACCACAATTTAAAAAAAAAAAAAAACAAACAAAAAATATTTTAAAAATTCCTGAATTCAGCCACAGTGCCCACGGCTTCTTGGACCTTAGAGCACTATACTATTTAAGTGACTACTATATTAACACAGATTACAGCTGTAAATAAATAGCAATACCAATGTCTGTTGTAGTGGCTAGCTCTCCTAATATTCACTGGATACGTATCCAATATTGCAAGGACACTGGAAAAGATGCAGCTTGACTCTTTATAGCACGAGAACGTGAAATATTTTTAAAATATCTAATATGAGAAAAAAAACAAGATGACGTGATGGATGAATTATACTTTTTAGTAGATAAATCTTTGTAAACAATTGTTTGGTTACTGCGGCATACTTTCCAATATATAATGTAATATCATTAAAGGCTTGTATTGAATAAGGGCCGTTTTCTACAACTTCCTCGACCGCTTTTATGTAGAAATATATTTTTTGTAAATTTCATCCTTGTCTCATTGTGTTTTTTAAGATACAAATCAAAGTCTTATGTATTCAGTGTGGTTACTGACTTGTAGTTCATACCAAACAAATCGGCGTCTAAACATGTTCTGGAGTTGGAATTACAGAATACATACTCCGTTTATCAAAGTCCAACTGCAAATTAGATACGAGCCTAATTTCGCTCCACGAATCATATAAAGAAACTTATATTCATCATATAATTGTGGAGCAAGGTTGCTATGGTATTGTACTCTTACCAATTTGAAGAAAGAAGAAATCAGAGTCTTTAAACAATGTTCTTTATTACTTTCTTTCCTTCTGGATTCTTTAATAAGTTTAACATACCTTAATCGCATGTCTCTTTCTTTTGGGATAGACGCCAGAGGGGAATCAGAAAAAAGTGAACTGAGACTGGGAGGCATCTATATTAAGTAGCATTTTGCTATTTACTGTGTCTGAACTTTGCCAAATTATCACACAGGTTGCCAAAACTAGCAGAAAGATAGTTACATTCAGTATTGCTTACAAATAAAGTATACCAAAAGGAATTTTGTTTTATATTCGATTCTGTTTTGCTACAGGCCTTTGATGTGGGGGAAAAGTAATATCATTTGATAGACTCAAATTGTAGTGCATTTCGTCCGATATACACTTAGACATCCATCCTGACCTAAAACTAGCTATTATCTGTGGAGTAAGATCAAAGCCATGGTACATTTAAGAACATTTTATTCAGTCGATCTTTCTTCCAATGTTAACTTTCACGGAATTGTGTGCAAGAAAAATACCTTTTGTCATTATATATGAACATAAATGTAGAGGGGCGATAGGTTCTGCACCAACGGGTCTGTGGGGTAGGGAGGTTCCCAAGGGATCCTTCGGTAGGCCTAGAGGAGTGGACTACACAGGATTATTTCTCAACCATTCATCATGAGCACTGGATTAGGAGTATTCAAAATCGTCATCGGGATGTCATGAGATGAAAACATCACATTTGTTGATGAACAGTATATTAGATTTTTCACCTAAAATTCAAAGTAATTATATGTATGGCAATCTAATGCAGAACCATACTTCTTGATGAACAATAAATTAATCATATTTGTTGGTAAATCCATATCATATAAAAATATAGGTAAAAATAGTACAACAGTCAGTAAAGAAAACGGGCTGTTGGACTGTAACACGTATCACTTGTAAAGCTCAAGCTAGACAGTATAAACCCATATATGCCAATATATATATATATATATATATATATATATATATATATATATATATATATATATATATATATATATATATATTACCGACCCGCCAACAGCTAGTCAAAGTTTGAGTATAAGAAACGGATATTGTGTCGCAGTGTGTATTGGGTCGAAAATAGGACTGCGTCCTAATGTTTCACGATCGATTTCTTTTCTTTTCTTCTTTTTCGGTCGGAAATATTTTATTGAGAAACAATGCCACTGGCCTGAAAAACAATAATCAACTCTATATCCAATAATTAATTCCCAAATGTTCTAAAATGTTGCATTAAAAGTTGAGGGGGCTATATCTGGCTAGTGTAAAGAAAAAGTACAATATGTTTAATGCCCAATTTTTGCGTTAGTTTCGGTGAAAATGAGTTTATATCTTTGTCTAATCTTGCTCATAAAGAAATGCATGGATATTTGTTTTTAAATTAGCGTATCTTTCGTATAAATATGCAGACATATAAATTATTTTAAAGATATACACTTTTCAAGAGTCCAAATATCGTACATACATCTTTTTTAGCGCCCCTTAACGGGTGAAGAACAATGAAAGTAGAGCAAAGATGGCGTCGTTTCGAAGCAATTAAAAATGTGTATTTCATTTTTTGTGGATTATGTTAGGTTATTATGCCTGTTACATCTCCTTTATTGAAGAAGAGTGACGTTTTTATTTACAGATTGGTGCAATAATGTTTTCTTCATTGTATCTACCGATCATTTTGCATTTATAGTATTCGTAAAAATGTAGGTCACCAAACCAAGACAAAACCTGTTGAAGTCTTGCTAAGGCCCCTGGCCAAAGCGTTTGTGCTCCAAATGTGTGTAATCTTCATCTTTAGAAAGTATGTTAGCATTAGAAAAGTACCAGATACATGCACATATTACTCTTTACGCCTTATTTATCCAGTTATATTTTACATTTATGATTTTGGTCGTGGCTACTTATCCGGTACATGTATTAGACCTATAATGTAAGAGGTGGACCCTGATATTTATAATTGGTTAAAACATGCAATGTGCCATCCGTTTGCTTCTTTCTAAACAATTTTTCAGTAGCAAAACACAGATTTCACATAAGTTGTATACATCTTAAATTACCAATATGTTTTCAGTAACTATAGTCAGTCTCTAATTGTTTACAGCAGCAGCCAGCACTCGCTGACATATAAAAGGAAAAAATAAAAATAAAAAAATAAAATAAAAAATGCAGCATATGAGATTTTTACGGATATGGAATTCAAATAAAGATTTTGATTTTTACACAAAGATTATTTGAAAGCCATTTACAATACTGTATGCAACATTTTGACAAGGAAAATGAACGATTTGAAGCTTACCTATTATAGAATTATCCTGTTCTATTTATTATTTTCCTCTTTTCACTCAAGATATGCATGGTGCAAAATCCAAAAGGAAGTTGTAACAACTTAAACGCTCTTTAAAGCAGCATTTCACAAGGTCATGTGATATGCGCGAACCTCAAACGTGCAGACAGTACTCTAAATGGTCGGCAAGATCGAGAATAGCGACACGATTAACAAAAAAAGTGCACTCAGCTTCAGCTATTGCAAATAGACATGGCACTTTTGAATATAATCACATCTGATTCTGATACATACATCAATATTAATTCTTCATTATGTCCGCATTTAACTTAGATAAAGGTACTCGTACTGAATTGAGGTTCATTATTTTTTAAATATTCGTAATTTATATTTTTAGTGATCAATTGTGGAAACAATCGCATCTCTCTATTGGCAATCTTTCCAATGGACACATCTAAATACTTTCAAATGTTTAACATATCTCGGACAGTCATTTAAGTATACATGAATTATAAACTGAGAGAGTAAACTTCAATAAAGACAGACAGACACAGACACATACAGACAAGCAGGCTGATATACACAAAGAGTCAAAGTGATAATATTATTATGGAAAACATATATTTCGAATGCAAGTTTTGTCCAGTAAACTAAATATGCCTCAAGCCTGAATAGGCCAAGACCATCTTCATCTTCATTTCTAATCACAATGTCTTTCATGCATTACGTGTGCCTGGTTCTCGTTTGCATTTCGTCGTCCACCGCACAGTGGAGGGAGCATTAAAATAGTGTACGTTTTTGTTGTTTTTTTCTCTTTTTTTGTCAATTTTTCCATCTTTCGTCCGTTCGTTAGCAAATTATTCCGTCCTTTCATAAGCCCATTCGTCCATATGTACGTTAATGAAAACACCTGAAACCCCTCCAGCGTCCGACCTTTTGTTCTATTTATTGATCACCCTATGTCCCATCAGCCAAAGGAAAGAAATCAAGAGCACACTGACCTAACATTTCCAACAGTTATGGCACTTCATCAGCATCAAATCGACAACCAAATGCCTTGTGGATACCTTAACATTAGTCGCATCCTTTGCTGTTTGATTGAACCCACATCAATGAAACATTTTAACCACTCATAGATTTAGATGAATTCGATAATCAATAAATTGTGACCACGTTTTGTGAGTTATGGTCAATATTTGTCTAAAAATAGGCAATCGAACGGCGTGTTAACAATCAGGCATTCTAATGTTGCTTCAACCAAATATGCGTTCAAGTTTCATCTTCATAAAATCGTAGATTCAATCATTAGCATATTTTAATCTTTTTCGAGAGTTTTGATCCCCGAATTTCTTACAACCTTACAACTTTTAAACGCTGTAGGCTTTAACCTTTTCTGTTTCAATTTAATCAAATCACCTGTCAAGCTCTTTCTTAAAATGGTTGAAACTGATTTCGAGATTTGCGTGCTGTTTTAAGTAATGGCTCATGATCAACGTATAACAGGCTTGCTTATAAAATATTCCGGTAGCACCGTTTTTGATTGTAATAGCAAAATACTATGAAGATTCATTTATAGGATGTCTAATCAGATTATCAGCCAACTTTTATTTCTTTATACAAAGATATTGCCCATCATGGACCTACAATACATCAATGAATTGTGAATATTTAAGCAACTACATTTATATTAATTCCATCCAAATTTACAGTGAATTTACAATTTAACAAGATCTTGGCTAAATTGCTAGATTAAGCGCGAGTTTGACATATTTTGCCGAGTTACTGTCCGTGACTGACTTACAGATAAAGTTATGCTGCTGTCAATTTCATATCATCGATAGTAAAAAATTAAAGTAATCTCGCAAATGCTGAGTGAAATGTAAAATATCAACGCATCCTGGTAATTTGTACTTCGAGTCTATGATTTATGTATTTATGTATTTAGTTTGTTTATTTTTTTTGGCTGTGACATTGTATCAGAGTGTGACCGAAATTTGATGTATTGTATTATATCTTTATCTTAACAATCTTTGAGCGCATCGAACGTGCTGCTTTTGAATAATTCAAATTCATTCAACTGAGTTCCCGCTTATTATAAATTATTAGGTTTTATTTCGTCCTTGATTTATGCTTTCAGAAAGACATATTTTTGTGGAGACACTTACATTCTATTAATACATGACGTGTACGGACCTGCAACTTATCACATCGAGCCAAATATTGAGGGTTTCAGTTTCGTTTCCTGTTTGAATATATTGCATTCAGCTATTAAGTCGGTATCGTGAATCTGACAAAGAACGGAAGTTCGAGGGTAGGACGACATGTAAAATGGATGCTGGCTATTGAGATAATGAAGCAGGATGTCGCCTCATGGAGCATGAAACTTTTACACACATAACTATTCTAAATTTCTGTTCATGTCAAGATGCCTATAAAGTAACGAAAGTGAGTTTACGCCTTCGTGTATAAACAATTATTACAAGAAATGAAACGAATACATAAAAACAATTCCTTAATTAATGTGTGTTTGTGTGTGCGTGTGTTCGTTTTCTTGGGTCATATATCCGAACTATTTAAATCAGTGACAAAACCCAATAGGCCGCGCTGTATGTTGTATTATCTAGACCCATATAAACATTGGCGATATAACAATAAACCTATGGGTCTACACTGTTGCTGGGGCACAGAGAAAGAATAATGCGGCGATATGCTATATTTGCGGCTGATGTCTTTCATAATTACTTGCATGATTTAATATAGGTCAGATTTTTTAAACGCTCTATACCCTTCAATAAGATTTTTTTCTTCTTCTGATTTGTTATCATTTTCATTGACTTCCCTTTATCATTTTTATTCTCCCAACAATGCATACACAATCCATTCATTTTCTTTCATTTTGCTAAAAGAATCGTTTTTGAATGCTTGCCTTTTTAGGATTTTAGTTTGACCTATTTTTCATTATATTTGATTACACATTTCCTCCAATATAGTCTCTTTTATTTCATTCTCTATTATTTGTTTCATGATAACCAAAGAAATTAAAATGTGAAAGGTGACTGATCTGCAAGAGATGCACACTAATGTTGACGAAAGAGATTAGATAGATCCGTTTCGTTAAAGAAACTTACCCTATTTTAACCGACCCAGGCATTTTTCATTAAACTAACCGAAATATATGTCAACGGCTCTTGAAAAACCTCCACTTGCTTGTGCCATGATTTCATTCCGTCAGGAAAAAGACATCGGTGTAAGTATAGTCCGACTGAAGCAATTAGACTGTAATCTATGCAACAGTGTCAATATGTGCTGCCAAGTATGTGAGATACTGCTGCAAATTTGGCCACTAGTTCCTCGGTCAGTCGACCGGGGAGCTAGTCCGATAAATTAACCGCCCAAACCCGTGTTGATACTGATGGACGTTTCGTGGGTTTGATGTCACCTATTCATAAAATCTAGGAATTATTTGCATAAACATCTGTCCGTAGCACATCGGAGTACATTTTAGACACTTGCCAGTATTTCTCAAGTGTCGTGAGCGACCGTCGGTAGAAGGGTCCTTTTAGCGATATGTACAGAACATTTCCGGATCAAATCCTGTGTTTGACGACTTGTAAATCCACGTGGAATAACACAACCCTATCGGGGATCACGCTATACAGCACTGCTTGTCGCTTGTGCTAGTTGTAGGACGCTGACCCGTCCCTGTCATAAATATCAGGGTTTACGTCTTACATTGCAGGGCTAGCAGGAGCAGTGTTCGCCCTCGGCAGTTGATGTCCTTCAAACGGATTTTTTTTTACCCAGTATTGTATTGAAGCTTAATGAGAGAGAGAGAGAGAGAGAGAGAGAGAGAGAGAGAGAGAGAGAGAGAGAGAGAGAGAGAGAGAGTGCTAACTAAAACAAAGTTGTTTTAACAAAGATGTTTTGGCGACGATATATCAACAAAATGAAAAGATTTTACCCAAAATTGTACCAGAAGTGGTCTTGCGTACATATCGTGGATGTTACCATAGCAGAACCACGTAATCTGATACTTGGAATACATCAGAATTGTACATTGAGCATCTTGTCTAAGTTGTGTAGAAATAACGATCTTCTACCGAAATTAATAATTCTCCCAACATACGGATCTTCAGTAAGACGCCACTGTATATCTTCAGCTATCGTTAGGTAAAAGTCATTGGGTCGCAGAAAAAAAAAATATCTTTCGAATTTTTGTAAAATTTCTTATTGTTGTTACATCTATATATTTATTGTGAAATTCACAGGATTCGAACTAAGATGAATCTTGTTGGAATAAAGAGTCATCTCGCACTTGCGACTTAATATCCGTTATTTTACGAGATTGTGCTTACTTCGACTAAATGTTGTTGAGTCGGTTATATATATATATATATATATATATATATGTGTGTGTGTGTGTGTGTGTGTGTGTACGTGTGTGTGTACATTGCCAGAAAACTAAGGAAAAATATGGATAACGGACATTATTCATTTCTAGGGAACAAGAGAACGCAAAATCTCACAGAAAGGTCTTATTAAGAATGATATCGTTCAACAGTAGTAAACATTATTTAAAAAAGACATCATTATTTTTGCAACGGAATGTAAAACGATTTCAAGTTGACTTATAAGTTAGATGTATTTTTCACCGGTTATTTTGGTCCATTTCTGATCATTTTTTGATAAGTTGAAACCTTATTTTATGCAGCTCTATACCAGAAAAATAATAAAAGTACATACTGTTTTTTTTAATGTAGTTACTTGTTTATCTATGGGCAGTATCAATGAGAAATACATGGAAAGATGGAAAATTTGCATATCTTCTTTTATATCTTCTCAACAAGCAATTTGTGAATGAGACTGAAGTCCTGAATGTAATTCAAAGTTACAACTAATTATCAGACAGCCTAGGTAGTAATATAATATTTTGCATCAGTTTTGAACAAGGTCATGTTGTAGCCACTGCATACACACAGCATGTCATCTTATCGATGTTGATACTTTTTATTGGATGACAGAAACAATAAATTCAATTAACTAAACAGGAAAGAAAGAAAAAAAAATAGAAAATCACACTACCTGAAATTGAGATAATCTAACAAATTACATAAAAGATTACAGTTGTTAGTTATATTTCCTGGAAATGTGTACAGTTTTACTTGCATTAAACAGTCACCTTAGTGAGAAAGAAAAGATATAACTTTAGACACTGTAGAAAGAAAAGATACAACCTTAGACACTGCAGAAAGAAAAGATACAACTTTAAACACTGTGGAAAGAAAAGATACAACTTTAGACACTGCAGAAAGAAAAGATACAACTTTAGACATTGTAGAAAGAAAAGATACAACTTTAGACACTGCAGAAGGAAAAGATACAACTTTAGACATTGTAGAAAGAAAAGATACAACTTTAGACACTGTAGAGAGAAAAGATACAACTGTAGACACTGTGGGGCTTATTATAAGCTCTTTTTATCTCAGGTCTATAAGTACATTGAGAATTTACTGATTTAGTTGATTATATGTAGGCATTGGCAGTTCTTTTTGGATGTTCCATTGTTTTTTATGGTCTGATCCAGGGATAATATTCCACTGGTTTTAATTGTAATTACCACATTATCAACCAATTAGGACTGGTGTGGTAGGTCTAAACTAAACCTCCGTGAGAGAATTGATTTACAACTATCCATCTGTGGTTATTTTTAACTGTTAGTCCTTCCACGAAACACAACAATCTATTGAATAATTAAGTTAAGTATCCGTATGGATCTTGACCTGTATCACAATAAAACACTCAAACTAGGCGATTGTAACCCAGTTTATATTTATTAATGGGAATAATCTGGGTCGTTAAGTTGTTTTGGTTAAATAATTCTAATTGTATGTTTATTAAAACTGTTTTGCTCCATCTGCAATAGTGTCAAAGCATATGGTTAAACCAAAGTCACTGTAACCTACTTTTATACTAAATGTACTGGACATAATTTGCCTTATGTCCAGTAATCAATTCATATATACCAACAAATACTAAAGTCATTATTTAATATTAGGAGAAAAGAATGTACTCTAAATTGCGTTTGTATACCTAACTAATACTAATAGAGGATTAGTCATTCATGCATAGCTATGTGTTAATGGAGTTAGTCATCTTGTTTTTACTAGTGCCAGTTGGCCATGAATGCATTACTGACTCAACCAGGAAGAGTTGCAGAAATAAATAACATAGAACATATATAGGTCAGTTTTACCATTAGGCTACTATTCTAAAAGCAAAATATAGTTTGTTCAAAGTTTGTCGGGTCTATACAATATAGTTTGTTCAAAGTTTGTCGGGTCTATACAATATAGTTTGTTCAAAGTTTGTCGGGTCTATACAACACTGAATATGCCATCATGTTGTATAACTGATACAGTGGTGTTCCCTTACACGTGCTACGGTACTTTTCTAGCTGATAGAATAGGAATAAGAATAATGGAGACAGTGAACTAGAACCCTAGAAAAGATGTAAATTGACTGTCTGTAACCGAGGACAAAAAATATTTTCAAAACCTATTATAAGAAGAAACACAATGTAATGGGTTTTGTGGATTGTACACTCAGTAGATAAACCTTTGTGAACCATTGTTTAGTTTCAGCAGCATCCTTTGTAATATACTATTCAACATCATTAAATAGTTATAATTTCAAAAAATTAGGAATCACCATGGCCTAATTTGGGCATTTTCTGTGTTTTTCTTAAACAACTATTGTTCAAGTACTGTGTTTAAAATCAAGTTCGCATGTCCTTTCAATTTACAGCTATATAGTTATAAGGTGGGATCTCCACATTACCTTATCCAGCCCCATCTTTTCCCCACCTCCCGCCACCATAGGTATATTAATATGATGTAAAACGTAATGCACTCACTGAGAGGTTCTGATGCAGTCAACTGTATTTCTTAATGTGCTGTGCAGAAAACTGCATCTTATTCTAAACTGAATTTATGAACTATTTGTGTTGTCCACGGAGGCAATTTTCTAAAAGCGTACGATATCCTTTGACCATACAGACATTAAATGACCATGACACACTTCTGCTTTCTGCCATTCATATAACCTTTAGTAGATACAGTCAACATTTGGCAAATTGCCACTTATTGCTCTACATAAAACTTAATATGCTGTCATACTGAATTATTCAGTCAGAAGTGTTCCTTTACGTGTGCTACGGCACTTGTATAGCTAATAAAATATGGATATGAATAAAACAATAATAAACATATACAACATAAATGTGGAATTTTGTGATTATTTGACTCTACAGAGAGTTATATTCAGTGCACATATGACCATCAATCTTTAGTACAGCCAATCAAGAAACTTAATGAAAAGAATAGCGAGCATGACCACCAATATATAGAGGAAGAAGAGAGACTTAAGGGATTTCTCAGTCACTTGACCAACATCACGTGTCTTCAAGGGGTAATATGTTCTGTTCCATTGGGTAGAAATGGCCTCCCTAGCACCAGGCCAAGTGTTAGGACCCACAATACGAAACTGATAGGGAGTACAAGGTCCAAACACACAGGTCAGGGCCAATTTAGGGTCTGTCAGCAGCATTTTACCTGGAAATGAAACGAGGATATGCATAGCAGCATATGCAAGATAATACAAGTTATAGCTGCGACACTATAGCTGAAGGGATGGTTTTATTTTACAATGATGAAACGTAAAGAGGTGAGTTTACAGTACAACTGAAAATTGTATGAATGCATGTGATTACTCGAGTTATTTCACATTTACACATCGTTCGTATAGTTTATTACCATACATGTTTACGCGATTATATATATATATATATATATATATATATATATATATATATATATATATATATATATATATATATATATATTCGGTGTTAAGCCAAAGATAATTTGCTTTATCGACAATAACGTGAATCTCAATTAAAAATAAAGATTAATTAAACGTCATTTTCATCTGAAAAGGAGACTAAGCCTGTACCATTTGTAAATCAAAACAGTTTGGTCAGTACATACTGTTCCGTTTGTGGGAGAAAAAACACAGTCACTATCGAAGTTACATACAATTTCACTTGCACAGTTTGAGATGTTAATTAGTAAACTGTAATTCTTAATGACAATATTGAGATCAAGATGAAAGAATGATCCAGCGATGATGGAACCCATCATATTTGTCAGTTATACATTGCGAGACAGAAATGTGTTAAATACCTGATGTAAGATATAGGCATTCTAAATCTGTACAGTCAATTAGAAAACACAATCAGTATACGCGGGTACGAATGAGAGAAATGAAATTCATTGTTTTCGGCGGTTATATTCAAATATAACATCCATTTTGTGAAGATGGCCATGTTCTTGAAATATTCAATGTTTTGCGGGGATTCATGGGAAGCATATACATTTTCATTTACTCATTATATAATGGCAACACTAAGAAGATAAAAGAAGTTGTGACCTAATTTCTCAGAATAAAATTGTATCTTACTTACTATATATATATTTGCTAGAAAGATGGTTCCACGAAACATAAGGTTGCGATTAAATACTTACAGAAGTTTGGTTTACAGCCTATTAGTTCACATAGCTCAGTTGTAAACGATACATAGTCTACTTGTATGGTATGTCGCTGTGACTGTACATATCTTCGGGCCATGGCTTCCTTTTTCTTTCGGATATCCTTCCACATTTCATGCTTTGGTGGAAGACCTGTCTTTCCCTGGGAAATGTATTTCCATTAATCTTTTTTTAAAACATGTCAATTAAAATCAAGAGGAGAAACAAAAAATCGGGGCTATTAAATGCTACCTAGGTGTAAATAAGGGTTCATTTTCATACCCACTAATTACCTAACGATGAAGTAGAATTACCGGAAACTAGAAAAAGAGCGGATTGGAAAAAATGGTATACGTATTATTTTACTCCTCAGAGGGAATGATTCATATATAAAGCAACTAAGTTGTGTATTTCAAATGCAACATAAGTGCAGGTCGAAAATTACGTCTTTGCCTTCACTTCTGATGATAGTAAAACCCGTTTAAGTTTTCATGTTTCTAATTAAATAAGTAACTCTAAATTCGACTCATGTTCACAAATTAATCAGATATACAAGCCTGTCTAATGTGAAATTTCTTGCTGCATATGAAAACTCAGGATGTTCTAATCAAACAAACAATTGTTCCATTTGACACACAATTTTATCAACAGTTTCATCTTTGCGCTAATGTGTTTTCAGGTTAAGACGCCATGTTTGTACGGCACACCATGTATTTATTAATAGAACACAGTTCTAGAACTACCACAGTCATGCATTGAACATTAAAAAAGCGTAAGGATGCTAAAATGTATGCAATGTTTAAACAATTATCATTGAAACCACAATAAATATTATTTTCCATTATTTTTCTTACTCACTGCCGTCGTGGAAAGTCAATTAAAAATCACTGCGTATCGAACTTACCGAAAATACCCTTGTTGCCAAACGACACTGTAGTTCGCTGATAGGCATGATGGCCCCTAGGGGCTGGATGCAGCCAATCACTGCCAAGGTCAATTTCTCAAGGTCGGGGGGAAACATGTACTTGTACATATCCACCTCATTTTGTTTGACGTCAATCACAGATTTGTCCAGGAACGGGAAACCAAAAATGTACCCAGTCGCTAAAACCACCACATCTATATTCTCTTCAAAGGTTTCATCATCAAAATAAACCCCAGTCTCTGTAAAGTCTTTGACATCTGGTCTTATCTGGACCGCCCCACATGCGATTCTGTTGGGGAGGTCATCATTCACCATAGGGTGCTGGGCGGTAGGGGAATGTTTAGGTTCCAGAGAATACAGGCGATGGTCGAAGCGCTTGTTTAGCTGGTTCTTGATGATGGTTTCGATCAAGAAGGGAACTTTGTCTAGGAGAAAAGTGGTGGCCCGTCGTCCTCCCAACATGTCCAGGGGAAGTCCGTTCGTCGCTACCCTGTTTAGTACCCAGCTGCCTCGACGTGTGCTCAAATATACCTGATATAGATGACGTTTGTGTTTAAACTGCTTATGCTAGTGAGCGAAATAATGGTCCACACCCAATTAGTTGTAATGTATCTGAGTTTATATAAGGTTTCTCTTCTCTTTCCCCCTCTACTTCCGTTTCTCCATGTCCTTATTATAGCGTCTCAAGCAATCTCTTCGTGTCTTTCTTTATCTCTAGTCTATCAGTCCGTTCAATCGTCCCTCTTTTCTTCAGTATATATATATATATATATATATATATATATATATATATATATATATATATATATATATACACTGGAGCGAGGTTGTCTAGTAAATATTCAATGGGGAACAAGGCTCTTACAAAATAAAATAAAGACATACAGATTAAGAAAGCGTAAATATGGATCCACCCAAATTTCTCGTTGACTTTATTAAGTTTCACATGGAGTTTAAATATCAAATACAACTGGTTTCATTCCTGAAAGAAACTGTTACAAATTATATTCTGCCGAATAGATCTTGTACTTGCGTGTATATGTATGTATTTGTAAAGCCTTCGAACCTAGGACTCAGGAAAGAGATAGGTTATCACCATACTAAAGATTACTAGAAATAAAACTGGAACGTGGTGTCTCAGTTGGATCGATGCCGTACTTTATTCTGTACCAATTATTAATTGGGAGAAACATACCAGTTAGGGACCAACAAATGGAAGTTTTCAGTTGGCAGATTTTATATAGATTTGTGTATGTGTTTCGTATGTTTCCAGTTTCTATCCCTCAAATTGTTCTGATAGATTTGATATCAAATACGTAAGCATCGATCTTCTGTATTATATCCTACCTGTGATGCGACTCGGCTCAACTCCACAGCAGCATCTCCTCCCGAATTCCCAATACCAATTATTACAATCCTTTTGCCCTCGTAACCTCGGCTGTCCTTGTAGTCATGGGAATGGACAACCTTGCCCCTGAACTTGTCAAGCCCGGAAAGCATCGGAGTATGCTTTTCGGCATGGTGACCCGTGCAGATTAGGACGTCATCAAATACCAGGTTTTCTGTCTTTCTATTCCTTTTATCCGTCACCTGTAAGTCCCACTGCCCAGTCTCAGAGAAGTTATTTGCCCGCTTTATGTAATCAACCTGAAAATTATAAGGGAAATTAAAGTACTAAAGAAGTTTCCTGATAAGGAATACACTGTACTTGCAGATGTTAAGGAATACACTGTACTTGCAGATGTTAAGGAATACACTGTACTTGCAGATGTTAAGGAATACACTGTACTTGCAGATGTTAAGGAAACACTGTACTTGCAGATGTGGGATTTTGGTTTTCCAGCTTCATAGACCCTTAGATCATAAAACGTTTGGGCATGAATTTATTTTACTACATTTTTCAATCAACCAACTTAAAAGGTCTTTAACGTCAGTTTAGATTGGGTGAAAATGAATTTCACGCCATAACAAAAATGCTCATGAAATTCAGGCTACAAGGTGAAAGTTATCCGCTTGTTGATGATGAGAAGCTGTCCCAGTAACAATGCTTGTTTGTAAAATCAATAAAAAAGTTACCCATGTAAATTAGTGAGACTTATAAAGTGGGCATTGTATATATAAATTTCATGCGCAGCAGTACTAAAATGTAGCAGTCTCTAATTGAGCGGAATAAAGGAAAGAAAGAAGAAAAATAACAAGCCAGAGATAGCGAGAGAGAGAGAGAGAGAGAGAGAGAGAGAGAGAGAGAGAGAGAGAGAGAGAGAGAGAGAGAGATGCGGAGACCTATATAGCAACATCTGTTGGACATTTACAAGAATATGGTCATCTTTGCTCTGAGGGGTTAACATTTCAACACATTAGCATTTTAATTTAGAGCTTTGCCATGAACCTTTATTGAACTATATTCATGATATTCAATTCAAAAAAAAGAAGAAATTAAAGATACTTTCTGGAACCTCTGCGTTTCGCTATGATACTAATAGGAATCTTACAACAGCCAATGGTTTGGAAAAGAGAATTTCCAACTGACAGTAACAAACTGACCCATGGGATGTATGTACGGAGTACATTAACATTTATTTTAGTGATACCCATAGTACTTCAATTGGTCATAATGTATTTCCTTGAGCGCAAATGCCATCTCAATATCGATATATCGACTGTAACTGGACTAACCTGGGTAGCCCCTTTATCAGAGGTGGTTACGATAGATATACCGGTCAAAATCTATCACACCTGCTTACGCCAGGAAAAACGGTACTTCGTAAATAATAAAAATGTGTACTCCATAAAAGATACGACTACTGATTGCACAGTGTGTTTGGAAAAGTGGAATTAATGTATCGGATTTGTGTTAATTTGAAATAATTTGACGAAACTGCGTATTATTGAATACAATAGAAATGACAGAAAAAACACTTTTTTATCTAAAAAAAGTAAAGATACATGTAATGCATCAAATAACAATGCAACATGCAAAAATATTGACTTCAGACTGGATTAGTATACCGGGAGTAGTGCATTATCAAATAAGTAAAACAGACAAACCAACACGCACACACACAGCTAGCGGGGTTCGAAAGGGGTGAAGTGGGGCGTATGTTGGAAAACTATTTACCTTATTAGCCGTTTGATTCTTCTGATGAATTTATTCAGCTATTATGATGTTTGGAGAGAGAGAGAGAGAGAGAGAGAGAGAGAGAGAGAGAGAGAGAGAGAGAGAGAGAGAGAGAGATTCTCCTCATTTTCTTACCTCTGTTTCAAACCGAATGTGTTTCTTCAGACAGAAATGATCTGCGTACAGGTGGAAATATTTCAGCACATAAGTGTTGTGCATGAAAATTGGAAACTCTTGAGGAATGGGAAAGTCGCTGTAGCACATCATTTCCTTGCTTGTGTTGATAACGGTTGATCTCATGACACATGCCTGCCCCTCCCGAACAGATTCGGTGAAATTCCATAATCCCCCGATTTCTCGGGTTCTTTCAAAACACACAGGCTCCAGTCCCTCATCAAGACAACACTTGATGGCCGTCAATCCACTGGCTCCGGACCCTATAACTGCTACTCTCTTCATTTTTAGTTTTCACCTGAACTCTTTTAGCTTGAATTTATTGAGATCTTTAAACAGTGCATATATAAGTAGATAAAAAAAATGCTTGATGTAAAATGTGTATTCACTCGAAAAAAGCACGTGCACTACTACAAGCCAGCATAAGCCCTTGTGTTTGTTCCATGTATAAAATGATATTAAATAACCACATATAGCGGGACATGTCCTGATAACGTTCACTGCTCAATGTAAAAACGATAATGTTTGCAGAACGCTCTATATCTTTACATGTGTAGAGTATCAGTGTAATCAAAGTACCTGAAGTACTTCATGAATACTCTCGTCTGGACCTATGCCAATGTCTCGAGAGCTTTAGGAAGGATGCACTTATCAATTATCCGCCGTTGATGAGCAATTAATCAATATAAAAAGGGGATCTAAACAATTTGAAAAATACAGATAGGTTTATATCAATGAAGGGACTAGACAGTTGCTGAGAGAGAGAGAGAGAGAGAGAGAGAGAGAGAGAGAGAGAGAGAGAGAGAGAGAGAGAGAGAGAGAGAGAGAGAGAGAGAGAGAGCGATATATATATAGAAATATCTGATAAAATAGATCTGATGCCTTCAGTAATTTAGACTATGCATCCAGTCCATTATAATCTTAGAATCTCAATCATTACAACTGCAAGCATGCCGATAGAAGATTGTCTTGACGGAACTCTCATACTGCTTACATATTTTTCTCTCAATAAAAAGCGTATGTATTTAGGTAAGTGAAATGTACTTAATATTATTGTAAATTATCCTTTCATTACGATGTATGTCTATCAAATTCCATTTCTTTACGACGGCTGACTTAACATTTTCATATACATCCATTGACCTACCGACGTAAATAACTACCTAAATACCTTACTACATGTATGCGTTTATAAATAAACTTACAGTCCCATATTAATTGATTGATATTGAATAAACTGAATAAACAAGGAAGAAACAAACACCCAAAAACATATGGAAGACTCTACAGGGGAAGACATTTTAAAGGTCCCAGTGTACACGGAATACAACACATTTTAAAGGTCCCAGTGTACACGGAATACAACACATTTTAAAGGTCCCAGTGTACACGGAATACAACATATTTGAAGCAACATTATGTCATCAATACTGATGGGTGAGTTAATGGACGTTTGACTGATAGTTGGATGGGGTGGTTTATATATGAATAGGCTCCTTGGAGAGATAGTCATGCAGATAACATTATATATTCCAACAAACAGACATATATATATGGTTTCTTGTCTTCGAGTCCTCCAGTCATCAGTTTCTCGATTTGTTGACGGGACCAGCTGATCTTTAAGAATTTAACATCCATATGTTGAAACCGACTTGGGGAATTCGTCTACAGCGTAACGTGAGTAGCGAAATTTTCCCCATGATGGCCTATGTATCGTTCTCGACATGATCCCCATGATGGCCTATGTATCGTTCTCGACATGATCCCCATGATTTGTCAAACAGACATACTGCTTCCTCTGTTTTGTCACGCGATACTGTGGGTCCACCAAAATTTTGTTTGTAGCCAATCGAGTGCGACTGTTGACCATTGTTTTTTGATGAACCTGACGAAATAATACAGAGAAATACCTTACGTCTAACACACACACACAAATATATATATATATATATATATATATATATATATATATATATATATATATATATATATATATATATATATATATATATATATATATATATATATATATATCTGAAAGTAATTCCACGACTATATCAGTCATTAATAATATTTGTTCGGCTTATCCTCAAAGACAGCTTACTTTTTGATGTAGGCGTATGTTCAAATAGAAATAGCAGTAGATGATGATAAACGATTTGTATCTAAAATTATTTATGTATATTACAAGAAAGTGACAATGATTTTAAGAGATACTT
Organism: Margaritifera margaritifera; assembly: GCA_029931535.1. Taxonomy (NCBI): domain Eukaryota; kingdom Metazoa; phylum Mollusca; class Bivalvia; order Unionida; family Margaritiferidae; genus Margaritifera; species Margaritifera margaritifera. The sequence goes on from JAQPZY010001237.1 coordinate 940,409, forward strand.
TACATTCAGCATTCAGTTCAATATATCTTCTTTGATGCATTATTCATAATAAGAGTTTCACATATTGTTTAGAATATATCTTTCTTCTACGAGCACACACATTGTCCTCCACATGCTGATTCACATGCATTCAAGATAGGTGTACGTGTACTAGAAGATTGATTTTCCAGACAGGCAACGTTCAGAGCAAAATGCCGATGTAAGTTACTGCTATCCTGCCAGTCATAGTAAGTAGTGTTTTATTATATGCGAATCTGTATTAATTATAAATAACTTCACGTTCTTTCATTACAAGATGTCGGAAAAGAATGGGATTTAAGTGTGAGTCAACTCAGTCAGCTTGTTTCGTCTACCGCGAAATACGTATTTTCTATGAAAAAAGAGGGGAAAACAGATTTACACTTTCTTTTTATGACACTTCTCTCTGAATAATGATAAAGATAAATACATGTCCTACAAAAATATTACAGGCCAGTTCATTTTAGATTCTTAAGTAAGTTTATCGCCATTTCGTTTTAGGTGAACACATAAATTTAACACCAATTCATTTTAGGTTTTTAAGTAAGTTTAATACCAGTTCATTTTAAGTTCTTAAGCAGGCTAAACAAGAAAGATGTGGACTGAAACATAATGTAAGGACACTTTGGAAGTATCATTTGTTTTCTTAAATTTCCTCAGTTAGAAAAAATTAATTAATGTCAGAGACTAGAGACAATGGAAACTTTATGTAATTGATATTGAAAATGTATTTTGGTTAGGGTATTTCAAAAATATGGTGCTTTATTTGTTTTATTGTGTTAATTGAGCAATACAAATTAGTTGGTCACGTGGTAACTGTAATGTATTAATGAGCTATAACATTTTTAAAAATACATTTTATCATAGCAATAACACATACAATTTATAATGACCTAAATCAGTGATTCTCAAACTTTCTTTTTTCGCGGACCACTTGAAAATTGTTGAGGGTCTCGGCGGACCACGTAAAGATCTTTCCTGTTCACTGTACCGTTAGCTGTTGTTCCGCAACCTTTCCGCGGACCACCTGAATGGAGCTCGCGGACCACCAGTGGTTCGCGGACCATAGTTTGAGAACTTCTGACGTAAATCATAGCTGTTGTCGATGAGCGACCTAAGAGCTGTTGTCGATGAGTGACCTAAGAGCTGTTGTCGATGAGCGACCTAAGAGCTGTTGTTGATGAGCGACCTAAGAGCTGTTGTTGATGAGTGACCTAAGAGCTTTTGTCGATGAGCGACCTAAGAGCTGTTGTTGATGAGCGACCTAAGAGCTGTTGTTGATGAGTGACCTAAGAGCTGTTGTCGATGAGCGACCTAAGAGCTGTTGTTGATGAGCGACCTAAGAGCTGTTGTCGATGAGCGACCTAAGAGCTGTTGTTGATGAGCGACCTAAGAGCTGTTGTCGATGAGCGACCTAAGATCTGTTGTCGATTCGCGACCTAAGAGCTGTTGTCGATGAGTGACCTAAGAGCTGTTGTCGATGAATGACCTAAGAGCTGTTGTCGGTGAGTGACCTAAGAGCTGTTGTCGATGAGTGACCTAAGAGCTGTTGTCGATGAGTGGGCTAAAGAGAAAATCACATTTACTCTGATGTAACAATAAACAAAACTTGGACAATATCTCATCTGCTTTGTTTAAATTAATTATGAAAACTTTTGTTCTGATCTAGTCGGTATGGCGAATAGCGCAATATGCGCGAGAGTTTAGTATATGTAACGTTAATTGTGTCAATGCTAGTGCATGTGTATGTGTTGTTTTCACTGTCAAGAACTTTGCATGTTATTCATCTAGAAATGTGTTGTTTTCACTGTCAAGAACTTTGCATGTTATTCATCTAGAAATGTGTTGTTTTCACTGTCAAGAACTTTGCATGTTATTCATTTAGAAATGTGTTGTTTTCACTGTCAAGAACTTTGCATGTTATTCATCTAGAAATGTGTTTGGTCAGGGATTTTTGATATGGAGTTTCTCTGGCGAACTGAGAATCACTATTCCGTACATGAATTTAATGATATTAATCATTATGGCGATGATGACGGAACTTTTCAAGTTGTCAAAAACAAACGAAAACGGTTGAGCACAATTACCACTGCACTGAGATCAGATGTTTTGAGTACGTATCATTAAAAGTCAAACTTTCCATCATTTTTGAGGACTTAATGTTGATCAAATCTGATCAACAAGTGACAAGCGAAGGCTTGTCATCATTCACAACCGCCATTATATACACGTGTAAATAAGTGGACCAGTTTATTGATGTCATCATTCACAACCGCCATTATATACACGTGTAAATAAGTGGACCAGTTTATTGATGTCATCATTCACAACCGCCATTATATACACGTGTAAATAAGTGGACCAGTTTATTGATGTCATCATTCACAACCGCCATTATATACACGTGTAAATAAGTGGACCAGTTTATTGATGTCATCATTCACAACCGCCATTATATACACGTGTAAATAAGTGGACCAGTTTATTGATGTCATCATTCACAACCGCCATTATATACACGTGTAAATAAGTGGACCAGTTTATTGATGTCATCATTCACAACCGCCATTATATACACGTGTAAATAAGTGGACCAGTTTATTGATGTCATCATTCACAACCGCCATTATATACACGTGTAAATAAGTGGACCAGTTTATTGATGTCATCAACAAAATAATGACAAGTTTAAAGTACTGGCATACAAATCGAGAGAGATTGAATCAAGAAATCGATCTGACGGTCTCTTGTTTTGGGCTATTAGGGAACAATACGAATAAGACTGTACTGAACTTATTCGAAACTTTATTCAAGAACATGTGGGGCTCGATGCTGGTAGCATTCAGTCGGTCCGTGCACACAGGTTGTTTGGGGCATTAGCACTGGCCGTTACTCAGAGATTGCGAGTATAAATGCCCCATCATAGTGGCTCATAAGGCATAAGCGAAATAAAGTACATCGTGGAGGATGCCGAATTATTGACGCACAGTGAATATTTTACTGACAGAGACTAATCACGATATATTCTTGAGGCAAGCAAGAGACGTTGACCCTTCTTTAATCCAGTTAGGCACATATATCCCTTGCAAAAGTCTCTATCCAGTGCCCTGCTAGCTATCGGTTAATGGGAATGTCTTGAAAGATGAATGTCTTGAAAGATGGATCGGTAAAAGTCACCTCCGAAATGCCCGCGGTGCTGGCGTATCGATAAGCGCGCTATTTGTGCTCCCTTCAGTTGACATTATAATAACCAGATGATAGATTTATAATGAATCACATTTCAATCCTTTACTTTCTTCTGTTGCAACATAAAACGATTAGTATTGTCTAATCAATTTTGCCCGCTAATAATAACTATTCAAGAGCATGCGCACAGCTGTGTTTGTGTGTGTGTGTTGGGGGGAGAGCTAGTTAGAAGCATTATGTCAGAAGGTTCTTCCTTTGTAAGACAAACGCACTAAAGTATAAATTGACGAATCGTGACTGACATTAGTATACATGTAATTCACCCATGCAAGATTATTAAGTTCCTATCATTTCTTTTCTAACTGAAGATGCAGTTAAACTGGTTTTGTGTTTGGTACAACAAAACTTCGTCTCTTTCTGACCCAAGTTTTGACAATCTCATAAATATACACTGTTCCACCCTAAATTTATATCCAACTGGTAACAATACAACAGCATTTACTCATAAAGATCTATAACTGCTCACCTTTAAATGGATACTTTAAAAAATATCTTCTTCTATACAATAGAATACAGCTATCCAGTCGTATTTTGCTACATTAGAACTCAAATTACGAGCACACATTTCCACTCCAGTTGCCCTATTGAATAGCCTGATTTTAGCTGAATAAAAACCAATCGAAAAATAAATATCACAAAGCTATCCAAACTCACACTGTTACCACCAGAAAAGCTTCTTTGCTACACGCAAGGGTCTCACTACCGAGCGAATCAACCAACACCTGTGTGAGTCTGGCTTGAGGTCTAATGTTTTCCCTATTTCCAAGGACCTCAAGATAACAGTCGCTGTCAACTAAAAGGTTCTTGAACGCACAAAATACTACACAAAAATTTCTTCGAATCACCCAATGACCACACATCACGAAACTATAATTTCACACTTGCATGGTTTTTCTTGTTTCACATCTGTATGACTCATCAGTAAGCCTTTCCAAGCCGAAGATTGGTACTTTGCGCCATGTACCACAAAACACGACGCAAACACCTAATACAAAGAATTATTCCATCTCAAATTAATAAACACTTTTACACTGAAATATCACGAGCATTCCTTATGTTAAGATATTAGAGAGGGTACATTGTATGAAACTAATCCATGCTATCATAAAGTCTCGTGAATACTGCACATTATGACGTCTGCTCCTAAAAAATGGCTAATTACTCGGTTTGAGAAATATCTTCCCAACATCGACTCCCCATAATCAACAAATAATCACTAAAATCTAACAAAGCTATAAACGCAGACGTAAATACAAATAGCTCATACCCTGGCTTATTATATATATTAAATTTCATTTCGAGGCTCTGGAAGTCAATATATAAGTTGTAACATTTTTAAAAACGTATTTATTCATTTGTTTACTTTTTCTGTACTTGCATTTTGACATATCAGAGAAATTAAAATATTAAAGGTGAGTGGTATTGACCCTGACCGTCCCGTTATTTGTTTGACGCACCTTTTCTGTAAAGTGGTGCCATAAACTTCTGGTTCTTGAGACAGCCCAACTTTCATTGATATCATGACCACAAAATGTGTTTACATCTATCAACATTGATCCACGTGGACTTAAAAAAGATATTTAAAATACTATCAATATTACTTGTGACTTGAAACAAAGTTACATACCATAGAAAAAACTCCATTTGACTTATTCTCTTTTTTAAACAGTAAGACCTCGTAAACAATCTTTACTTACTACTCAGTGCATCCACTCAAAGTACTCACCATGCACCTCTATACACTTTCTCAGTCTAATTATCCAATTATTAAATACCGGTTTATAATAACTTTTTGGTATGTTTTTCATACACTGGAAAACTGCACTTCCAAACGCATGGCGGCTTGCAAATCGTCTGCCCCTCAGCGACTCTTTGATAACGGAATTCAGCAAAAAAAAAAAAATCACTTGGAGCTAAATCAGGGCCGTATGGAGGATGTGGCACAGTGTGGATCCTGTGCTAGTTCAGGAAGTCTGTCATGACGCTGGATTTATGCACCGGTGCGTTGTCATGGAATAGAACGATACTTCGGGTACCAGTGCGTTGTCATGGAGTAGATGGATACTTCGGGTACCAGTGCGCGGACGGGTGGTACGATAGTGTTTCACAAATTATGGCAACACTTTGGAGGTAAAAGAATGTCCAGTGACACTAGCTGAGTCAGGCACATGTACCTGAATGACCGGGCCTTTTGAATCGAAAAATAATGCGAATAAAACTCTCTTGACAGCCCGACTACGTCGACCGATATGTAGTCTCTGCTAGTTTTCTCCGATCCAAACTTTAGGATTCCGAAAAGTAAATCCATGTTTCATCGCCTTTCACAATCTCATTAAAATATTTCTGGGACCTCTTTTCATATTTGCCGAATAGTGTGAGTTTGGCGATTTCAAACACCGCGTCTGTTTTTGATCAGCCGTCAACAAATGCGAAACCATCTTGCGCAAACCTATTTGAGCTTCAAACGATTCTTAAATATAAAAACACCTGACGAATTAATGCCCGTGATAATAGAAATATCATCCACCGTGTATGGACCATCTTCATCAATTGTCCCCCTCACCAATCGCAGACAGCAGTCTTCTAGAAAGTGGGTCATTTTCCATTGGTTCGCAACCATCTTTAAAACGACGAAACCACCTCCAAATTGAAGGATGTGACAGATTGCACCCGCAAACTTGATCCAAGTCGGCCTTGATGTCATTTGGAGAGTACTAGAAGAGCGCCCGGATTTTGCAGTATGCTCTTTGCACAGGAGCAGAATGGTTCTCATCCTCCGACATTTTTATGTCACTGCCATTTAACTATGTTACGTCACACTCATATATCTGCAGATGTTCGGCGTGCTGCACTTGAATCTACCGATTATTTTATGGAACGTTATTTTGTCAATTGATCGGCATTAAATATATTGACAGGTTCAAAGAAACAAAAAGTTATAAAAAAATACTGCGAACTTTTCAAATACCCATTGATGTTGCTCTTATGTCTAATTGTCCCAGTGGACCTTACGTACCAGAATGTGGGCAGAAGTAGACTGATGGGACGTTTGTCAAAACACACGAAGTAACACACTATATTTATCCCTACAAGGTGACAAGGGGGCGCCTGATTGTAAGCATGCCTAGAAAAGTATGAGAACACAGCAGTGAGACTGTATTTGCATGCCTTACGAAAAGAACCTATTTAAGCACTTGGCAAAATGAATGACTCCATTAGGCACCACAGTATCACCATCGATTTCATAGGGCAAATGTACAGAGTCTCTGGCGGCATGAGGTGGTGGGTGTCGGGGCAATTGACCCCGGGCGCCAGGCAAAGGGAGGCGCCGCCAGGAGCTTTATTTTTTTAGCTGAAATTTTCATAGTTTTTCACCTCACCTTAGTGTAAAGGGGGCGATTCTTGACAAAACTTATATTTAGGAGGGGAGCGGGGAGGAGGGAGGTTGGCAGCTGACATAAAAACTGTTCTATGTGGCAAAGTAGGGGCGCCATTAGAGAACATTGCACCCGGCGCATCAATAGGGGCGCCACTAAAGAACATTGCCCCAAGGCGCCTCGAACCCTCGCGCTGCCACTGTATAGAATATACATTCTTCGATTTTGTTCTTCATTTTTGGGGGGTGGATGAAGGGGGTGGCTTGTAAAGTGCATTGATTATCTCAACACTGATTATTTTGTGTAATCTTTGTTGAAACTGTATCGGTGTTTGATCTTCAAATATTGCGCTTTATTTTTAGTCAAACAATCTGCCGTCAATTGTATTTTTTTTTTTTTACATTTACATTTTCACGAACCGTTTGGAATTTTAAGTTTACTTTTTCTACAACATAAAGAAAACAGATATCATTTGCTGCGCATTTAAAGGTTTTTTTAATGGAAAAGTTCTCTACCATTTCTCTCTGTCTCTCTCTAATATATTAACATTACGTTCTATGGAAAATGAAAAATTGGTCCGATCCATGAAAGCGCGGTCATTCGATCACCGACTAGTACAATGAGTGGGAATAGGATAAGCGAAATGACAAAAATACAGGAGGGAATTCAAACATTTAAAGTTATTTACAGTTGAACAAAGTCATTATTGAGATGCACTGACAGGCTGATTGAGAGAGAGACAGACAGACAGACAGACAGACAGAGAGACAGACAGAGAGACAGAGAGAGGCCTTTTTTATTTAAATAATTGAACAATGATCGATTTATGACCAATGTTATCGGTTAAAAAACAAAAACAAAATAAAACATGAAATTGATTACACCATGAGTGTGACATCTAGTCAAGGAATTTACAGTACGGCTCTCTCTCCTCGACATGATTTTGCAACTTTGTATCATTGGTATCGTGTAATACTGTATAAAGTGCCATGCAAAGATTATAGATACCATTATAAGGACTTTGGGTCTTGTATGGTAGTTGGTGCAAGTCCAAGTTCAAGGTTTGTATCCACAGATTTCCACGGATTTTTCTTCCTCATGCCAGAGAGAGAGAGAGAGAGAGAGAGAGAGACAGAGACAGAGAGACAGAGAGAGAAATTTTTCATGAAATTGTGTAACATGTTTGATTCATGTAGAAAATGTAGATTAAACGGTGAATATGAATATTTTTTCTCGTTATGTTCTTATTTTAATAATGACTAATAACTGGAAAGTCACCACTGGTCTAGAGAGTATAGAAGCAGTAGTCTACTGCTACAGCCATAACTATATGCGTATTCATACGCCATGGGCGACTCACATTTGGATCCCCCCAACAGTATATGTATATCTAATTGCTCTATACCAACACTTCAAAGGATATATATATATACACACACACGCACACACACATGAGCATGCATCCATCTATTCAGCCATTCATCTATCTAACCATCATATCGAACTCATAGACGTTGAAGACATATTGTCCTACCGAACTATACAGGAACGGTTATCGACACTAATAGGTTTAGAAATATATAGAAAATGTAACATATTTCTTTAAAAATAATTTATATTTATTTTGTACATTACATTTTTGGTTTAAAAGACAAAAATGCTTCAATATTGATATAAAAATATCACAAATTCTATAATAAAGACAATTAGTATTCTGACACCAGTCTAGTAAATACATGTACCTTGTATAATACAAATTAATGTCTGTCGTATTCATCTCTTGGTGATTTAGAATATGCTATCACTGCAAACATAAAAGTCTTTCATTTATTTCTTGGCGATAGCGGAAATCATATCCATCGGAATCGGAAAGATGATTGTGGAATTTTTCTCCGCGGCGATTGAGTTAAGCGTCTGAAGATACCGGAGTTGTAACGCTGATGGCGACTCAGAGATGACGTCAGCAGCCTCCTTCAGTGCACGTGACGCCTTCATCTCTCTGTCGGCAGCGATGACCTGAAATTAGATTTGATGAATATTGTTATCTCCATTGCATCTCTGATTGTTCTTGTCAAGTCAATATTGTCATCGTTGCTGTCATTACAATCACAATGAATATCGTTATGATTATATTTGTCGTCGCAATGCAAATTTAATTCAGGTCAGTGTCCCCGAAATCGTCCACGGCCTCAAAATTTTCGTTGCTTTCGCCATCACCATTATCATCATCATCACTATTGTTATTATTATAATAATTATTAGTGTTATTAAAAGAACCTTAGTTCTTATTGTTTTTAACATAAGAAATGAAATGAAATAACTATAACTCCATCTTTCGAGACATCCAGGCATATTATCACTCAAATACTAGTTATTCAGTCATGTACCTTGGCTCGAGCTTCCCGTGCAGATTCCGCTTCGGCCGCCATTGCTCTTTGCATCTGAGATGGTAGATGGACGTCCTTCCTGAAAATGCAAAAATTGACTCATTTCCAAGAAAAGGAAAGGAAAAGTTCTAATAAAAATGTCATGAATGAAAACATAGACGGAATAGGATCCTTATGACACATCGCATTTATGAATATATTTAAACATAAATACCTCTTGATGCTTATTGCACATACCAATGTATCTATTAAATAACACAAAACTAATATATCCTGTAAATCAAGAACTTGTTTATCCCTTTCAGTTTATTCTACTTTGGTTTCTACAGATTGCTTTAAGCCTTAAAGTCGCATTCAAAGCTTCCTTAGAGTTTAAACTACATTTTCAACCAATCATCCACCTGGGTTTTGTAAGATAAAACTTCATTTACTTCAGAAGAATGTGTACTCTAAACTCTAAGTCATCAAGTCAACTCATAACCATGAACAGCGCTCGGCAGAGCTCTACACTTTCCGTACGGAAATTCGGCAACCGCGCAGTACCAGCACTAGAACAAGCACACATCATCATTCAATAATGCAAACGTATTTAGCAAGTAGTACACATTCTGCAGAAATAAATGAAGTTTTAGCTTACAAATCTTAAGTTTGAAATGTGACAGGCATAATAAACTTCTAACAATTTTCAGAAGTATGAGAGAGAGAGAGAGAGAGAGAGAGAGAGAGAGAGAGAGAGAGAGAGAGAGAGAGAGAGAGAGAGAGAGAGTATGTCGGCCTGTCTTCGCAAAACAGATAAATCAAATAAATATTCCGCTTAGTTAATCGAGAAGAATCAAGGAATGAACTTGACCCGAGTACAGTGTTCTTGTGGTTCTTCTGGCCCTAACATAAAGGATCTTGTTTGAGAACCGTCAATAACCTCGTTCTCGAGTTAAGAACCGACACCACCTGTGAGAATGAAGTAGACAAGAACAAAAATGGCGGAACATGTCGAGCATTGATCCGCCATGTTTTTTGCTCCGAGATCAATTCGACATGTTAGGACAAGCCCACTCAGTAACAATTGAGAACATATGTGAACGTGTTCATGTTGTTTGGGTGAGATTCCAGAAATAGTTTCCCAAAGACGGCCAGTGTATTTGCCACACCTCGACTGCTCATAACACTGAACACGTATGAAGCGAGTACGATCAGCTAAGAATGGTAAAACTTACTTAAATACGTTGATATATAAATATGAAGTCGAGAATGTGCAGTTCACAAATTTTAAAATTTCAAGTAGAAGTGAAATTCTTTGTTATCGTCTTTTTTAAATGCATCTTTCACCCGCATCCCCCGCACCCCCAACACCAGTAGTTAACAGCCATTACCCAGTCTAATAATAGTAACCATGTGCTTTATGTAGGTGACTAGGTGCAATAGCTAGATTCAATACTACAGTCCTATGCTCTTCCTGACAGATTAAGCTCGAGTTGCACCTAGTCACAATGTCATTTTACTGTTAAATCTACTGAATTCCTACAAATTGTTTGTTTATGAACTACTGAAGCTTAGGGTTAAACTTAACAACAACTTACAAAGTTATGCGAAATTTATACTGGAGTATATCTAAGAGTAATTAGAAAACTGAGTTTGCTCATAATTTTCTGAATATTGCAACATTGGAGAAATCTGAGTTTTATGTCCAGTGAATGAATAGCAAATGAATATCAGATTGACTGACAAACGATTGAAATGACCACACTCACGATGGAAAATAAGGACTATAGGTTTATAGCCCAGGTTACTTACATTTCAACTCTCTCGACTTTCACTCCCCAAGAATCAGTGGCAGAGTACTTCCTGCAAACAAATAATAATAATAATAATAATAATAATAATAATAATAACAATAATAATAACAGTAATAGTAATAATATAATTATATATTGGAAATATTAGCGAAATGAGATAGTATTTTTTCATATCCGAATGTCATAGCAAAGTAGCAATGCTGTAGGACTGTAGGTGGTTCTTTCGCGATAAAATAAGCCATTGCTTGTTGTCTCCCTTTTTATTTTTTTGAAGCAGCCCTCTGAGTATGAGATTTAGTTTGGGACAAAAAATTCAAATTCAGTTTTTTAAGTAAAAACTAATTCTGAACTTTTCCTCAGAAAAACTTAGAATTATATATCTATCAGAGTATTTTATATATCTCATGCCTCGTAATACTAGATGAGTTTGCATCATATAGAAATACTGCATCATGGGTAATCTGGGTAGTAACTTTGAACTTGAGGGTTTCTTGGCTTTTTTATTACCTACAGCCACGATTAATTTTCTTCTTACTTTCTTGTCTTAATTATGAATTTTCAAACTCTAATTTGTTTCAGGGCTGGTGAGAAAATTTTAAAAAATAAATGTTTTTTATGTTTCCAACTCACTACTTCCAAAATAGAGAGCTAACCGTTCCAGATACGTTTCGGTGCTGTTATTGTGGCTGCTGCATACATTGTTTAAAGCTTATATTTTTTAGTTTGCTGCCAAAATAATTTCCAGAATATATAGCCATGAGTATGTTTTGGCGCTCTAACCAAAAGCTGCCTATTCCAGCCTAGAATTAATCAAATAAAAGCATATACTTGTTCACGTGTGAAAAAGTGCGGTACATAAACTACGGATATTCATGGTGGTCACCTGTGTCTGCCAGCTTGATCATGTTTATACGGTTCTGTTAAACTGAGTGTAAACCTCGGTTACACATTGGTCAGACTAATGACATTGCACGATCACAACCAAGATTGCCAAAACGTCTGACCAGAGATCGATGTGAAAAGATTTCCAGTTCAGAGATGCGCCGAAACAAAAAACCCAGGATTTCAGATGTACCTGCATACGATGCCTGATCCTCTCTCGGTCGGTCAGGAGCTCGGTCAGCAGCTTGGTGCCCAAGTTGTTTCGTAACGTGGTCGCCGCCAAAAGTTTAGTAGATTGGTGAGCGTTCTCGACATTAATTATAGACATCATGGCGTCAAATATACGGGCGTAAATGACGGCGTCAACAGCAACAGTTACTGAGTCTCTTGTCAGTATCTGAAATTCCATGAAGAATGGGAGGGAATTACTGTGTATTTTGTCTTATTCGTAGACAATATAAGATTAAGCATATTTTGAACTCATTGTGACGGTGGTGATCTTGGTTGTAGTGGTAGTAGTAGCAGTCGTGTTTTGCTGTTGTTGTTGTTTTTGTTGTAGCTGAAGATATACTAGTAGTTTTATTTTTACTTAGTAGTAATAGTTTTCGTAAAAAAAAATCAGAGGTGGTGATGGTCACACTAGCAATAGCAGAAATAGTAGTAGTTTTGCTTACTAGTAGTATTAGTAGCAACACATTCTCTAGGTGATATCAGTGGTGGTCATGGTCACATTAGAAGTAGTAGTATGAGTAGTTTTACTAAGTCGTAGTAGTAGACAAAACAGTATGGGTGATATCAATGTTGATCATGGTCATAGTGATAGTACTAGTAGTAGTAGGGGGAGGAGGAGGAGTGATGGTGGGGGAGGAGGAGTGATGGTGGTGTAGTGGTGGTTGTGTAGTGGTGGTGGTGTAGTGATAGTGGTGTTGAAGTAGTAAAAAAATGACAAGGTAGACAAAGAAGAAGATGTACAGCTACTGTTGCATAAGTACAAATAAAGTAGTTTTATTCACTGGGTGCGCGACAATTCTTATAAATTACAACTCTCTTTAAACTCCCACGTGCCTGCTGTGGTGGAATATTATAAGGGAAAGTTCTCAAATCCACACTTCTGAAGGAGTCCGCACAGGGAAGAAGGAAAAACAAACCTGTCAAGAGAAAGACATTAAAATAAATCATCTTGGATTAATTTGTTTCATTGCTTCAGGAGAGAGAGAGAGAGAGAGAGAGAGAGAGAGAGAGAGAGAGAGAGAGAGAGAGAGAGAGAGAGAGAGAGAGAGAGAGAGAGAGAGAGAGAGAGAGAGAAAGAGAGAGAGCGAGATCGCTTTAAGAAAGATGAATGCTTCTATCTATCTATCAAGGAAATCAAGTCAATTATACACTAAACACGCACAGTAGTACAAGAGAGACAAGTAGACAAACAGACAAAATGACGGATATATAAACATCAAAGATAGTGCATTAGGAGATAGATAGATAAAGCAGTTGTAGCCAGCGACAATGCGAATGGAAAATGCAGTGTCCTTCATAAAGAAAACCAGCAGTACTTCGGACAGAGACAGAAAGACAAACAGAATGACATACACTTTGATTCCTAATCCGGACCTACAGCGCCACCTTTCTTAACTCGACCCAGTCGGAAAATAACGGCTCTCTCATATTCTTGTACAACCTGTAAGGAAATTAATTGATGCATGAATATTTTTATATAGAAAAGGCCTATTAAGAAAACTTGTTTTCGTTAATGACTTGCATATTGTGCCTCACAAGAGTCACAACGTTCTGATAAACAGAAGTTTGGATAAACGAGTTTGAGTTATACCAAATCTGCTCGTCCAATAGATATACATGTGTATGATTGGGGTACACTGATAACCCAGATACACGAGGTTTGGCTAAAGGAGCATTTACTGTATATCTCCTAATGTACTTGTACTATTTGTGTGTATATAACTTATGAATGGGCTATAATTTCAGAAATACAAATATGCATGCGGCATTAATTTGTGGCAAGCTCAGAATAAAAATTCATTATCCGTGATAAGACAATAATTATACACGCAGTCTATCACTGTTTACTACAACTTCATTTGTTTTCGATTTTTGTTTGAAATTCCGTAACGTGTCCCATTTTTGGATGCCGTAGAGGTGTTAATACGGAGTGGTAGCTGTAGTAGTATTAGTAGTAGTAGTAGTAGTGGTAATTATTATTGTTGCTGTCAGATTATTGTTCCATTCGTCTTTTGTCAATATATTGCTTTGTCACGAACGGTTAGAGCTGTTTACCTTGTCTGCCTTGTCGAAACCACCGTACTTATTTTTCTTCTGAACTGCGTTACGATTTTATATCTAGTATCTCTTATCTGAACGACAGTGTATTCTAATAATTGTTCACATGATCATCATACCTAAAAAACGATCTTCGACGTATTTTAAATTTATATCAGTATATCAGTATAAGATACTGCATTTCCAAATGTTTCCAACATGAGGGACGAAGGGATATAACGCTCACTGTCTGTGAAGGGTCGATTACTGTTTTACTTGTTAAACTTTTCAGCTCACAAGAATAATACATAAACTGTCATCATCGCTGTCATCATCGCTGTCATCATCACTTCTGTAAGCAACATTAAGGAAGACAATTATTTACTAATACAGAGATGCAAGTATACATATAGAGGAACAGAAATGCAGAAAGCAATTCTTTATAACTTACCTTGATCGAACACAAGAGATAGACGGGGAAGCTGAGAAAAAATATAAGGAAGAACATTCCGATCAAAATATAGCCGCAGCAGCCGACGCTTCCATCTGCATCAATATCATTCCTGTCTGTTGGGGAAGACAATATATCAATAAGTGAAGAGATGCATCAATATCATTCCTGTCTGTTGGGGAAGACAACATATCAGTAATTGATAAACTGCATCAATATCATTCCTGTCTGTTGGGGAAGACAATATATCAATAAGTGAAAAGCTGCATCAATATCATTTCTGTCTGTTTTGGAAGACAACATATCAATAAGTGTCCATCCGCATCAATATCACACCTGTCTGTTGGGGGAAAACAACATATCAATAAGTGTAAAGCTGAGTGAAAAACTGAGACTTTCAAAATTCTTCTGAAGGATATGGGTTGTAGGTTTATCAAAAATCATTTCCCCACTCGTGTATAATTAGACTCATAAACAAAACCTCCTCCACCCCACCGTGAGAGTAATTTAGATGATCCCTTATGTACATTCACTTTGCAAAAATGCCATAGTAATTTAGGGCTAAATTCATACGTGTGGGCGTTGGTATGTAATCTGAACAAGATTCTCATACTGTCATCGACTTAAAACTCGTATATAGATTATCCGAGGTACAAGGATTAGGCCGACTGTTGTACGAGAAAGTGCATTATAGGACGATAGCAGTGATTAAAAGGGGAGTCGAGCTCAGTACCGGAGACCGGTGTTCCAACAACTTAACCAAGATCTCTAATTCTTGTATGTAAAGTGGCCATAAACCTTTCATGCCAGCACAAGATTATATCGTTCCATTTTGCATGGATTAAAATGAAAACGGAATTAATCAATACAGACAATGTACAGGCCTTGCAAATTTTGCGTAATGATGTACCATTGTGAAAATGTACCAGTTTGCTGACCCAACCTAGTCGATTTCGCAACAATGTAGACATATTTTCTAGATAGTCAGTATTTGCCTGAGTACTAGCATTTCAGACTTCATTCGACATCGGAATTCATCCGTCATGCCTGTCTCTTTCAGGTTGCCTCGAATTAACTATTTGATTTTAGACTGTTTGCCTCGAATGAACTATTAGATTTTAGACTGGTTCTCTATTTGTGGAGGATACGCTCATTATCGAGACTTATGATTCAGGAAACCAGGAGAACCCAAAGTGGATATCTGCAGGGTTAATGCACAAGTTAGGTTTTTATATCAAGTCAATGCAGCTTTCTTAAATAAGTCGTCTGAAGAGGATAATTCGTTATGGCTCGCTCGAGTAATCTAAAATGCCTTAAGACAACATAAATAAAGCATCACATGTGCAGACTGCAGGAAAGGGGGTATTATTTTCATGCTGAATAGAGTATTAATTTTGCTAGATGCTAAGATGGACAATGCTAATATGTACAATATGTAATAATGTACAATGCTACAATACAATGTACAATACAATGTCATAATGTACAACGCTACAGTACAATGTACAATACAATGTAATAATGTACAACGCTACAATACAATGTACAATACAATGTAATAATGTACAATGCTACAATACAAAGTACAATACAGTGTAATAATGTACAATGCTACAATACAATGCACAATATGTAATAATGTACAATGCTACAATACAATGTACAATACAATGTAATAATGTACAATGCTACAATACAAAGTACAATACAGTGTAATAATGTACAATGCTACAATACAATGCACAATATGTAATAATGTACAATGCTACAATACAATGTACAATACAATGTAATAATGTACAACGCTACAATACAATGTACAATACAATGTAATAATGTACAATGCTACAATACAATGTACAATACAATGTAATAATGTACAACGCTACAATACAATGTACAATACAATGTAATAATGTACAACGCTACAATACAATGTACAATACAATGTAATAATGTACAATGTTACAATACAATGCACAATATGTAATAATGTACAATGCTACAATACAATGTACAATACAATGTAATAATGTACAATACTACAATACAATGCACAATATGTAATAATGTACAATGCTACAATACAATGTACAATACAATGTAATAATGTACAATGCTAAGAAAAAAGGATTGCGTGTTTGATTTATAAGATTCGTCTTCAGTTGATACAAGGACAACATCCACATAAGTAATCTAATAAAGATTCCCCCATCTCAGGTTTTAATCTGAACCTTTGATAATATTAAACTAAGTCTAGCATTTGAAAAAGGAATATGTGACTGAGTACAGCTTTTGTGCGATATACTTGAACATCGTGTGTATGAAATTCAATTATAATGAACGGCATACAAACAAGCAGAGTTTATATATTCCCTCTCTATATTGAGCTAAAATATTAAAGTAAACAAGAAATGAAATGGCAAAAAGAATAAAGGAGACCGAAACAAAGACTCTTATAATTTAAAAGCAGTTTGTATATACTTGAAAGCTTGTAAAAATTGTTATTCATATTTAAAATCTAGAAGCCACCAAACCTAGAATCTATGTGGCCTCCACAACTCGACATATTCCAAAACTCCTTGTCACTACATGTATATCTTTAATTACTTTGAAATGGCAGACTTACATATCTCATTCTCGCAGTAGTCCTGATACAGACTAAAGTATTTAGTATAAACCTTACTGACTATAATCCATTATAGTCTGGTGTTAAGAATTAATATATTTTTATTTATTTAATGATACTGATTTTGATGTTTTGAAAACAGAGTTAAGTTTGAATTGGCATGGAAGAAAGGCTTGACACATTTTAAAATAAATATTCGTAAACCAATTGATATTTCCGCCATTTTGGTGCTAATTCAGCACTACAAGATCTTTTGAAAAATCTAAGTTTGCCTCTAAGAGAAATTTTAAAGCTATTTGATTAAGTAAAGAACGGCCACACAAGGCTAATTGTTCCTGAGACTATTTCAAATAGGAATTACTCTTCGACCTTCTCGAAACAATCAACGAATCAACTCGCAGACAAACAAACAAATAATTCAACAAACAAGCGGAAAAACTGCAACTGTGGATGTATTAAGCGTATAAAGTTCCTAAGATTGCAGGTAAATAAAATCTCGAAACACAAGATGATAATGCGCATAGTAGAAGGGTTATTTTACATATATCTGGAAAAGGTCCATGAATTCCGAGTTGCTCAGATTCGCTACTAACACAACTGAAAGTAGTCCAAAAATACAGGCAATAGTCAATCGGAACACCTCGCGGTGTTTCTAAAATAATTATCTTTGGAAATACTCTGATAGAGTGATGTGGCGTAAAAAGAGGAAACTCGCCGAGAAAAGCGTGCATTTTATTTTCCAGGAAGCCATATATGACGAATTTATTGATACAAATTGTCATTCTTTACATAATTACCATATACTGTCCGCCTGTTTGCTACATCTACCTTGTCGTCTGGATAAACTGAAAATTACCACAGGGAGACAGAGAAACAAATGTTTATTATATCATCGTTTTAAGAATTAAATGGATTTTAATTGCCAAATTAGACCAGCTTCGATAAGAGGACTCTTTATCGCAATTCCCAAACATTTTCATCAATTTACTTTTTGTAAAGTATTTTTCGCACCCCACCCCACTCAGAGTAATCTCCATATATATATCGCTCTAATCTGCATTAAAGTACACTTTATTCTTTGACCAACTTCCAGGTAACCAAGGGAAAGTAAATAAAAAACAAGTATCAGCTTATCAAATGGTACCGTGCAAGTAATATTAAAGAAGGACGGGACGGAGGTTTTGAATAACAGTATCTGCGACGCTTGTTTATAAAAGTGTTGAGAATGTGGTTTTGTGGGCTTAACGCGATTTTTCAGCATATGATAGGCTATGCATGTCGGCTAGTATATTTGGTGGAGGAAGAACCCAGGAAAACAACGGGAAGAACCACCAACCAACGGGAAGCTACTTGCAAGGTTTCTCACATACCCACGCTGTCCGAGCCGAGACTCAAACCCACGTGGACAGAGGTGAGATGTCAGTGATCTGTAAAAGCGAGCGCCGTAGACCACTCGGACACCCGGGGCACCGAAAGTGTTGGGAAAATGGTGCAGTTTTAACCTTATGCATCTAACAAACCCCTATCTACATACTTTTCGGTACAGGGGAAAATAGACTTTCACATCTTTCTTTCAATATATTTTTTTTACAAAATAAGGACGTTATCTTGCGTAATATAAATTACTGCACTGATACATATATGCATGCGTGCACACATTACATATATAACTAGATACATACATACGATCGATAGTTCCCATAATGTAAAGGTCTCTATCTTTATTCACTTACAAAACAAGGACTTCTTTTATTTTCTGTGTTAATTAATTTATCGATTAAATGCCATTCAGTTAAAAATTTTAAACATTTGTTGGAATCCTCTGTCAAGCATGCCAAAATGAAATAGTAATTATGTGAGGCACTTGAGAGCCAAAAGAGGCACGTGTGAGCCATACGGGAAATTAACATGGAGAGGCACTTGAGAGCCATACGGGAAATTAACATGGAGAGGTTAGTAAAGGGTCAAATGGTAACAGTGTTACAAGTGGCTGACCTCAATTGGGGTGACAGAGTAACGTTGTTAGAGTTGACCTCAATATGTGTCACTATAGGTACGTACGGGAAATCCTATGCTAAATTTGTCCATAGGTTTAACATGGATGGAGCAGTTGAGGTCAGAAGTGTTTATGTGGCAGAAGTGTTTATGAGGACAGACACCCCAGACTGTACTATCCAACACGCTGTGTGTAGTGACCAATACCCCGTCATCTACTATCCAACACCCCACACTATACCATCAACAGGCCGTGCGAAGTGACCAATACCCCGTCATCTACTATACAACACCCCAGACTATACTATCCAGCACGCCGAGTGTAGTGACCAATATCCCGTCATCTACTATCGAACACCCCACACTATACCATCATTTTAACATGGGAAGGGTAAGGGAGTGTTTATAGACACACTTTATACCAACACACTCTACAAACACACAAGGGAAAGGGATTTTTTGGTTGGAGAAAAAAGACAAAGACAGACACAAACATACACTCAACATACAAATACACAAATGTTTTTTTAGGCAATCATGGAGTAATCTTTTTTAAGAGATGTGGGTGGCCCTGAAAAGGGCAGTTGGAGTTTCGTTAACCAAGTTAACACATATCACATCTCTTCACTGGTCTTCTTCTCCTTAAACTTCTACGCACTTCAGGTCCGTTGATTAGCATCCACTTCAGGCACCCTTGTCTCTCCACATAGATTCGTCTCTTCCAGATAGCTGTAGCTGTAATCTTCGTGATAGCCCATGATGCTTTGACGTACATGGGGTAGTCCGAGTTGAAGAGCATGCCCGATACGATACTTGAAGATTCTACTGAAGTATACATCTTGTCTCGAGAACAGGTGAAACTATGTCACAAAAACGCTGGTATATGTAGTCTAAGATCTGATCGAAACGGATCGAAATGGTCCACCAATCCAAACACACGCTACAAAATGAAGGGTCTCTCTTCCAATCAGAAGAGAGCGGGGGGGGGGGGGTGACGTCACCTTTAGTATATAGGCGCCACAGCGTTCGTACGGTTTTACCTTTTGCGGCATTTTGAGTATGGCTGATACAACGAAGACGATGTATTGGGGGTGAGCCTGCTACGGAAACCTCGTATGTTCGGAATGATAGTACGACAACGGCAGCGGTCAAACATTCAACCAGAAGATTTTAATTTGGATTTTCTGGATTTTCTGTCGTCGCAAGAATTTTTGCCTGACACAAGCGTTGTACAACCTTCTTCTCCATCCTTACCTGTGATCGATGATTTTAGAAAGAGACATAAAGAAGAATTGGAAATTTGTTTGCAGCATCAGGGAGAAGCAGAAGAAGCATTTCTTCAGCAAGAAGAGGAAACACGAAAACAAGCAGAAGAAGAAGATAAGCAGAAATCTTTGAAGTGTAAAGGGCAGAAGGAAGGGAGTGCTGACAATCTAACGGTGACTCTGCTACAAGACATTTTAGCAAAGTTAAAGAATCTGAGAAACATGTATCAAACTTCTTTAACTCAACCTAAGAGAAAGAGACCATCACAGGCTCAACATTCTAAACCCATCACATCATCCACGCTCACTACTACTACAGAGATGCTACCACCACCATGGACTACTACTACTACTACTACCACTACCAAAGCAGCAGCAGCGGCAGGAGGAGTAGGACTTGGCTGTGGAAAGAGATTGAAGCAGTTAAAGCTCATGATGTCCAGTCCAATAGTTTGTTTTTGAATAAAACAAACACCCCAACGGTCCTTTTCAGGACCACCCACATTTCTTAGAAAAGAAATCAAATTGCCAAATCAAGTAAAAACTTAAAGCCCATCATTTGATTGTGTATGAGTGCTTGCATGCGTCCATACTATAAAAAATCAAGACCAAGAGACACTTACTTTTGTTTCCTTTTTGGTATATTCTCTTTTTAAAAATCACAATGAACATTTCATAACACATCCCTCAAGTTCATTTTTTCTTTCACTGTCTGTCTCTTTTCTTGAATTTCTTCACAGGCATTATGGGTTCTTTTTCACTGTCTTCCAGTCGTCTTGCCCTCTTCCATTTCTTGACGACGGGAATGGGTTCTTCTTCTTCTGGTGTTGAAGAGCCCTCGGCCTCCTCCCTCTCTTGTTTGTTCTCATTTTTCTTCGGCTTGTGAGAAGTGCAGACAAGAACCCATCTATTTTCACTGTCCCCATTGTAGTAAGATTCCAGGAGGACGTGAAAAAATCTTTCGTGGCCCCAACACTCTTGCCGATTTTTCCCAATGGATTTTAGATCCTATCGACGACACTTGGAGCGAAGAGGACATTCAACGTTACGGGGACTGTCATCGATATGATATGGCTCACAATTTCTCGGGATACGATGGACAGTTTCTGTTGAAATATTATTCAGAACAAGGTACCGAATGCCCCCAAGTCACCATGAACTGAGCCAAACTCATCTACATGAAAGTGGAGGAAGTACAATTCAAAGATTCCATGCGTTATTTGACCATGCCTTTGAGTCGAATGCCTAAAACATTTGGAATGACAGAAATGGACAAAAGGGTATTTTCCCCACTTGTTCAATACCGTAGCCAATCAGCACGTAGTGCTTCCACATTTGCCTGACGGTCACTATTACGACCCCGACGGGATGCACACCGAACACCGAAAAACCTTCTACGCTTGGTACCACGCACACTCTTCAGACCCGTTTGATTTTCAAGAAGAAATGCTGAATTATTGCCGATCCGGTGTGGTCATTTTACGCCGTTGCTGTAGAAAGTTTCGACAATTATTTCTAGATTACGGAGAAGTCGATCCTTTGAAGGAAATGTGTACCCTAGCCAAAACGTGTCTAATAGTGTACAGACAAAGTTCATGTCCGAGAACCAACTTGGCATCATAGACCCTAACACTTATCTCTCGGCCAGTCATCAATACTATGCCAAAGCTATGCGTTGGTTGCATTACTTGTGCGAAAAAG
This sequence comes from Margaritifera margaritifera, assembly GCA_029931535.1. Taxonomy (NCBI): domain Eukaryota; kingdom Metazoa; phylum Mollusca; class Bivalvia; order Unionida; family Margaritiferidae; genus Margaritifera; species Margaritifera margaritifera. The sequence continues at coordinate 962,421 of JAQPZY010001237.1, forward strand.
AAGACAAATGCATACAACATGCAAGAAACGGGGGAGAAAAGAAAATTGGAAGTCTTTCTGTGGATGGATGGGATTTAGAAAACCCTCATACGGTGTACGAATTTCAGGGATGCTTGTTTCACGGATGCCCTACCTGGTTTCCTGAATGAGACCTCAAAAATTCTTTCACAGGAGTCACCGTGGAAGAGTTATACGAACACACATACCAACGCCGCCTGAAGTTAGAAAGACAATGATACCATGTGATAGAAATGTGGGAGCACGAGTACAATCGACTTTTCAAAACCGATCCAGAATTTAGACGCATTGCCGAAATTTACGACATGGTAGACATCGAACCTTTGGACCCAAACACAGTTTGTTTGGAGGATGAACCAATGCCACACGCTTGCTGTACGACGTAGACAATATCGAGGAGAAGAAATCCAATACATCGACGTGTGTTCGTTGTATCCTTGGGTGTGCAAATATAAGCGATTCCCTACCGGACCCCCTGAAATCCTGATAGAACATATCGATGTGGAACACATTCGTCAATACGAAGGATTGATCAAATGCAAAGTCTTACCCCCGACAAACTTGTACCATCCTGTCTTACCCCATCATTGCCAAGGAAACCTGATGTTTCCTTAATGCCGTACGTGTGCTGAAACATGCAATCAAGATCACCCTTGTGACCAGGCGGAGGAAGAACGCTCTTTGAGAGGAACGTGGGTCACCGTCGAATCGTTTCAGGCTCTGGATCGGGGATACCGCTTGTTAAAAAGACGAGGCCTCGAATCCAGGCATTTTCTCAAGCTACGTCAACGAAATTCTCAAACTGAAACAAGAATCGATCGAGTCCTGTACTTTGACACCGACAGTTGTACTTACATCCATCGCCCTGGTAGCTAACACCCCACCATCGAAGGATATCGTTTAGTTGCATGGACGGACGAGCACCCCCAAGAGACGATCCTCAGTTTTGCCAGAGGTGGTCCTAAAAATTACGGCTACCGATACTGAGACCAACAAGGCCAACTCCATACCAAAAAATGCAAAGTCAAAGTCAAAGGACTGACACTGAATTATCGAGCCAGTCAAGTGGTGAACTTTGAGGTCTTGAAAAATGCTTTACAGATCAAGATCAAGACTTTCGAGTGAAAACTTTATAACCCCACAAAATCGTACGTTGGCCAAACCACCAAATCGTCAGTCGCCCATTTAGATAAAGTCTATCAAATTGTCTACCAGAAACGAGTGCGACTTCCAGACCAGAACACTTTGCCGTACGTACACGCTGATCTTCACTAGAACAGACAGTCACTAAGATTGATGATGACTTCAACATAGCAACCTTGTGATGGACCGACTGCAGACTTCAAGCTGAAAGAATAAAAACTTCCAGTGGTCTTGCCTGACTATTGTGATTGTGCCAGTCTATTGAACAAATTCAAAAAATGGCCTAAACATAGGAATTGATTATCCACTTCCAACTCTTTAGCCAGAGCAGGATTTGTCTTCTTTGGGTATGGAAGCAAAGTGCAGTGTTTCAGTTGTGGTGTAACAATTCGTATGGACTATCAAGATTCAGCTATCCTGGAACATGTCAGATGGTCTCCAAGCTGTGGTTACCTTTCTTTGATGCTTCCACAGTGCGAACAGTACTGCTCTTCGGTATAAAAAGAGACAACTTCCAAGACCAACAATTCATTGTGACTCCAAACGTTGACCGAGCAAGAAGAAGAAGAATATGAATACTAATTCCACACAGCCACTGAGTGAGGGGTCTACTATGGACTCCATGTTTGATCACGACATCGAGTGCGATGCGGTACCTTGCGATGAGACGGATGCCGCACTCTTTCACATCAGCGATGCAGCTTACCGATCCTCTGGGACAATCGAAAGCGATGTCGTTCGTATGCCTTACCGACCCACTCGCGAAAGCGATGCAGCACGACGCCCTTTCTTCTTTACTGGTCAATGTGATGCTAAGGGTGCACTTACCTGTGGATGCCATCCATACACTGGCAAAGTATTCACGTTGCCTGTAGCTTTGCTTGGCTATTGTGACTTTGAAAGGCGATTCCAGACGTTCAAAAATAAATGGCCTAAATTTCTGGAAGGACTTACTCCCAAAGCTTTGGCCAGAGCTGGATTTGTCTACTTGGGAGAAGGAGATTAAGTTCAGTGTTTCACCTGCGGGGTGACACTTCACGAATGGGAGTATAAAGGCTCAGCTTCCTTGGAACATGCAAGATGGTCTCCGTGCTCTCAGTACCTGCTTTTGGTCGGTCCAAAGAAGTAATATGTCGGATACTTTAGAAGAGCACATTCGTCGTTTGCCTCCGGAGCTGCGAGAACGCATTTAACAAGAGTTGGTCCAGATTCAAGTGATACGCAAAGAACAATTACATCCTTTACGACATAGACGTTTAACCATTGGTATCTGAATGCTATAAAAGTACTGATTAGTTTCAAAGTATTCAAATGGTCAGACATACATGAAGGACTAGATGACACCTTTAAGAGTTTGGATGACATAACCTACAATGTGACACTGTTACACAGAATTCGATGGAACGAAGTTCAGGAAAAAGTTACAAACTTAGAGGAATAAAAAAATCTTTTAAAAGAAGTGCCTTCACGCCGTCTGAGGTGTAGAAAGGTAATCACTGAATGTCTTGGATATTCTTTACCACCCGATTACATTTGGCACTTGTGTGACTATTTCATCAAAAAGAAAATGACTACTTTAGAGGAGTACATTCAGAATCTGCCTTTGAAGCTGCGAGAACACATTTACAGAGAGTTTGTCAAGATACAAGTGAAACGCAAACTCAAAGTCATTTCGCGATTTTTAAACTATTGCTATTTCCACAGTATAAGATGACTGATTCTTAGTAGCAACTATCACAGATGCCTTGGAGTAGACTATCACCAAAGATACAAACCTTGTGAACCTGGATATAAAGGTTGACCGTGCCACGACCGTTTTCTTCAGTCGTGGAACGAATTCCGTGGAAGGAAGTCAATGATAGTGTTCGGACCTTAGAGGATTACAGACGACTGATACACGAACTGCTTCCATTGAATTTTGGACGCTATGTAATGTGTGTGTTAGTGACTACTTTTCTTGCATTTCGTTTCCCTGGAAATTCGTTGTGGACTATTTTTGATGAACAGTACATGCACAAGGACATGACCATTCACACTTTATCGGTGCACGAAACACAAATTGTGCTCAAAGTGTTGAGAATCGTGATGAACACAAGTTGTGTACCTCCGCGTGAAGAAGACATTTGTCAAATTGTATCTACACTTCATACTTACCAAGAAGTGTGAATCGCTAGTTGGTTACACCAACAACTTAACGATTGGAAAGATGTATGTGACTAGAAAAGTTTTGGTTTCGATGCTTGGCTACAAGAAGTGGCACACTATGCCAAAGACCTTGCGTGCCACAAATCATCCAAAACAAAAAGAACAAGTGAACTTAGAACCAATGTCAAAAATGACATTTTTTGCTTTATGTGTTTTCTTGTTTTAATTCTGGAGATGTAAATATATTTTGTTTGTTTCAAACAATAAACGTGTATGAAATGTATAAAATGATTGTGTCTTTCCTGTTCCTCTCAAAATTCTCCATACATCAGTCATGGTTGCATCCTCCTCTTCATCCTCTTCTCTTCTCAAATTGATTGACGAAAAGCTAGATCGTCAAAGTTGGGAAGCTTTGTATCTGTGCCATCCATTTAACATGTTGATTGCTGGATCCAGTGGTTCAGGCAAAACCGAATTTGTAAAACGTTTGATCGAACACAAATCTCATTTGTTTGATCGTCCCCCTCAACGTATCGTGTGGTGTTACAAAGATTGGCAATCGTCTTACACCTTACTACAAGAAAGTCAAGGATAAGCCATTTCGTTTGTCTAAGGCATTCCTCGCGAAGAAGATGGGATCGTGTCTGACTTGAGTCAAACACATATGGTCATCTTCGATGACGTGTTAGGAGAAGACGAAGAAGAAATTAAACTTTGGTTTACACAAAAGGACATCATCGTATAGCCAGTATCATTTACAGTACTCAAAATTTATTTCAACAAAGTAAAGCCAATCGTACCATCAGTCTCAATGCCCATTATGTAGTGTTGTTTAAAAGCCCCAGAAACAAATCTCAAGTGCAAGTGTTAGCCAAACAGTTAGACACTCCTTGGCTGAATTATGCGTACGATGATGCCACTCAAACACCTCATGCGTATTTACTCATCAATTTAAAACCCACCACTCCCAATTATTTGAGATTTCGTACCCAATTGTTTCACCATTGGTGTCAAGAAGGAGGTCCTGTCATTTACACGTACTCTTCGGCAACTTTCTGAAAGAAAAAACCTATAAAAATATCCACCACGTCATTTCATTCCCACAGTCTTCGAGATGACTTCCTTTCAATCTCACCCTCCTGCCAAACTGATTCGTGCCCTGTATGGCATCAGTCGCGAAATGCACAAGTCCGTGCCCATTTTTTGAAGCTAGTCTCAAAGAAGTTTTACTATGGTTTACTTTGACAGCACGTCAATTACTTCAAGGCATCATTCACATCCCTCATCAAACCAAACTTTTTTTGAAAAACATAAAAGAGCGTTGTCACAACTGGCAAATCCAAGAATCGATCCACACACTAAAAACAAATCATTTGACACCTGGTGGTAGTGGTTCTTTAGGAGATGTCATTATTCGTTCTCTTTTGAAATGGGATCCTAATGCCCAAGCCAAAACCAAGAAGAAGAAAACAAACCAAAAACAAATCCCCTCAAAGACGGCCTCATACAACCACCACACACAAGAAAAGAAAAACCCCAAGAAGAAAAGCCCTAAGAAGAAAAGCCCTTCCAACAAAAACCAACAACATCTCCTGCTGCCAGAAAGAGAGGTACTGCTGCTAGGACGCGCACGTACTCCCGAAAGCCACCCAGTGCGGTGACGGTGTCTCCTTCTCCGTCCACTTCTTCTTCTTCTTCGCCCTTTGTGATGATGCCTGCCAAATCTGAAGACCCGTATTTCCTAATTTGATGTAGAAATGGAAACCTATTTCGAAAATCACTTCTCTAGGGGCATCTACTTCGGCTGCTCTTGTTAAAAAAGTGGCTCACCTAACACCAAAGTCCAAGACAGAACCGGCGTGTTACAATGTTTACTGGATTTATTCAATCAAGAACTGACACGATTTTGTCCGTTGAAAACACCTCATCGTCGAATGATGCCTGTCATGAAGATGGTACGCCGTGCTGACCATCAGTGGAGACGAGTTCCAGTATATAAAAGAAGTGTGGCATCAGAATGACCTCAGTTGTATTTTGCTCCTGACACCAAAATTAACCCCACAAAGTGCACACTACCACCAAAACCCTAGTCGTCCCAAAAAAGGCAAAATCAAAAAAAGGATTCCCACCTCGTCTCGTCAAACATTGGGATGTGTTGTCCGTCCTGACTAAATCCAATCCTTCCATGCGAAAACAACTCATTCAAAGAGCCCCTAAAGAAATCATCGATACCGTGTGTGAATGTTGTTTTAACGTTTTGAAAGGAACGGTACCTTTGTCCAAGATACAAAAACAAAAATTAGGGAAAATATTAGAACGTTCTTCGCCAAATGGTCAAAAAGGAAATACCTCTGAGTCAAATGGAAAAAATGCTGGTGCAACGAGGAGGATTTCTACCGATGCTGATAGGACCGTTGCTACAAATAGCGTCTCCTTTGTTAGGATCGATTGCTGGACCCCTTTTAGGAGGAGTCATGAGAAAAAGACGAAAAGAAAAAGAAGATACAAAGGACACCCTTCTCTGGAACGACAGCACGCTTGTACCTTTGGATCGTATGGAAGGACAAAAACTGACTTTAGTTCTTTACAAACGATGGATGGAACCCCATCGTTGGTTCGAACAACGGATACCTCATTTACCTCCCAATCCGAATCTCAGCGAGATGTCACAGTTACAACAAGAATTACAATCGTTAATGGTTCGAAGTAATTTGTCAGAAGCAGAAAAATCGCAACGGTACGGCCAGCTATTCCAACGTCTTCAACTCTTTCACCAGAAAGCTTTAGACGAAACAGCTAAACCCACTCTGAGTGATTTCAAGGCCATGATGAAAAGCGAACCTAAAACCACAAAGAAAGACACCGCCACGGGGATGACAGATAAAGACAACCCACGAGAAGTGTTTCAAACTCCGTCTGCTCCCGTCCCTAGTAAGATTGCAGCTTCCTTGTTGACACCCTCCCCTGCGCCTCAACGAGAAGAAATGAAAGCTTGGTTTAAAAAGATGATGTCCACCACTTTTTCAGCAGAAGAAAACAAGAAAGAAGGGAAGACAGAAGCGAAAAAAGACATCAAGAAAAAAGTCACCCATTCACAACCAAGTCCTGTAGCTCGTCGGACGCGTCGAGCTTCGTGCAAAACCTCCCCTACCCCACGACTCCAAAAGTAGTATCGAACAGTGGGTGACTTATTGAGCAGAAAAACATGGAAACACTTTTGGCCAGCATTTACTACAAGCCATGCACATGCTGAAGGTTATGGCAGAGTTCAAAAATTGTATCTGGCAGCTAAAGCAAATTGAAAAGTGTACTTTTGCCAGAAGTACGACAATGGTTACAAGAACAATCGACGTACACGTTACACAAACCCATTGGACGAAAATATTCCAGAAGTCAAACCAAAGTGGCTGGCATCGATCATCAATGGCAAGCAGATTTAGCCGATGTCTCTCATTTGGCAGCCTACAATCGGGGTTACAAATATTTGTTTTGTATCATTGACGTGTTTTCCAAATCAGAATGGGTCGTTCCTTTGACTTCTAAAAGCAGTGCCGAGTTGGTACGCGCTTTAAAACTGGTGTTGAAACAAAGTGGTTGTCACCCTTTACGATGGCAAACAGACAAAGGCACCGAATGTTTGAACCAAATTTTTCAAAAAGAATTGAAACAAGGCCACGTTCATTTTTTTACCTCTGAAAATCCTGAAATCAGAGCCAATGTCGTGGAAAGTTTTCAAAGAACTTCATGTGGAAATATTTTACACATCAACACACTCTCAAGTACATCGACGTGTTAGCACGTCTGGTCAAAGCTTACAATCAATCGTACCATCGTAGCATCGGATGTGCCCCCGAAGAAGTCACCCCTGAAAACGAAGTGAAGGTATTCAATCGATTGTTTGGAACGCCGAAGATTGGACACAAGAAAGCAGTGGTACTCAAGACGGGAGATTGGTTTCTCATTGGAAAAACCAAACGCACTTTTGACAAAGGTTATTTACCGAACTTGACCACCGAATTGTTTCGTGTCAAGTTCGTGGACGTGATCCTCCTGTCTATAAACTGCAAGATATGCACGGAGTGTTAAAAGGAACTTTTCACTTGCCTGAGTTACAACGAGTGACCAAAAAAGAAGACGACTTGTACGATATCGAAAGCATTCTCGAACGAAGAACGCGTAAAGTGGGTACACGTCGAGTGGAATAAGTCAAAGTGCGTTGGAAAGGATATCCTCCTAGTTTTGATTCTTGGATTGCCGCTTCCCAAGTCGTTGACGATAAAAAGAAGAAGTAACCATCTTGCCGTTCAACACAGCAGCTATCACATCTTCACAGAGTTCCTCTCTTCAAGAATTACAAAAGCAACCTTTGTGGGTGTGCTGCGGAAAACGTGTGCCTAAAAATCAAATCGTCTTTTTATGCCAAATCTTTGTGGTATATTGTGTCATCGGAGCAGCGATTGCCAATCTGAGTTTGCAACAAGGTGACAAACAATTGTGGACCATTTAACTCGCAGTTGCATAGGTTATCTTCTGCCTAGCCCTTCCTAGAAATATAGTACAGACAGTAACAACAACCACAACGGTGCGGTCAACGCCAGTCATCCTTCTTCCAGTCACAATAACAACAGCAGCCCTCTTTTGGAACATTTAGAACATCATTCTCCTTTGACCTCGAGTGACTCATCGGACACCAGAACCCTCGAACAATGAACAACCAATTGTATTTAACTCAGCCACATTTCTATGGATGTGTTTCCCAACAATACCTTATGTTGTTTCACTGCCAAGTTACCTCAGTCCATACGGTTGGATCACGACGTTCATTGGGAAGTGGCTTTAGTAGAAATCATTCATCCTATGCAAGTCGGGAATGTGTGAGGAAATCAAACCACTTTTGTCGTCGAAATCCTGCACGAACAAGTGCAAGAACACTTGGACAAAAATGATCCTGGCTTTTACGAATTCAAAAGACCAGCACCCGCCAATCCTCAATTAAGTATCTATCACATTAAAATTCCTACAGGCTATTATTTTAGTGCTCGACACCATTGCGGCTATTTTCAACGACCAGTTTGGCAAAGCCTTGGAGAAAGCTGGCAAAACTATCCTAATCGAGTATCATTACATTGCTCTCCGTCTAAAAATGTGTTTTTCGGACGCCAAAATATTGTCCATCACTTTTTGTCCTGAGTTGTTTGCTATGTTGGGTTTAAACACGAACATAGCACCGCAATCAAAAGACATCAACAACAACGATCGATTTTACAAGTATTTTAGCTACACTGTCGAATTGAACGAAGAACTCAATTTATTGTTGTGTATTCCGATGTGGTGGAGTACAAAGTGGTGGGAAACACAGCCGCTCCGTTACTGAGAGTCATTCCTTTCGAAGCGGATTCTGCTGTCATTGCGTACGAGGAAGGTGGAAACACGTATCACGTTCACCGTGAATTTGTACATCCTCATTATCTTCCAGTCAGTAAATCGTATTTTGACAGTGTCAACATTAGTATAAAAGAAGATCTGGAACAAAATATTCTATTCTCCAAAGGAAAAGTCACGGTGAAACTACATTTTTGAAAACGGTTCTCCAGTGAATTGTAACACAAGATGTATCCTGTGTACCGAGGAGTTGCTCGACAGCGAGGACATGGTTTAGGAGATATGTTAAAATCCGCTTTTCGTACGGTGGCCCCAATCTTGAAACCCATGGTGACTCAAGGATTGCATGCCTTGAAGGATACCGCTTTGACGCAAGGAAAATATTTTCTTCAAAACGCCCTCATCGACAAACAAAATCCTAAAGAAGCCTTTATGAGAGCAGGAAAAAATGTGTTGCTACACACTGGAAAAGATATTTTGGTCGCCGAGAGACCCCTATAAATTCGCTTCACACTTCTGGACCTGGCATTACATCTTCCTCAGCGCCACAGCAAGGACAAGGCAGAAAAGAAACGTCTCATAAACACAGTGATCAGAAAAAGAACAAGGGAAGAAGAACTGTCAGAGAATTTGACGTGTTTGATTACTAACTGAAAAAAAATGATGCACCGAGATTCTTGCGAATGTACCAAGTCAGAACTGAATCTGTTTGCCATGCCACCTACCATGATGACGATGCAAGAATCCCAATGGGTAGAGTTTCATCCTGTATCGTCTTTGACGACTTCAGCCCCTATCGAATTCGAAATCAAAGGACACACCGAAGATTACATCGATCTGAATAGCAGTCACTTGTATCTGAAACTCAAAGTGCTCAAAACAGACAACAGCAATCCTGGGGCCTATGCCAGAATAGCACCCGTCAATTATTTCATGCATTCGTTGTTCAGTGAAGTGGATTTGTACTTGAATAACAAACTGGTCAGCAGAAGCAAGGATACTTACCCTTACCGTGCTTACTTTGGAAAATCTCTTGACGTACGGAAAAGAAGCCAAGAACACCCATCTGGATGCTTGCGTGGTATGGAAACCTGACACCTCGGAAAAGTTAAACGACACAGAGTTGACTGCAGATGACGATCCTCACAATGTGGGATTTAATGAGCGTCAAAAGAAAATCAAACAAGGGCGCGCTTTAGAACTGATGGATCGTTTGCATGTGGACATGTGGAGTGGATGTACGCCTGAGACTGAATCGCAGTAGTACCGTCTTCCATTTAATGGCTAATGCGAACGAGTACAAAACCATCATTGAAGAAGCCAGACTTTACGTGCGCCGTGTAGAAGTCTTACATAAAGTAGCCAACGACATCAGTCAAACTTTGAGCAGAACCACCGCCAAGTATCCTGTGCGACGAGTGGAAGTGAAAACGTTTACGAGTGCCTCTGGACTCTTATCCAAAGGCGAAGATCAAGTGTTCCAAGGACAGCTCCCCAAACGTTTGATCATTGGCAACGTCTGTAATGCAGCCCTCAACGGAGCCATCGATCAAAATCCTTTCGACTTTCAACACTTCAACGTCTCCAAGATAGAAGTCACTCGAGATGGCTAGACGTTGTGTACCAGACCTTTTGAACCTAACTTTGCCCAGAAAAATTACTTGCGATCTTTCTTGACTCTGTTTGAAGCCACAGGACAGTTAGGAACCAACAGCAGCGACGGCATTTCGTACGAAGATTATGCAGGAGGATACGCTTTGTGGGGCTTTGATTTCACCCCTGACCAAGGCAGCGACGAAGGACATTTCCACCCTATAAAATCAGGCCAACCTCGTGGGGAACTTCAGTTTGCCACAGCTCTGGCTAACACCGTGCACGTCATCTTGTATGCAGAATTTGACAATACTCTAGAAATCAACAGTTTGAGAGAAGTGATTCTAGACTATTAGAGATGGAACACGAAGAGCCTATGGAGATAGGCGATGAAGATGTTTTTGATCCAGAACCAAAAGAAAGCACAACTACAGTCATGATGTCAAGATGGCCAGAACAAGAACAACATTTAGTCTCCTGTTTTGCTATGGACTTGGCTGAAAGAATTACAGCCCTAAAAAGAGAGCATTGTCATGGATGTCAAATCGATCATCCGAGTCAGAAACAACACGACAAATGTATGATGATGAGTTCAGAAGAAATATTGGAAGAGTATCTGGATGAGACATGTTCTCTGATCTCAGAAGAGAAGGTGTTGAGAAAGTGGTTTACAGACTTGCAGGATCCTTCCTTAACTCCATTGACTTCTCTGGAGACCCAACGCATCGAAGCTGTCTTGCAACAGAGTACAGAGACTATTCGTCCATCGAGTTACTTGACAGACATATTCAAGGAAAAAGTCAGGTGTGAATTGATGACTTATCATTACCTGTGAACAAATGGATACCTGGGAACTTCATTACATATTGACTCGCAGTTCGTACACCGCTTCTTGGAATCCTGTGGTGTGTGCTAAAGATGAACTTCCTCATTGCAAACCTAAAGACGTTCAAGCATATATCATTATCACCGACGACAGTCATCGACCAGGACTTTCCCAACAATCATAGTGTGGAGTATTTTGATTCTTATGGATTACCTCCTTTGGAAGACGACATCATTGACGTTATGAGAAGAAATTCTGTCTCCACTCGACTCAATAATGTGAGATTACAAGGATCAGATTCCATGGTGTGTGGACAATATTGTGTGTATTTTCTTCATCAACGCAGTCTTGGATTTCCCTTAGAACATTTAGTGACTTGTTTTGATATTGAGCACGCTAGAAACGATGCTAAAGTAGAAAGATGGTTTTGTGATCATTATGGTTATCTCTTGTCTTTAGCTCAGAAACGTAGTGTGCATCGATGGCAAAATGACATAGAACAGTGGATGTCCAGTTTGACCTCACAACGTTGTCAACCCCGTAAATACTTTCATGTTTAAAAAAATGTTTGTTTGTATTTTGTTAGAGAAGTTTCATCTTGTTTATTAAAAAAATGTTGATTTTTGGAAAAAATGGTGTTGTGTTGTTTATTCATTGAAAAAAATGGAATGTATATGCTCTTTCACCCTCTCTCTATCGATCTGAGGTACCTACTCTTTCACATTTCTCTCTATCGATCTGGGTGATGTTTTCCATCGCGTCCGCGCTTCCAGCATATAAAGCTGTGCGTTTGTCAGTCGGGTCACGCTCGTTTACTTGTCAACACATCAACATGACTGAGAAGATTAGTAAACTGAATGAAGCGATGGCGAACATGCATCGCGTTAGATATAACCTGATTCAGAAGAACCCAGAGAAGAAGACGATGATCTTCCTGCAAATGGCATAGGACCTGGTGGAAGAAGTTCCGCACGAAGAGATCATCAGGGAAAGAGCGGAATGGGAGGAGAGACAAAGACTGCAGCAACAGCAAAGGCAGCAACAACAACAGCTACAACAACAACTCTTGCAGCAGCAGAAGCAACAAGAAGGAGAAGTGTCCTGTAAGATGGACTGTGAGGAGTTCGCCTTCTATTTCACAAGGAAGCTCCCTTGTCCTGCGGTGAGACCTGTGGTGAAAAGTGGCCGGCCTGCCAGAAGTTAAAAATTCTCACCACACCCCAAAAAAACCCCCCAAAGGGTCCTTTTCAGGGCCACCCACATCTCTTAGAAAAGATTACTCTATGATTGCCTAAACAAAATTTGTATTTGTATGTTTTGTACGTTGAGTGCATGTTTGTGTCTGTCTTTGTCTTTTTTCCCCAACCAAAAAGTCTCTTTCCCTTGTGTATTTGTAGAGTGTGTTGGTATAGAGTGTGTCTATAAACACTGCCTTACCCTTCCTATGTTAAAATGATGGTATAGTGTGGGGTGTTGGATAGTAGATAACGGAGTATTGGTCGCTACACTCAGCGTGTTGGATAGTATAGTCTGGATTGTTGTATAGTAGATGACGGGGTATTGGTCACTTCGCACGGCCTGTTGATGTTATTGTGTGGGGTGTTGGATAGTAGATGACGGGGTATTGGTCACTACACTCAGCGTGTTGGATAGTATAGTCTGGGGTGTCTGTCCTCATAAACACTTCTGTTCCATAAACACTTCTGCCCCCAACTGCCCCATCCGTGTTAAACCTATGGACAAATTTAGCATAGGATTTCCCGTAGTACCTATAGTGACACATATTGAGATCACCTCTAACAACGTTACTCTGTCACCCCCATTGAGGTCAGCCACTTGTAACACTGTTACCATTTTGACCCTATACTACCCTCTCCATGTTAATTTCCCGTATGGCTCTCAAGTGCCTCTCCATGTTAATTTCCCGTATGGCTCACAAGTGCCTCTTTTGGCTCTCAAGTGCCTCACATAACTACTTGCAATCATATATGTTTTTAAAACTTTATACTTTTACTGGTCGTCTGTGTGTTACTTTTCATTCATTTTGATTAAAAGAAAAATAAAATAAGCTTTTCTCATGACTCTTGAATATAAACTCAATTCAGTTTTGTGATAAAATGAAACCTTCCGAGATCTTCTATTTGAATTCCTGATAGATAGATAGATAGATAGATAGATAGATAGATAGATAGATAGATAGATAGACAGATTGAACGATCGATATATAGATAGATCGATCGATCGATCGATCGATAGATATATAGATAGATAGATAGATAGATAGATAGATAGATAGATAGATAGATAGATAGATATGTAGGTAGGTAGGTAGAAATGCGTAGATAAACTTACCTTTTATTGTTGTTGCTACTCATTTTTTTGTCTTTATCTGAAAATTTAGATGCAATTCTTTTTTATTAAGCTGATAAATTGACACCCTAATACTCTGTAAAGGAAGGATTTAGAATGTAAACAGTTCCTGCGACTCAATATTTTACCTGTGCAGTTGTGTATTTTATTTTGGGTTTTTTTGGCTATAGCCTTATGTTTTCAGAAAATTTCTCAGTTCGACAGCGCACATAACTAACGATGACAGGGGAGTTCCCCATACAATCCAGCAGTACTATAAGTTAACCAGTTCCTATTGTTTATAATCAGACTGGCGCATTTGAGTAGTGTACATTTAGAGAGTTCTTGATCATAGTGAATTTATAATACAAATGCACGTATGTTCTTGCGCGGGCTTCGCTCACGCGTAATAAATAAATAACTACATAAATTTTAATTTTAGAGCTGAACAAGTGTACACTGCTCTAAAGATTACAAGATCAGTCAGACTAAAACAATGAAGGAAGCTGCTTTACTTTGAACGAAGAGCAGCGAACATCAACTGTCAGTATGCAGGTACAAGATTTATATTTTGCAGTGGTAATATTGTTTGTGCGTATAAGAGCAGGATTACAAATAGAAAGGTCTGGTCTTCGGTACGTTCCAGAGGTTAACATTATTATTTATAAATTGAGCACAACTGCTCTCTCTCTCTCGTCATTCGTCGTCACGAATAACAGTGTAATTGGGCTGAAGAGCTTGAATCGAGGGGCTGGGGGTGGGGGTGGGGGTATGACATCAAATTAGTGCCATGGGAATGAGGTGACACTACTTCAGGTTATATGGTATGTAATAATGCAGTGCGCCAAAACTCTCGTGGGATGCTTGCAGATGTCCTGTAATCGGGAGTGATTCGGCGACATCTTAGCAGATTTAACGTAAGAAATTATGGACGAAAACCCTCCCAATTCACCGTATTAAAAGCGACGAATCCTACTCAGGGAGGCGGTCAGATGCTCCCTAAACTTCAAAGGTGGCTACTTCCTCAAGGATTGACAGATCAAAGAGAGCATATGGGAGTTTGCTAAAATGTATGCTATAGTTACACCGGCAACAATCCCGATTTGTATGACATTTTCAGTTATATTGAACCATATTTGAAGAATATTATTAGCAGAACAATAGAAACTTTGGATTTGCGAAAGATGAATTATTGTTAACTATCAGACTTTTTAAGTGACCTATTCAAGGACGAAAAGCACTGAGAACATAAATTGTTACCACAGAACCAGACCTTTTAAACTAATGATTAGAGGCGAAATGGATAATGTTACAGGACATTTATTCTACAGTTTACATACCAAATATGGATAGGAAAATAATATATATATCCTTAAATTATCTTAGGCAATGCATCTACACATTATCTACTTTTCTTTTGTATGAAATAATTTCTATATATTAGCCTTCAGTGTTCTGTTAAATCTTTCCCCAGCAGATGATTTTTCTTCTTCTGAGTAGTGGATAAGTATTCATTTCTCCCTTTTTTCATCATTGTCTTAATCTTCTTGATATAAAATTTGTTCCTTTTAGTTAATTGTATCTTGTCTGGTTCCATGTCAACTGTATCTTCTCTTGTCCCATGTCAACTATATCTTGTCTTGTCCCATGTCAACTATATCTTGTCTTGTCCCATGTCAACTGTGTTTTCTCTAGTCCTATGTCAACTGTATCTTTTCTGATTCCATGTCAACTGTATCTTCTCTTGTCCCATGTCAACTATATCTTCTCTTGTTCCATGTCAACTACATCTTCTATTGTCCCATGTCAACTATATCTTCCTGAGGTTAGTCGTCTAAGTGAGTGAAGTTAACCCTTTTGATTGGAATCATTTGCTCTGTTTTGTTTGCCTTTTTAAAACAGGTAGATTGTTAAGTCAACCATTATTTCAATTCACACTATTTTTCATATTATTCTTATCTTCTCTGATTTGTTCACATAACTTTTTGATATAAGCTTATGTTACGGGACATTCGGGACCATGATACAAATACCTCAAATACACTTATTAATCCGTCATTTATATTAAAAGAGTTATATTGTGCTAAATTAAATTAAACAGTTAAATACCTATGATAATAATAGCAAAGCATCGATGACAATATCTAAGATTTTTAAAACATTTTTAAAAAAATTCTAATTTGGAGGGTTTCAAGGTGTGGTCTGAGATCTTAAAGGAGCATCAGATACAATGGAATAAACACATTGGGTTGCTTCTCTATGTCATATAAATTATATCCTTGAGTGCGTTCAAAAGGCTAGAGATTTACAAATAACTTTCAATGATCATGACCCTGAAGTCAGTAACTCTATTACTCTCCGCAGTGGGTCAACTCGAAATAGCTGTGAATTCCGAAACAGGCATTCCTTTCACGTTTAATATAAACAACAATATAATATATTTTCTTATAGCTAGGTGTCCTTATAGTAAGACCATATATAATGCCTGAATACCAGAATCACTTTTGGTATAGATAACTTATTACCAAATATTTTAAAAACCTTACAATCTTATAATCTCCTTTCATGAATCACACAACATGTTTTTACTCTTCATTGTATAAAAATATACATATAGCTATACAGTCATTATTCTAAGAGGATATTTTCATCATGTGTACACACGACACTCACTATCGCTAATTATTGATTACTCAAAATACCGCATTACACTCTCGACAATACTTACTTTCTCCATTCCATAATAACGTTAGCCACTCGATGTTTGCTGAGTTATTAATTCATGTTCATGTTAGGTAATACTAATACCATAAAAATATTAAAGTCGTTTATTTTCTTGTGAAATTTAAGTGTTTCTTTAAAACGCTTGCATTCTTCATTTCATATTAACGTAATAAGTCTACCGACCATTAATAAAGGAAATTAACAAAAACGTACGTCAACATAGTAATAACAATTCACACGGAAAATGGTAGTTTAATTCTTTAAGAGCACAATGGAAAGATGAAGTAAACTTGCATAGACTTGTACATTTTTCTCTATTATCTTCCTTTCACAAATATGTGTATTATGGTTACGATGCAGAGTAGACAAATATGTGCCTAAATCCGGCCACGTTTCATTCTGTGGAAATTGTTTATATATTTTTTAAGGTCTAATACATTGTTATAAAGTTATTCAATAGTAAAAGAAAGTGACAGGATTTAAGAACATATCTAACTACTGAAAATAAAAAATGTATCTGCCTAATTAGAACATATGGTGACGATGTTCTGCTTTACGTCCAACCATTACCTCTGCATGCAATATATCGATACTATGGTTGTGGCGGTCATTGAATATTAACAATAAATTAATCAATAAGGAATCATGGTAGAACGTGTTTTGCCGGCTTTTTTGCATAGGGTGTGAAAGCATAGTTCCTTTTCAATTAAGTTCAACTTTTAACAGTATCATTTTGATCTTGTACTTGCATAACACGCAGCAACCATGATAAAACGTTGAGCATAAATAAAAAATGTAAGGGAGAAGGGTAAGTAAGATTATATTATACATTTTCATTTGAAATGGTGTGGTGGGTTGAAAAAAACCTTATGGAAGACATATAACACTCTAATTTATTCCTACTTTATATTATATGCATTGAAGACAACAGTTTTTCTTTCAAAACAACTTCTGTATACGTGTATGTATATATGCATATCTATGAATGCAAGTAAGCATGCAAAATGGTAAAGTTAAAATCGGTAAAAGTAAAAAAAGAAGCAAATTCAGTGAACTTTCTTTTCCAACTGCCTACCATTGTAAAATCATAAAATCGCTTTCATGAGCTGTATTACCTTTACGAATGGGTTGTAAAGTTACTGGGCGGACATTAAAAGTAACTAAATTGCATTGCCAATTCATAATATCATTAGAGACAAAATGCAGAAAATGGATGTAAACAATTGACCAGTAACATTGGCCTTTGTAGATAAAACCTTGACTGTGATACATTAGATACTACTAAACTGAGAAGTACAATGGCACCATGGTTCACTCCTGCACCTCAAACATATTTTATGATATCAGCAGAAACAAAAGAAATCTTAAAATAATTTGCTATGACCTTCACGTGTATGATAAGACCTCAAACTTGGAATGCAACACATCTAGCGATAGTATATAAGCATACACAGCTTAATCCATTAATATTAAACAGTCGTTAAGTTAGAAATCAGAAGGGAAAATGTGACTTAACCACTACCTATTGACCTTTGATTTTGATATTGAATATATGACCCAGAATATATATATATCTATATATATATATATATATATATATATATATATATATATATATATATATATATATATATATGTGTGTGTGTGTGTGTGTGTGTGTGTGTGTGTAGTTATAAGTTATACCAAGTTTCATCCATTCATCTCAAATGGCCCTAAAATTATGGATTGTAAAGGAAAGTTTTAGAATAATTCAACAAATAACAGCGTGACATTGACCTTGAGGATAAGTCCAATCATGTGGTACACACCATACCCGCTAACGATGGCATAACGGTATAGCAAGCTGCATTGGTTAATCTCAAACAGCTCTTAAGTTATAGGGTGGAAAAGGGAACCTGATGCAGAACATATAACACTAAGCCGTGGCCCTGACCTTGAAAATATAAACTTTACAATAAGCTTTAGATTGTACTTTCATTTTATTCTCATGGGCCTAATCATTGTGAAGGACTTATTTATAAATTTGTTATGCAATCTACAAAGGCTATCTCAATACTTTACCTGTGGCAAAAAATTCCTTTTATTGACTTATCTAAAGAGATCATAAATAGTAGATATATAACTCCAGTACACCCTTTTATTTTTGTTAGACATACGACATGTACCTGGAGTTTTACCCTCTCACGTAAGAGATTTATTCAATGGCGGATCCATAGGTTTCATATATATATATATATATATATATATATATATATATATATATATATATATATACATACTACATACCACGGGAGGAATGCAGACACCATTAGAAAAAATCATGTTCTAATATCACACCTTTGAAGATATTATACTTGTAATTTATTAAGATACCTGACTCCGTGCAAGCTAAAAGTATCGACAAAATGGGCGCATATAGATTATTTTTCTTTGATGAGACAACCTTGAAAACATTGATTAATTCTAGGTGTAAAATTGGCCAAAGTCTAATCTGGTTGCTAAAAACAGGGTTGTTGTGAATGAGGGCAAATTACAGTCCGATGCGTAGAATAACTTAACCTTCGTCCATTGCGTATATAAGTTAAATTTCTTGTGTTGTCTTTGTAAAAATTATCTATAAAAAAGGAGTACTATTCTTTATACTTTGGTTCTAATTGTCCAAAATATTGATACGACTAAATATTTACTATGTTGAAAGACCAGCATAGAAGTCTACGTGTTTCGTCATGTTGTGTCTCTTGTCACAAACCTTAGATCATGGATCAAACACTACATAGTCACTTTTAAGAAGATAAAAAGATCGAGGAATTGGGGGTCTGTTTTGTCACATATAAAATGTCAAAAATGTGTTATGTTAAGTGAGAAATAACAAGCCCCAGATGTGGTTTGTTATGTAAAATATACAATGCTTGAAATGTGTCAAAGAGACACGAGCGGTTCCGTTATTCAGAAACCTATCTGCAAAGAAAACAGTTAACAAATTAAAAACATGTATATAAATAATTAAATATGACAAAGCTTGAGATTAGGTTATAGGACTGTTGATGGTATAAGAACAGGTGTAGACTAGTATTCTCACCGCAAGTGATTTTCCACAACTAACGACATATACTGAAGTTGCTGTTTTCAAGTGTACACTTCCTCAGATGTGTTCGAAACATTCGGAGGTTCAAATAATAATGAAGTTCATTTCAAAAGAAAGCCCCCCCCCCCCGCTCCCTCCCCACACACACACACACACACTTACCGGCAATATGTACCGCCTTGTGATTTTAAAAACCAAAAGTATCAAGGATAAAAAAGTGCACAAAGTTAGTCATTTCACCATTACTCTGTCATCTTATTCGATTTAACGCAGATGGGGAGTTTTCAGTGTAAACAATGAGCTGCTCGTTGCCCTTTTCCGATTCCGGATAAAGTTCATTTTTAGTGAAGGGGTGACGTTCCTAGGACTACCCATACATTTAGGGTAAAAAAATATGTTGTCTGCATCTAATATTTGCAATGTCTAGTTTTAATATCTCTCAAAACAATTTAATAAAATTAAAAGGGCAAGCGCTTGAATTCTCGTGTACATGGGATGAAGGGGATGCAACTCCGAAAGTTACGGAAAATTTAAGGAATTATTCAGAGCTTATCGAAAACGATGAACTACATCACTACTGATGTCTAAAATAATAGACTCACCCACGCAAATATGGACGCCGTGTTAGTAAAGAAACTTACGTTGGGTTTGAAACGCAAACGACATGCGATTGTTACGGACCCCCTAGCGACAATTGGGTTATAAATTATAAATCAATGAATGAAATGACTAAGTTTTGTTCATTTTTTAATATTAATGAGGCTTTTCATTTTTAAAATCGGTACAAACTGCCGGGGAGGGGGGTGGGGCGAATACTATAAAAATATTATTGTATAGTAATATGTCTTATACAGAATAAGTAAACGTTTCCCATATAGGTGTCTAGAAAAGATGCATACATTGATTTGCAAGTTCATTAATACTTATTTTTGAGGTTTGTTGTCTCCCTTTACCTATGTAGCTTTGTGGTGATATCAACCGGGACATATACATTTTATGTCTGTCCTTGATTTGTTTATAACTATTCATACAAAGAGCAATAATATTCATCCCGATTTTGGAGATGTTCGACACGAGCCTCTTACGCTGTTATTCTTTAATAAAAAAAATATGGGTAATGAATGATTACATCTCTTCTGAATGCTCATGTATTGCCCACAAATGTGATGCGAACATGCGCAAGTGGCCGTGTTGTCGTGAACAGTCACATAATGCTGCATATGAGTCATGTGAACATCATCATAGAAACACGGACAGAGAAACACTCAAAGAGAAAAATGTCCATTTGTAATTTAATCCAATGAAGAATCGAAACAAAATGAACAGGACAAACCAAGTATAAGGGTTACTCACCTCATCCAGAACGATTTCTGCCTTTTTATGAGGACTAGATCTTTTCCCTGCGCGCAATCGATATTCCAGAATATTGATTTTAGGACCCTGTCAGGTGATCAGCAGATAAGTAGTACTAGCATGAAATGTTAATTTCATCAGAACCATATATTACCAAAATCAAATCCACTGAAGGGAGTTTGTTATGTGTGAACAGACAATTTAAGTAAATTGCCATACATGGCTACCACTTTGATGTAAAACGATGTAAATAACATAAACTTTTTCGAACATTTAAAAGAAAGCTTTTGAGTTACTTTGCTGACATGGAAGGTAAGTTGCATCGACCGTGATTAGCTTTAAGAGACATCAGCAAAAGTTCGGTAACAAGAATATTTATGTGATAGTTCTATATTTGCTTTCCAAGTTTCATTGCTAAATTTCAAAGGGCTAATATCATGGAAATATAATACAGGAGACAAAACGTAATTTTTGCCTGTGACCTTCACCTTAACGGCAGATTGTGTTCAACATACAGTTTATCATTGATACAACAGTGCATCCAGTTTAATCCCACAACGCACAAAGGTTGTTTAGACTGATAGAGTAGAAGTAAAAAATTTAATGTTGACCTTTGACCTCGACCGTCGAAAGTTGCTCGTGAATATAGTACCTAACACATACTTGCATAGTGATACAATAATGTAAGTATAGGACCAATGATTATTTTACAGCCAGAGAACCAGTCTCCTGGTGGGGGAATAACAAATGTAATACTAAATGTTTTGAGATGTACTGGTTAGTAAATGGATTTAATTATTTTCCATTATTAATTTCACAAACTTCAATCTGTGTACTATAGTTGAAAACAAAATATTGCTTTTATATTGATACCATGCATTTCATTTCCCACTGACAAAATATCATACAAAGTCTTGGTGCGAGTCTATGCTGTTAGGTGCAGACCAACGGGTTCCCCTATTTAGCAGCACGAGGTTCAACACAGCCGCGGAACACATGCTTTTCAAGGCTGAAAAAATTCTTTAGCTCTAATGAATGCAGTTATGTGTGGTTTATATGCCAATCCAATGCACACATTAGTTTTATATTTTAATATATTAACACTAAGCGCTATGGGAAATGAATTAGTGCTCAGATTCCTATAGTGGTGATGGTAGAGGGTGTATCCATGCCATCTAACATCTCTACAGCCGTTTCAAAGTTATTAGTTGATTTATAAGAAATTGCAATACAATGGATAATTATTTGAGAAGATTTATAGCAGACACAAGTGAAAATGCAAAGAATGATGGAAAACAAGAGTCATGACGCTTTGCAGCTGCCCAGTAGCTACAACCATCTAGATCAATTGTCACATTATTTGCCTCCATGTGAGATTGAAGTTTCGGTTCTACTAGACACTCTATTGACCGTGATTTTTCACCACCAGTATTCATTTGAACAGTTAGATTTGCACTGCAGGCACAGATAACAAATTCTTGAGATGTATAAAATTGATCATAGCTGCAGAGTTTGGTTTTGGTCGCCACATTAATCGCTTTGTTATTTTAAGTCACATTTTCTACCTGAATGTAATTGAACTGAGTTGCAGGGTAGAATGGTGTTTTCCCAATTCTTAAATACTTGGCATCCTTGTACATATCATTACAGTAAATGCAATGATGTTTCCTGTGTGGCCTCGCAGCAAATTCACTTTTCTTATTTCATCTCGGAGCTTTGCAGTATCTTTCATGAATGTATTCATCCCACTGAATATGATATGAAATTATGAATGTATTACACTTTGTCACATATAACCTAAGATTTGAAGTGTTCTTTCTAATGGCTTAATTTATAATTTACTACTCCCTGTGTTAAGGTATTAGTTTGAGTGGATAGGTTACCTCAACGAGTCCATTGTTTGAGAATGAGCTACTTGATCTCATAGTAATATACCTCAACTATAACACTACATTGGTTATTTTGGATTCTTCCAAGATGTTTGCATTTTCGTTAGCATGTTTTTCTTGATTGTTGTTCTTTTTATATTTTCCTTTTCGTTTTAGCTATTTCGCTCATGTGATTATATGTGTTTTTTTCCTAATCGTGTTCCATTTCTATGGTATTTTCCAACATCTTACCCGTATATTTGCATACTTTAGAGCATACATACTTACATAGACATAGACGTACATACATGCATATGTACATACTATGAACGCCTACACATATATTCCTGCCCTTGTATGCTTTATATCCATTTTATTTATATAACCGCTTCATGTTTGATATACATTACTAGTTGATAACAACTATATTTCAAATCAAATATATGCTATACTGCATATATTAATTATATGGTGTGCAGCAAACTTATGTCTAAATTGTTGGATGTTCTAAAAGAAAAATCTTGTTTTGAAGATAAGACATATATTTTTGGCATTTCCCGTACTTTCCAAACTGTATATGATATTAATGAAATTAAGGGATAAAATATAATCCTAATGCGGAGGTCTAATGACAAACATTGTACTTTGTAAATATATTTACATGTTTAGTGCGTTGAGTATTCATTAATGACACTTTAATATTCCTATTACTGTTATGTATTAATGAAAATAACTGAATGTAATCTCTTTCGAAGAGGAAATAGAGTCAGTCAGTCAGTATTACATACAAACATACATATATGCGTGCATGCATGCATGAATGCATACATACATACATATATACATACATAAATACATACATGGATACACACATATATATATATATATATATATATATATATATATATATATATATATATATAAATATATATATAGATACATATCTATATATATATACATGCATACATATATACATACATACATACATACATACATAAAGTTCATTGAATATACAGTACTAACAGCAGCATGTAAACTTTGCATATACTATAAATGTGTTGAATCTTACGTGCAAGGATGGCAGATTACCACAAGTATAGCGTCTGTAATTGTGATTAATAGATACATAGAAAGTATATTAAAACAATACTACATAAAGTGTTTAGATACGTTATTTTTTTTTTTTTAAATGCCACCATTTTACAACGTTCGAATACTTTTATCTTGAGAAATGATGTAGAACCATTTGTAAATTGATACGGTTTTAAAGTTATCAGAGTCAAGTTCATAATTTCAAGGATATGTTAATTGTGCGTCATTATATATATTGACCCGAACCATATCGCTTCAGCCTGAACACGACGTAATCTGATAATACACGTACTTACATGCCCTTATCTCGTGCATGTAATATGTAAACGACTAGTTTGCACTTAATGACCGGATGAGAAGCAATATGGCCAGTAATCAGACCAAAGAGGTATATCTTGACCAACAAGTTATCTAGTTCTCTTTCACAGCTAAGAGGTTTTACATTTTAATCATGTATGACTTGATATACAAACCAACTTTTGTTCTATATTTCCAGCATAAGGCACCGTGAAATATTTAGACTTATATCTGAGACTTAAGTTAATCTCAGCGAGGCACAATTTATATTTTCTGTCAAAATCTGTTTTTTTCATAGGCATGATTGAACAATAATTGCATTGCATTTATGTAGCTGTACTTGATATTAATTATTTTCCAAATGAGGTACACGCCAGGATTACAAACCATATCTTTCCTTTTTTTCTCTAGACCGGTGGCTGATCCAGCTACCGCTCCATTCCCCCTCCAGTCTTGCATGGAACAGGTAGCCACCACCTGTCTTGTTTGGAACAGGTGGGGTGGGGTTGAGGTGTGCGTGAATTGGGGGAAATTGTGAGGGGGGGGGAGAGATTGCAGATGTTTCAGTCCGATCAGAAACCCCAAAATAACAGTTTCATTTTTTTATGTGATAAATGATACAAACTTTTAATATGTATCTGATCGTGGTCTCGTCTTTATGTTGAAATATGCACCTCAAGGGTGTTCTCTCTCTCTCTCTCTCTCTCTCTCTCTGCATGTTTGCCTGTCAGATTGACTGACCGTCCTTTAGCCTGAAAGAGTTTAATAATAGCATGCAATTTCTCTGTACGGTGTGGTGCCACAAACAACCACAGTAACATATGATGCGCGTGTGTGTGTCTATATATATATATATATATATATATATATATATATATATATATATATATATATATATATATATATATATAATCTATCTTCTAACATGCAAGATCTGTGGCACTCACTATGTTGGCAAACCCGTTGATTTCAAAACGAATGAATAACCACAAGAGCCACATTCGCAACAAAATCGACGCGAAACTCGCCAACCACTACAATTCGAAAGTGTATTCAGTCGAGTCCCTCGAGATGCTACCGATTGATTCTAACCTGGGGTGGACTGATATAGAACGCACACGTAAGGAACGATACTGGATACTTCAATTGAAAACTCAAGGGGAATTCGGCCTACATGAAAAAGTCTAACCTTCCTATTGCAATCTTATCAAAACTACAGCCAGGCATCAGTTTATCAGACGTACGCATTTTTTGCGATAATATTTACCCAAGTAAATATTCCGTAACTCTTTATATGCATTATTGGTATTCTTCTTCTTCCTCTTCTTCTTCTTCTGCTTCTTCTCATCATTTTTGTTGTTATTATTATTATTATTATTATTATTATTATTATTATTATGTTAACTCTTGTCCATTATCTCTCTACACCATGCCCTTGACATACTTCCTTTGTACCTCCAAGCATAACTTTAAGAGGATATATAATTTCCTTTGCATGTTTTGATGATGGCATTGATGTATCGCCGCGCATGCTGTCAGTCCTTTGCTCTAAGCATGTAATTAGGTCAAAACACTTGGGTCCTCTGCGTGATACGCACGATAAACACTTCTTTGAATTTTTTCACATAGCTTTATTGGGCTGACGGCAGCATAACATAAATATGTAGTTTACCTGTTTTAGACCGTTTTTTAATGTTGTATTCTTTCGTTCTTTCTTCTACTGTTTATCTTTGTTTGCTTATTTCCCCGTCATTTAAACATGTAGGAGTCAAGAATTCTTCTTAACTTTTGTGCTTAGTGTTTGTTTTGTGGGTGTTTCTTCCTCTGACGAAGAGCTTGTTTAGCTCGAAAAGTTGGGAAACTGTTTTGTATTTGCGCCGTTATTAAGTTTTGTGTCATAATACACACACACACACACACACACACACACATATATATATATATATATATATATATATATATATATATATATATATATATATATATATATATAAACGCAATTAACTGACAAGGAACAGTGCAAAACTAGTTTTCAACTAGCCTAAGCGCTTTCGACTCTAAATGAGTCTTTCTCAAAGGCAAACACAAAACAGAGTCAAGACAAACAATAAACACAAAAAGCGCTAAAATTATATAAGTTTACATAACTATTTATACGGAAATTACATCTTGAAAATCTATATTCAAATATTCAAACTTGAACAAGGAAGAGAAAGACGCCTTACATCCATTGCAAAACAGAACAGACATCATAATCAAGTCTGCAAATAAGGGCTCCGCTGTGGTTGTTATGAATAGGGAAGACTACATAAATGAAGCAAATAGGCAACTAAGCGACGTCAGGTTATAAGAAAAACTGGACCAAGATCCAACACTGGACTATGCAAAAACTGTAAAAATTATTATTGAGAAGGCGTGCCAAATTGGACACATATACCAACAAACAAAACACAACTTAAGCCCAGAAAACCTTAGAGCAGGAAGGTTTTATTTTCTACCTAAAATACACAAACAAGGAAACCCAGGCAGACCTATAATCTCCAGTAACGGGCATCCCACAGAAAGGATATTAGAATATTTAGATCATTTCATGAGACCACATGTCCACAAATTGCCATCCTATCTTCAGAACAGGACAGATTACCTTATAAGAAGCAAAGCAAGCGAACCATTACCTCCAGATACCATGCTTGTTTCATTAGACGTCACATCCCTGTATGCTAACATACCTAACATATGGGACGACTGGACGGTCAACTTTTGGCATCGATGGAACTTACAATACACCAATGGGTACGCTTCATCTATGTTATAGAAATGAAGTGGCAACATGGAAGAGAAAATCTGGATGACTTCAAATCAAAAGTAAACCACTTGCATCCCTCAATACAATTCATTGTAGAAGTTTCCAACTCAAACCACGTTTTTCTTGGCACAACAACCAGACTGGTAGAAAAAAAAAGTCCATACAGACATCTACTCAAAACCAACTGATAAATACCAGTATCTTCTCTTGTCCAGCTCTCATCCAAAACATTGCATTCAGAACAGCCCGTATAGTCAGGTGCTGAGGATACGCAGAATTTTCTCCGACGAGGAAAAAACATTCCAAAAAAGATCTGAAGAGTTATCTGAACATATGATGAACTGATGCTTCGACAAAGACCTGATAGCAGTGGCAACTTAAATCGCTAAACAAATAAGTCGCAATGACCTAATAAAATATAGAGAGAAGGAAAATGTTGATCGGATACCATTTATCCTGACTTACCTTCCAGACATTCCAAAGTAGGTAGAATCATCCAGAAACACTGGTCCATCGTGGAATCTTGTGACACACTAAAGTTAATCCTCCCGAACAAACGAGAAACAAATAGTAGCCTACCGCAAACAAAATTTAAAAAAAAAAAAAAAAAAAAAAAAAAAAACATTAAAGACATCCTAGTCAGAGCGAAGCTAATGCCAATCACATGCCAAGACCATTCTATCAAATCTGGTCCCTGTGATGATAAAAGGTGCAAAACCGTTCAACATAGAGACCCGCACATTCACTAGCTCAGAGGCGAAAGTTGAACATACATGGTCCAAACAGGACGTGCAAAACAGAGAATGTAGTTTATTTCATCAAATGTAAGATCTGCCGCCTTCAGTATGTTGGAGGAACTGAAAAGCTTCTCAAAAGGATTAATCTTCACCGATCTGATTGGATGACAAAGAAGCTGGACGGTAGTCCAGTTGCGAAACACTTCTCTTTCCCTTGCCACACTTTCAGTGATGTAACACTGAATGCAATTGCTCATAACCACAGCTGGAGTTCCAAAACCAGGAAAGAAAAGTAATCTTACTGGATACGCCGCCTTAGAGCACTGAAACAAGCGGCTTAAACCATCAAGATTAGAAAAGGACAACCACACGCAAATAAAATCATCATCTGTTTACAGCCACCACTTTTTCAATTAAATATTTCGTTCATTTTGCTCATTACTCACTCATTCATCTATAATTGCTACTGTTTTATGTAGTTCTTCCTGGTGTTATTAGTGCTATGATCACTACTCGCATTGCAGAAACAATGAGATATCCGGGATATAATTTGCGGTTACACCAATTGACATTAAAAATCAGATGTCGTTATGGTTCCGTCCTTTGTAGGTCAGTACCATCTAGTTTACAACATCATCAGCTAAGTTTAAGCCATGTAGACGAAACATGAACCATTTTCATTAATTCCATTAGAAATAGTTATGTAAACTTTTGTAATTTCAACGTTTTTTGTGTTTATTATTTGTCTTGTCTCTGTTTTGTGTCAGCCTTTGATAAAGACTCAGTTTGAATCGAAAGCGCTTAGGTTAGTTAAAACTAGTTTTGCATTGTTCGTTGCCAGTTAACTGCATATATATATATATATATATATATATATATATATATATATATATATATATATATATATATATAAGCGTATGTACGTAGTTAGATAACTAGCTATTCAGGTAGATAGGTAAACAAGCATATGCATGTGAGTAATTCTAGTGTGAATTCGCTTAAAATGTACCCTTTACTTGATAGAGTCGCATGCAAAGGATACACTGGCGTAGCAAGAAATTTTGGGCGCCCCCGCAAAACTTAATGCTGTAGCCTCTCCCAATAAAAGAAGTTGTTTGATGTGAATTTTGGGCTTGGCCACCCTGACGCACGCACACCCACTGTGTGGTTCCCCCCCCCCCCCAAAGTTGCGGGGAACCACACAGTGTGTCTCGGACGGTTGCTACACCACTGAAAAGATACAAAATATAAGCGATGATGAGTTGTTCTACTAGCACGTTCAGTTGTAGTTCCGTAAATCACTGCATCTAAATCTTTCTTTTGCATTTTGTTAATACTTTCACCTTAGCATGCATGCAAAACAGAAGGAAAAATAATCCCTTTGAAATAAACGAGATCATGGGCTATATTGTTTTATGTAAACAAAAAATTATGTTTATATCATATATGAAGGGCTCTGGGTGACCGAGATGTCTATGGCGCTCGCATTTACAGATCACTTACATCTCACCTCTGTCCTCGTGTATTCGAGTCTCGGCTCGGCCAATGTGAGTACGTGAGACAACGTGCCAGTAGCTTCCCGAGGGTCGGTTGTTCTTCCCGGGGTTTTTCCGGGTTCTTTCTCCACCAAATATACTGGCCGCCATATATAGCTTATCATATGCTGAAAAATGGCGTCAAAACCATAAAACAAACAAACAAACAACATTATATCATATATGACCAGGTATAAGTATAAGGATATTTAATGGATAAAAGATGACAGCAAATTTGCACTGGTTTGGATAGGTTTCGACCCCCCACACACACACACACACACACAAACACACCACCACCACACTTATTTGAAGTATAACACACTAACAACGTATATATTTCTTTTAAATGTAAGCAGATAAAAGGGTGGTTAATGGCACATCAGCACAACAAAGACCATTCCGTGCCTAGGTAATTGGAGTAACATTGCTTGCCCACTGAGACACAAAATACAAACTGACCAGCCCTTGTCGTGACAACATTGTAACACATAACACGCTCAAACATGATAAATACATGTACTGTACATAAATTATGCAGGACAATTATTATGTGCATCACTGTTAAGTTTCCCAATACATGTGCAAATATTGAGCAATTTATACAACACATGCACGTTGAACAGTTCTGTAAGTTGCATATATTTTTCATGGCATCTGGCAATGAAGTCTGATCCATACCAGAAAGGAAGAACTGTGGTAACAGTTGATTCTTATAATAATCTTTTGAAGTGAACATGTCTGTCATGGTCTGGTCACAATTTTGGAGGGAGAAAGAGTAAACATAACTGATAGCCAACCCACTTTTACCATCTCGGGCACATCGTCCTACTTCGTGCCCAAATGTCAACGGAGATTTTTAAATTCCCAAATGAATGATTACATCTATATAAAGTATCAGAATTCCCATAGCAAAAGCCACTGTAGCTGTCACAACCCGAGTACGACTGCTGTCCTTTGGGAACTCCTCATAAATTTAGTCCATGGACGGATTTTCTGTTCTACTGTGAAACATTTCAAGCAGACGAATCTTGGATGCTTTCTCTGTAGGAGAGAAATCAAGCTCATCAATCAGCCACATGTAAATTATCTGGCATACGTTGAGAGAACTACAGTATATCACTATCTTATTGGAATGAATGCCGTTCTCCTTCACATGCTCTAGCAGCCATCCCAGGACATTCACATGGTTCTCCGTACATATTTCCATATGAAGAAAGATGTTTGGCCTGGAAAAAAATGTATGGGTAATATGTCACGATGATAATATATTGTAATGACCTAGTGCTGTATTCTTTTAATTTTTTTTTATCATTAATGTTTTATATTAACTTAATGATACTGGATAGGAAAAAATATTTTCCAGTATGAAGACGAATTGTCCCTTTTTGGCTGAATAATGAATCGATATTTAAATACAGACATATGTATACATGTCCTTGGCTGTAGTGTGGCTAGAAAGAAAGTTGTGATGTACATTCGATTACATATAACGAAAGTTTAATGAATGCGATCTTTGTTGCAGACTATGCACATTTGGAGCAATTGTCTTCCTTTATCCAATAAAACCATAAACGCCACTATTTACATCACTGTATATGCGAAGGTTTATATATATATATATATATATATATATATATATATATATATATATATATATATATATATATATATAATATATATATATGTATTTATAATTGTAATGTACTAGTGATCTTCATGAGCGGGTAATATTTATATACAGGTAATTATGTTTGGTTTCTTTATACGTGTGATATAAGAACTTGACTTTTATGTACAAGTGGTAAGTAGTATGCTGGGGGTACTGAGAGCCAAATGGGGCACTATAGAGCCTTACGGGAGTTTAACGTGGTGGGGCCTCTATGGGTACAAATGGGCCTCTATAGGTACAAAAGTGCCAAGATTTATAGAGCCAGAGGGGGCACTATGGAGCCTTACGGGAATTTATCATAGCGGGGCACTTGGGGTACAAAAAGAAATTTTATCACTCCGTATGTAGTGACGAAGACAACGTCCTCTGCCATCAAAAACTGGGTGGGGGTGTTTTGATAGTAGAGGACGTTGTCTTCGTCACTACATACGGGGGTCGTGTGTGTAGGACATGGCAATGATGGAAAATAATTAATCTTTCTTGTAAAATGGGTGGTCCTGATAAGGACCGTTGGATTTGTTGAAGAGTTCATTTAGAGGAGGTGTGGGCACCTCCCAGGCTTTGCCCTGCACGCAGGACAGCTCCCCCTCCATGTTTTGAAGCTCATGCTGCAGCGCTTCTTGTTTAGTTAAAGGGAGGATGGTTTGTTTCTGGATCCCAATTCTCTTTATTATTTTCTTCCATTATCCAATGGGGTCTGATGGCCACTTCTTTCTTTTCCTTCTCCTCCTTTTCCTTCTTCTCCAAGTCTTGGAGGAGGTGCCAGGCCACCTCTAGATGAACTCTAGCTTGTCTTATGATTTCTATTGTGTTCATTCTCTTGAATAAACGGGGATAGCTTTTATTGGGAAAGGTGTTGTTTTAATATACTAGAAGCGCGGACGTGAAGGAAAACATCCCTTACACCTAAAAAACCAAAAAAAAAAAAACATCACCCCACTACCCTGCGTCTGACGTCATTCATTGGACGTCATTCTAGGCTTTGCGGATTTTGCACTCCATCACCCCTTACTCTAAAAAGCGCGGACCTAAAAGAAACTACTTTTGATAAAAATGAAACACACACCATACAATCCATATTTTTTATATATTTTTTTTTATATCAAACTTTCACACACCACACAACCATTTTTAAAAATTTAAAAAAAAAATTTTTTATATTCAACACACTTCACAAAATTTTTTTTCCACAAACTTACTAAGGGAAAAGGATTTTTTTTGTTGGGTCGGCTATCACAAACAAACAAAAACAAACATACAAACATATAAAACACAAAAAAATATATATGGCAATATGAGAGTAGTAATCTTTTCTAGAGATTGGGGTGACCCTTAAAAGGACCGTTGGGTTTTTAAGAAGTTATGTTGTTTTTTAACTTCTTAGGGGTGAAGTGGCAGCAGTAGTGGTAGCAGCAGCTCCAGCAGGGCGGCCACGTTTAGCAATGGGTCTCACAGCTTTAAGGCAGGCAGGTCTCTTTCGGGTGAAAGAGAAGGCAAATTCTTCACAGTCAATCTTACAACTTACTTCGCCGTCAGGTAGTTTGTTAGACTGCATAAGTTGTTGTTGCTGTTGCTGTTGTTGTCTTTGCTGTTGTTGTTGCTGCTGTAGTCGTTGTCCCACCTCCCATTCTGTTCTTTCCCTAAGTATTTCTTCTCTCAGGACCTCTTCTACTAGATCATGCGCCATTTGAATGAACGTCATCGTCTTTCTCTCCGGGTGGGTTTCCATCAAATGATTCTTCACCGTCTGAATGTTTACCATAGCTTCATTCAGCTTTGTAATCTTGGTTGCTGCCATCTTCTTTTTGGAACTGTTGAGATCTTGACGAGTCAACGAGAATGACTACACTGGCCAACGCACCGCTTTATATGCTTAACGCGCGGACGCGATGGAAAACATGGTAGGGTTTCAGATCGACAGTGAGATAACAGATAGAGGAAAGAGGATAGTTTTTTTTAGATCGATAGAAAGAGAGAGAGAACATAATTTTTTTTTTTTTCAAATTCAATAAAAAACCACACAACACCATATTTTTCAACAATAACCATTCTTTTAATCAACAATAACCATTCTAACATAAAAATACTAACAATTTAACAATAAAATTTTGTAAACAGGAACATATTTACAAGGTTGACAACGTTGGGAAGGTAAACTAAACTTCCACCTTTCTACATCTACATCATTCTGATGCACACTACGTTTGTGAGCTAAAGACAAGAGATAACCAAAATGTTCACAAAACCATCTTTGTACTTTAGCATCGTTTTTAGCATAGTCACTATTAAACCAAGTCAGTAAATGTTCTAAGGAATATCCAAGACTGCGGTGATGAAGAAAATGTACACAATATTGTCCACACACCATGGAATCCGATCCTTGTAATCGAACATTATTGAATCGAGTCGAGACGGCATTTCTTCTCATAAAGTCAATGATGTCCTTTTCCAAAGGAGGTAATCCATAAGAATCAAAATATTCCACACAGTGAGCGTTGGGAAAGTACACGGCAACCCAATGGGTTCCTGGTAGATGACTGTCGTCGGTATTGATGATATAGGCATGAACGTCTTTCGGTTTACGATGAGGTAGTTCATCTTTAGCACATACCACAGGATTCCAAGAAGAAGTGTAGGAACTACGAGTCAATAGGTAATAAAGTTCTCTAGTATCCATTTTTTCTTCTTCTTTTTTTCTTCAATGGAAATAATAGGTCACAAATTCACACCTGACTTTATGCTTGAATTGATCTGTCTTGTAATTCCACGAATATTCACGTCGGATAGTTTCTGCACTCTGTTGAATGAGTCCTTCGATACGTCTGATCTCCAGAGGAGTAAGTGTAGGAAAAGAAGAATTCTGCAAGACTTTATACCACTGTTTCAACACGTGTTCATCTGAGATTTGTGACCAGGCCGTTTCCAAGTATTCATCCAATTTTTCTTCACCTGTCAACATCATACATTTGTCGTGTTGTATCTGACTGGGATGATCGTTTTGACATCCATAACATTGTTCTTTAATCAGGCTGTTAATACTTTCGGTCAATTCCTGAGCATAACAGGACACTAACTGTTTTTCTTGTTCTGGCCATCGACAAGCCATAAATCCAGTAAACACAGGAACTTAATTGTTTTCTTCTTCTTTTTTAGGTTCTGAACGAATCACTTCATCATCATCATCATCATCCTTTGTGGTAGTTTGTGACTGTTGAACATCACAAAATCCCTCATCTATCTCCATAGGTTCTTCGTGCTGCATCTTTCTTTTCTTCTAATAGTCTAGAATTACTTCTCTCAAACTGTTGATCTCTAGAGTATTATCAAATTCCGCAAACAAGACGACG
Source organism: Margaritifera margaritifera (assembly GCA_029931535.1). NCBI lineage: Eukaryota > Metazoa > Mollusca > Bivalvia > Unionida > Margaritiferidae > Margaritifera > Margaritifera margaritifera. The sequence goes on from JAQPZY010001237.1 coordinate 996,393, forward strand.
TTCACTGTCTCAGGTAGAGGATTTGTAAACTGAAGTTCCACTCGAAGGGGGCCTGATTTTATAGGCTGGAAATGTCCTTCATCGCTGCCTTGGTCCGGAGTGAAATCAAATCCCCACAAGGCATACCCTCCTGCATAATCGTCGTACGAAATGCCGTGGCTGCTGTTGGTGCCTAACTGTCCTGTGGCTTCATACAGGGTCAAGAAAGATCGTAAGTAATTTTTTACGTTGACGCCAAAGTCAGGTTCAAAAGGTCTGGTACACAAGGTCTTGCCATCTCGACTGACTTCTATCTTGGAGACGTTAAAGTGCTGAAACTGGAACGGATTCTGATCGTGGACTCCGTTGAAGGCTGAATTTCTGACCATACCAATCAGCAAGCGTTTGGGGAGCTGTCCTTGGAAGATGTGATCTTCGACTATGGATCGGAGTCCAGCAGCCACAGTAAAGGTTTTCACTTTCACACGTCTAAGAGGATACTTAGCAGTGGTTCTGCTCAAGGTTTGACTGATGTCGTTGGCCACTTTTGGTAAGACTTCTACTCGTCGCACGTAAAGTTTGGGCTTCTTGGATGACAGTTTTCCACTCGTTAGCATTAGCCATCAAATGGAAAGCGGCACTACTGCGATTCAGTCTCAGACGTACATCTACTCCGTTCAACAAATACTTGTCTTGCAACCACATGTCCAAATGCAAACGATCCATCAATTCTAAACTGCGCTGTTTGATTTTCTTTCGACGCTCGTTAAATCCCACATTGTGCGGTTCTGCTGGAATTATAGTTCCATTATCACTGACAGTACCATCAGCCTTCCTCTCAACCCTCGCCGGTACTGACACCTCTGTGTCATTGAAGGTATTCTCTCCTGCGGTGTCAGGTTTCCAGACCACTGAAGCATCCAGATGAGTGTTCTTGGCTTCTTTTCCATACGTCAAGAGATTTTCCAAGTAAGCACGGTAAGGGTAAGTATCCAAACTGCTGCTGACCAGTTTGTTATTCAAGTACAAATCTATTCCACTGAACAAGGAATGCATGAAATTATTGACTGGAGCGACTCTGGAATTGCCATCAGGAAGGCTGCTGTCCGCCGTTTTGATCACTTTGAGTTTCAGGTACAAGTAGCTGTCATTCAGATCGATGTAATCTTCGGTTTGTCCTTTGATTTCAAATTCGATAGGAGCTGAATCCGCAAAGACGATACAGGATGAAATTCTACCCATTGGGATTCTTGCATCGTCATCATGGTGGGAGGCATGGTAAACATATCCAGTTCTGACTTGGTACATTCGCAAGAATCTCGGTGCATCATTTTCAATGGTTTAATAAACAAACACGTCTAATTCTCTGATGGTTCTTTTTCTTTTCTTATTCTTTTTGGAACTGCCGTGTGTTCTTTTATGAACTTTGAAAGGATTTCGATGTCGTCGTCGTCGTCTCTTTCTGCCTTGTCCTTGCTGTGAAGTAATGCCAGAGCCTGAAGCGTGAAGCGTATTTATAGGATTTTCTCGGAGACCTAAAAGATCTTTACCAGTGTTCATCAACACATTTTTGCCTGCTCTCATAAAGGCTTCTTTAGGATTTTGTTTGTCAATGAGGACATTTTGCAAAAATTCTTTTCCTTGTGTCAAAGCAGCATCTTTTAAGGCATGAAATCCTCGAGTCACCATCGGTTTCAAAATAGGAGCTACCGTCCGAAAAGCTGATCTTAACATATCTCCTAAACCGTGTCCTCTTTGTCGAGCCACTCCTCGGTACACTGGATACATTTTTTTTTTGGGAGGTTACAAGACGTTAGAGAACTTTTTTCGAAAATGTAGTTTCACCGTGACTTTTCCTTTGTCAATGAATGGTACACTTTGTCCCAAATCTCCTTTTATACTAATGTTGACACTGTCAAAATACGATTTACTGACTGGAAGATAATGAGGGTGTACAAATTCACGGTGAACATGAAACGTGTTTCCACCTTCTTCGTACGCACCAGCAGCAGTATCCACTTTGAAAGGAATGACTCTCAATAAGGGAGCAGCTGTGTGGCCCACCACGTTGTACTCCACCACATCGGAGTACAGGAACATTAAATTTAGTCCCACGTTCAATTCGATAGGGGTTTTAAAACCATCTGCGAATTCTACGTTGCTTGCGACTTTTTTATTAGTATACTTTTTATTTCCACCCAAAATAGAATACAACCCAGGAGAAGATTCAATGGTCATGAATTTTCTGTCCTGCACGGGTAAGTTTTGTCTTTTTTGTCGTCAATGAGTTCCCCATTCTCTTTAAAAAATTGCAAGATGAAACGGCGTGCCACATCATGGTAAGCGATTCGTACCCCTTTTTGGTTTTTTTCCAAGGCTTTGCCAAATTGAGCTACGAAGATGGCGTCAATGGTGTCCACCAAATGTTTAGCACTAAAATAATACCCCTTAGGAATTCTCATGGTATGGCTCGCAAAGGGAGGAGTGGTCGTTATGTATGTCTTTCTGGAATGCTCAAGGCCAGGTTGATTTTTCTCCAACTCATCATGTACTCCCTTGTTCAAGATTTCCACGATGAAAGTGTTTTTACCATCGTCGATGTTTTGGATTTGTGTAGGATGAATGATTTCTACCAAAGCCACTTCCCAATGAGCATCGTGATCTAATTGAATGGATTGAGGTAATTTGGCCGTGATACAACATAAGCTGTTCTTGGGAAACACATCCATGGAACTGTCACTAGGTAAAGTTAAATAAAATTGGTCATTCATAGTTCCAAAGTGGTTCTGGTGTCCGAGGAGTCACTCAAGTGGAGAGAAGAATGATGTTCAAAAGGTTCCAAAAGAGGACTGGTATTGTGGTGGTGACTGGACGAAGAAGGTGGACTGGCGTTGCTCGTACTCCCGTGGTGGTGACTGTTGTCCGTTGTCGTCGTAAATTTCAAAGAGGGACTAGGTAAAAAATAACCGATGCAACTGCTAAGTAAAATGGTCCACAATTGTTTGTCTCCTTGTTGCAAACTCAAATTAGCAATGGCTGCTCCGATGACACAATACACTACAAAAATTTGGCAGATAAAGACGATTTGATTTGTAGGCACACGTTCTCCGCACCACACCCAAGCGGTTGTTTTTGTAATTCTTGAAGAGAAGAACTCTGCGAAGGAGTCGTTGAAGTCGTAGTTGCTGTGTTGAATGGCATGTTGTTGAGTTACTTCTTTTTCTTTTTATAATCGACGACTTGAGAGCAGCAATCCAAGAATCAAAACTAGGAGGATATCCTTTCCAACGTACTTTAACTTCTTCTACTCGTCGTTTGCCTACTTTGCGTGTTCTTTGTTCGAGAATGCTTTCGATGTCGTACAAGGCGTCTTCTTTTTTGGTCACTCGTTGTAACTCAGGCAAGTAAAATATTCCTTTGAGTACTTCACCGTGCATGTCTTCCAATTTATAGACGGGAGGATCACGTCCACGGACGGGGGTAGTGACACGAAACAATTCGGTGGTCCAGTTGGGTAAATAACCTTTGTCAAAAGTACGTTTGGTTTTTCCGATGCGAACCCAATCTCCCGTCTTTAACTCCAACAAGGTTTTCTTCTTCTTTTTTTTTCTGGGGTGAACCAAACAATTTATCAAACACGGTCACTTCGTTTTCAAGGCTGACCTCTTCGGGGGCACATCCGATGCTACGATGGTACGATTGATTGTACGCTTTGACCAAACGGGGTAACACGTCGATGTACTTGAGAGTATGTTGATGTGTAAAATATTTCCACATGCGTTCTTTCAAAGTTCTTTGAAAACGTTCCACGATACTGGCTTTGGTTTCAGGATTTTCGGTGGTAAAAAAATGAATTTGTCTTTGTTTCAATTCTTTTTGAAAAGCTTGGTTTAGAAATTCGGTGCCTTTGTCAGTTTGCCATCGTAAAGGTTGGCGTCCACTTTGTTTCAAGACCAATTTTAAGGCACGTACCAATTCGGTACTGCTTTTAGAGGTCAAAGGCACGACCCAAGCAAAATTTGGAAAACACGTCGATGACACAAAACAAATATTTGTGACCACGATTGTAAGTGGCTAAATGAGAGACATCGGCTAAATCGGCTTGCCATTGATGATCGATGCCTTCCACTTGAGTTTTACTTCTAGAAAATTTACGTCGAATGGGTTTGTGTAACGTGTACGTCGATTGTTCTTGTAACCATCGTCGTACTTCGGGTAAACGTACACTTTTCAATTTACTTTTAGCAGCTCGATATAATTTTTGAACTCCTCCGTAACCAGCAGCATGGCCAGGATTGTAATAAATGGTGGCTAAAAGTTTCTCCATGATTCCCTCAAGAATAAGTCAACCAAGTACCAATGCTCTTTTCTTCGTGGGGTATCTTTTTGGATTGTTTACGTGTCCGACGTGCCACTGGTGTAAAAGAAGAAGATGTGGTTTGAACAGGGGTCATTGGTTCTGTTTTGACTTCTGACTTCACTTCTTTCTTTATCTTTTCTGAGGGTAATGGGGTGGACAACATCTTTTTGATCCAACCCGGTGTGGCTAACTTTTTTTTCTTTTTAAGAGTAGGTGGAGTTGGTAATTCTTCTTCTTCTTATTCTTTTTCTTCTTTTACGGTCATTCCTGTGCCGGTGTCTGTTTTAGTGGTGGTCACTTTAGGTTCGCTTTTCATCAGGGTCTTAAAATCTCTCAGAGTGGGTGGAGCTGTTTCGTCGACTGCTTTTTGGCGAAAGAGTTGTAGACGTTGTAAAAGTTGACCGTACCGTTGCGATTTTTCTGTTTCTGACAAATTGCTTCGTTCCATCAGGGTTTGTAATTCTTGTTGTAACTGGGACATCTCGTTGAGATTAGGATTGGGTGGTAAATGAGGTATCCGTTGTTCGTTCCAACGATGAAATTCCATCCATCGTTTGTAAGGTACTAAAGTCAGTTTTCGTCCTTCCATTTCATCCAAAGGTACCAAAAAGGTGTGGTCTTTTCAGAGAAGGGTGGTCCTTTTTATCTTTTTTTTTTTTGGTTATCGCATGACACCTCCTAAAAGCGGTCCAGCAATCGTTCCTAACAAAGGAGCTGCTATTTTTAACAACGGTCCTATCAACATAGGTAGAAATCCTCCTCGTTGCACCAACATTTTTTTTTTTGTTGAAGAGGTATTTTCTTTTTCACCATTTGACGAAGAACGTTCCGATGTTTCCCTAATTTTTGTTTTTGTATCTTGGACAAAGGTACCGTTCCTTTCAAAACGTTAAAACAACATTCACACACGGTATCGATGATTTCTTTAGGGGCTGTTTGAATGAGTTCTTTTCGCATGGGAGGATTGGATTTGGTCAGGACAGAGAAGACATCCCAATGTTTGGCCAGACGAGGTGGAAGTCGTCCTTTTTTGGTGGTTTTACTGTTCTTCTTTTTTTGGTGGTGGTGGTGCATACGTTTAGGAGTCATCTTTTTTTAGTAGGGTAGAAAACAAGTCTGAAGTCTCTGGCAGGGTACCCGTCTATTTTCTACTGGAACACGTCTCCACTGATTGTCTGCACGACGTACCATCTTCATGACAGGCCTCACTCGACGTTGAGGTGTTTTCAAAGGACTAAATCGTCTCAATTCTTCTTTGGATAAATCCACTAAACTTTGTAAGATACCGGTTCTTTCTTGGACTTTGGTTTTAGGGGATGGTACTTTGTTGGTTGCTGCTGTCATGGCCAAATCAGCTGAAGAAGAGGGTCCCGAAGTGGTCACTTTCGAAATAGGTTTCCATTTTTGCATCAAATTAGGAAACACGGATCTTAAGTCTGGTTTGGCAGGCATCATCGTAAAGGGTGGTGAAGAAGTCAAAGATGATGAAGTGGACGCAAAAGGAGACCTCGTCATCATTGGGGACTGTTGTGGTGGTGATGGTAATGGTGGTGGTGTTTTGCGGGTGTACGTTTGCGTCCTGGCCACAGTACCTCTCTTACGGCGGGTGTTAGTGGTGGTTGTGACAGGTGTCGTTTTCTTCTTCTTGTTACGACTTTTCTTTTTCTGGTGGGTGACTTTCTTCTTTTTCTTGGTGGTTTTCTTCTTTGGACTTTTCTTCTTTTTAGGAGTTTTTTTTGATTTTTTGGCTTGGGCATTAGGATCCCATTTCAAAAGGGATCGAATCATGACCCCTCCTAAAGAACCACTTCCACCAGGGGTTAAAATGATTTGTTTTTTAGTCCGTGAATCGATTCTAGGATCGGCTAGTTGTGACAATGCCCCTTTATGTTTTTGAAAAAAACGTTGAGTTTGATGAGGGATGTGAATGATGCCTTGCAGTAATTGACGTGCCGTCAAAGTAAACCATCGTAACACTTCTTTAAGACTCGCTTCTAACAAATGAGCACGGACTTGTGCATTTTTTTCGCGACTGATACCATACAAGGCACGAATCAATTTAGCCGAAGGATGAGCTTGAAAGGAAGTCATCTCAAAAGACTGTGAGACAGAAATGACGTGGTGGTTGTTTTTATAGTTTTTTTTTAAAATTGGCTGAAGGGGACGTGTAAATGACAGGACCACCTTCTTGACCCCAAGGGTGAAACAATTGGGCACGAAATCTCAAATAGTCAGGAGTGGTGGGTTTTAAGTCAATGAGTAAATACTCGTGAGGGGTTTGAGTGGCATCGTCGTACGCATAATTGAGCCAAGGAGCCCCTAACTGTTTGGCTAACACTTGGGTTTGAGATTTGTCTCCGGGGCTTTTAAACAAGACCACGTAATGAGCGTTCAGACTGATGGTCCGATGGGCTTTACTTTGTTGAAATAAATTTTGAGTAATGTAGACAATACTAGCATTACGATGGTGTCCTTTTCGTGTAAACCAAAGTTTAATTTCTTCTTCGTCTTCTCCTAACATGTTATCAAAAATAACCAAATGGGTTTGACTCACGTCAGACACGATTCGATCGTCTTCGTGAGGAATACCATCCACAAATGAAATGGTTTCTCCTTGACTTTCTTTCAATAACGTGTAAGACGATTGCCACTCTTTGTAACACCACACGATACGTTGGGGTGGATGATCGAACAAATCAGCTTTTTGTTCGATCAAACGTTTGACAAATTCGGTTTTGCCTGAACCACTCGGTCTAGCAATCAACATGTTAAAAGGATGGCGCAGATACAAAGCATTCCAACTTTGACGATCTAACTTTTCGTCAATCACTTTAACCACAGAAGAGGAGGTAGACGAGGCAGAAGAAGAAGATGATGTAGCCATGACTGAGGTAAGAAGATTTTTGAGAAGAAAACAAAAGACCCAAGACATTTTATACGTTTCATACACGTTTATTTAAAAAAAAAACAAAAAAAACCCCAACACATCAAAACATATTTTTACAACTTTACACGAACACGAAGAAGCGAACTAGTGATAAAATAGCAAAGTAAAAGTATCACGTACAAGATTAAGGCTACCACTAAAACATTTAAAGTTCTGTACAAACAAGTCAATGTACAACATTCTGGTCTCCTAGGAATGGAAGACCTAGGCACTGGGTGTGGTGACATTCTTCTGGTCGTCTTTTTTTTTTGAATGCTCTGACGGTAGCGGTAAGGAAGGGTTGTGTTCCTCAGGAGGTATTTGAACAACGGTAGTGGTGTGGTCATCTTTCTTTACTGTTGTGTCAGGTTCTTCTTCTTTTTCTTCTTTCAGGGTTTCCCATTGAGGTTCCCATTTTTTCACTTTTAGACTCTTATGAATATGTTGCCAAATCTTTGGCAACCTGAGCCACTTCTTGTAGCCAAGCATGGAATCCAAGGTTTCTCCAGGGACGTACATCTTTCCAATTGAAAAGTTGTTGGTGTAACTCACTAGCAAAGCACACTTCTTGAAATGTTTTATAGACAGATAAAGTGTGACGAATGTCTTCTTCACATGGAGGTTCCTCACTGATTTTTATTACCACTCTCAACGCTTTAAGTACAATTTGTCTTTCGTGTACTGATAAAATCAAGTTTTTATAGTCTTCTTCTTCTACTAAGTCCGAAGAAGAACAAAGGGTCATATTGATTTTTTGAACTCAACAAATGAGTCCAAAACAACCACGGGTCCTCCAAAATAATCCAAGGTAAACACTTATCCTCAAAAATATTCAACAACGAATGTCCTGGAAAACGAATTCCAAGATAAGCAGTCACTAAGACACACACTGCATAGCGTCCAAAATTCAATGGAAACAGTTCTTGTATCAAGTCTTTATAATCCTCTAAAGTCTGAACACGATCGTTGACTTCCTTCCACGGAATTCGTTTCACGAGTGACGAGTAGAGCCCAGACATACCGGTACATGATAGGGGTCGATGGTTAAGGTAGGTATCTTGGGTGGCATGTTTTTATAACCAGTTTCCCAAGGATGGTACCTTTTGAGATAGTCTCCATCAACGTGGTGCCACCGATAGATGTTTCCCAGAATCAGTCTTCTATGACTTTGGAAGTAAGCATAGTGTACAGCTCGAGAAATGACTTTGAGTTTGCGTTTCACTTGGATCTTGACAAACTCTTGGTAAATCCTTTGGCGCACTTCCAAAGGCAAACCACAAATGTGTTTTGGTAAAGTTTCCGACTTGGAAAGAAGTAACTCTCTTTTGTGTTCTTCACGATAGCTGTGATAGTTTCTCTTCAGAATCAGGCTTCTGATATATCGAAAGTCACGGTAGTACGCAAATCGAGGAATGAATTGAAGTTTACGTTTCACTTGAATCTGAACCAACTCTTGGTAAATCCGAATTCGCAACTTCGAAGGCAAGTCACGAATGTGGTCTTCTAAAGTGGTCTTCTTGGTGACAAAATACTCACATACCAACTAAACGGAATCGGTAGGTAAAGGATATCCATTATTATCAGTGATTATCCTATCTAACTTCAAACGACGTAAAGGAGATTCATCTTGAGGTGACAGTTCTTGTAACAGTTTTTGGTATTCTTGTATGTTAGTCACATTTTTTTCCTTCACTTCATTCCATCGAATTCTATGTTCCACTGCTACATTGTAGGTGGTACCCTCCAAACTTTTAAAGGTGGGGGATAGTTTTTCATGAATGTCTGACCATTTGAATATCTCGGCCCAAATCAGATGTCTTATCGAATTCAGATACCAATGGTTGCAACATGTCTGTCGTAAAGGATGTAACTGTTTTTTACGTTTCACTTGGATCTTGACCAATTCTCGGTAAATCCGTTCTCGTAGCTCCAAAGGTAAACCACGAATGCGATCTTCTAAGCTAGGTAAATACTGATAAATGCGTTCTTGCAACTCCAAAGGTAAACCACCAACGTATTCTTCTAAAGAAGTATTCTCCTCCGACATGGTTTACTACTTCTTCTTGGCATCTGGCTCATCGTACCCGTACTCTTCTAAGGCTACTAAAGGTAAGAACTGACAGTACGGAGACCATCTGGTATGTTCAATGTAAGCTGAGTCGGTAGGCTCCCAAAATTTAAGTCTCAGACCGCAACTGAAACACTGAACTTGATCTCCTTCTCCCCCGTATTTAAATCCAGATCTAGCTAAAGCTTCGGGAGTAGGTCTTTTTAAATATTTTGGCCACTTGCCTTTGAATGTCTCGAGTCGACTTTCATACTTGGAATAACCAGGCAAAGTCACTGGTATTTTTATGTGATTCCCACTAAAGCATAAAGGTCGTCCTGCATCGTTAGAGGGTCGTCGGTGAGTGACTGAATCCACGATGTCACAACGTACGGAATCCGTTTGATCGTGTGAATCGGGGATGCCAAACCGTACGTAATCCGTCTCGTCGTCGCATGGCACTGCATCGCACTCCAAGTCGTGATGGCACTTGGAGTTCACACTAGATGATTTCTCCCTTGGTGGTGGGTGGGTGGCAGTTTGAGTACTCTTATTGTACTTTGGTGGAAGAATGACAAATTTACTCATCGTTTTTTTCTTCTTTCTAGGTTGACGTCTGTATTTGCAATGAATGGTTTGACTTGGAAGGAGTCCCTTTTTATACTGCAGATCGGCGTGTCCGTAAGGCAAAGTGGTGTGGTCTGGAAGTCTCACTCGTTTTTGGTACACAATGCGGTACACTTTTTGTACAGGTCGAGTAACGATTTGATGATTAGGTAGTCGTACGATCTTGTGAGGTTCTAACGTGTGCACTTGAAAGTCTTCCACTTGTCCAGACAGTAAAGCATTTTTTAAAACCTCAAAGTTCACCACTTGGTTGGTTCGATAGTTGAGAGTCAAGCCTTTGACTTTACAGGAGGTGTGAGGTTGACCTTGCGGGTCTCGGTATCGGTACCCATAACTTTTAGGACCACCGCTGGCAAAATTCAGAATGGTGTCTTGAGGGTGCTCGTCTGTCCAGGCTCCTAAACGATCTCCTTGAATGGTAGGGTGGGGGCAACCGGGTCGATGAATGTAGATGCAACTGTCAGTATCAAAGTACAGGACACGATCTCCCAAGACTTCTAACGCTTCGTCGTACAATTTCAAACGAGCATGAGCGGTCACGTAGGCTGCAATGACTACGTTGCTAAACTTGTCAGGTTTGACAAACTTGGGTTCTTCTTCGAAATTGACTATGATCAAATCATCGCGGACGATTTCGACGTGTTTGACTAGTATACTTTTGTCGTCCACCAGTTGAAAGTAGCGATAAGGATCGGTGACGTATTCCGTTTTGGGTAAGATCGTACGTTGAGCCATTTTTCCCCACAAGCAATTGAGCATCACATTGGCAAACGATCTTTTTCCTTCATTTTTTTCCACCTCTTCCAAAGTGATGCCTTCGATGTTACGGTACTCTTCTTTGAATCGTTCTTGGTCTTCGGGAGTCTGACACCACGAAGGATAGCCACTAGCTTCTTGTTTCAGTTTTAAAAACTGATTGACGTACCCCGAGAAAATGCCTGTATGATTGGTGGCGTCGTCCTTTTGGTATTGGGCTGTAGTTGGAAAGTGCCAGATTTCGTACACTTTCAACAAACGGTATCCACGATCCAGTGCCCGAAACAATTCGGCGCTAACCCACGTTCCTGTCAAAGACCGTTCTTCCTTCGTGTGGTGACAGGGCTGATCTTGGTTGCACGTTTCAGCACACGTCCGGCATAAAGGAAACATCAGTTTTCCTTGACAATGGTGAGGCAAGATGGGATGGTACAAGTTGGTCGGAGGTAAGACTTTACATTTAATTAATCCTTCGTATTGACGAATGTGTTCCACGTCAATGTGTTCTGTCAAAATTTCTGGGTGTCCGGTGGGAAAACGAGCATATTTACACACCCAAGGATACAAAGAACACACGTCAATGTATTTGATTTCTTCTCCTTGGGATTCATTCACGTCGTACAGCAAGCGAGTGGCATTGGTCCGTCCTCCAAATAAACTGTGGCGCGGATCTAAAGGTTCGATGGCGGCCGCGTCGTAACTTTGAGTAATGTTCTTAAATTCAGGATCGGTTTTCAAACGTCGATCGTACTCGTGCTCCCACATTTCTACCACTTGGTTTCCTTGACTTTCTAACTTGAGGCGTCGTTGGCAAGTCTGTTCGTATAACTGTTCCATGGTAGAATCTGAATAAGGGCCTTTCATCTCTCGATCAGGATAACAAGTAGGGCATCCGTGAAACAAACAACCCTGAAACTCGTATACCGTGTGCGGGTTTTCTAAATCAAAACCATCCACGGAATAACCTCCAATCCTCTTTTCTCCTCCTCCGTTTCTAGCATGTTGTATCCATTTGTCTTCTTTTTCACACAAGTAATGAAACCAACGTAAAGCTTTGACCGAATATTGACGACTTGCAAAGAGAGACGTGTTGGAGTCGATGATGGCCAGTTGGTTCTCGGGCATGAAATTTTGCCTGTAGACTAAGGAACAGGCTTTAGATAAGGTGGCTGCATCTTTCAAAGGATCAACGTCTCCGTGATCGATAAATAACTCTCGAAACTTTCCACAACAACGTCTTAAAATATCCACATCAGATCGACAATATTTGAGCATCTCTTCTTGAAAGTCAAATGGATCGGCCTGGTGAGCGCGGTACCAAGTGTGAAAAGCTTCTCGCTGTTCGGGGCGCATTCCGTCGGGGTCGTAATCATGAAGGTCAGGCAAATGAGGTAGGACAGCATGTTGATTAGCTTCCGTGTTGAAAAAGTGAGGAAAGTAGCCTTTAGCCATTTCTGTCATGCCAAACGTTTTTGGCATGCGACTCAAAGGCATGGCCAAATAACTCATAGAATCTTTAAACTGCACTTGTCCTACTTTCATGTAGATGAGCTTTTTTCCGTTCATGGTGACTTCAGGACGTTCGGTGCCATGGTTCAAATAATAATTGAGTAAAAACTGCCCATCGTATCCCGAAAAATTGTGAGCTATGACGGTGGCATACCGATGACAATCTCCGTAACGTTGAATGTCTTCTTCGCTCCAACTGTCGTGGGTGGTAGGGTCTAAAACCCATTCAGCAAACTCAGACAAAGTGTTAACTCCACGAAAGATTTTTTCACGTCCTCCTGGAATTAGACTACAATGAGGACAGTGAAAATGAATCGATTCTTGAATACACTGATCACAAGCCCGATGCGCCACACAGAAATTGGGAATGTGAATGCCCGTTTCTTGCATGCATTCGAAATCAAAAAAGATGAAATCTACTTGTTTCTTGTTCTTGTTCTTCTTTATTTCTTTCTTCTCTGTCTTGTCAAACTTTTGAATAAAACATCGATGATCAAAATCGACGATCTGGTGACAAATAAAACATTTTCTCTTGCCAGCACAAACGTGTCTCTTGGTATTGTTGGTTCGAATTAGCTGTCCACACGTAGAACACAATTTCAATAATTCGCAAGCACATTTTTGTTGGTGACCTTGTGTCTTGCGATGCTGTTGGTAACAAGAGGGACTGACAAAACTTCGTCGACAGGTTTCACAATGAACGTGATTTTGTTATTGTTGTTGTTCAGGAAGGCATGGTTGGTCTGCTAAACAACCCCGACATCTCTGACCACAATGAATGTGTTGCTCTCGACTATTAAACCCATAGTTGCATTTCTCACAGTAGTAAGAGTATCCCAAAAATCCGGTAATACTAGTGATGGTATCAAAATGTTCTTGATGGTAATAGAGGTGAATGTATTTTCCTTCAGGGAAATCGGGGCCTCGAAACACCATATCTCCGCGCACTTCTTGAGGGTGAACTTTCAAAGTATAGTGAGGAGCCAAAACATCTTGAAGTTTCTGCATTTGAGAAATGCCACACACGGTCTCTTTAGGGATCCCCGCTTGTTGTAACAGGAGTTCTGCTTCTTTTCGTTGATGGGGTCTTTGCGATCGTCGAATGTTCATCCAGACTTTTTTCCATTCTTTGCTCTCGTTCTTGTTGGCAAACGTACGCCGCACCACAATAGCTCGAGCCAAGCACATTTGGTCTTGAGTATTGTCGATTTGGACGACACTGCGTTTGGTAGTAAGAAGATCGTCCACCAATAACGGTTTTCTACTTCGTCCACTTCCTCCAGGAGGAGCAACGTGTGTCATGTAGAGTGTGGCCTTTCCATCGGTGATGGTAAACTTGTCATTGGATTGTTGCACATGTTCTATTTTGGACATGACTTTGTCTGGCGTTAATTCTGCCGGGGTGCTGAACTCGATCCAAACGGGACTCTTCAAGTTGTCATGATGGATGGCCAGTCTCAAGCGATCATCTTCTTTGGCTCCACATTGCCGTTTCAAGTTCTGTAACACAGAACTCCACAAATCGCTAATGAACCCCGCCGCTTTCTCGGGAGGTACTTCGGACTTGAAGTCTTTAAAGTGAACCGTGTGAGTGTAGGCAGTAGTTCTAAATTTTCGAGAGGTAATTTTTTGAGTCTCTCGAATCCGATAATAATTTTCAGGAGGAGCAAAGGTACTAGATTGTGTTTCTTGGTCTGGGGTTCTGGTGTTGGTAGTGGTGGATTTTGTTTTGGGTGGTTTTGAAGGTGGTAAGGTTTCAGGTTCACTCATCTCCTCTTCGAAGTCACTTGCATGGACTTGAGCTAGTAGTTCATCTAATGGTGTTTCAGGTGGCACGGAATGTCTTCGTCGTCGTGGCTTCTTTGTTTCTTCTTGTTCTTCTTCTTCTTCTGGTTTCTCATGGTTTGGGCGTGATCTTTTCATCTTAAAGTTTACTTTGAAACTGATTCAGTTTTTTTCACCCAGGTACCTTTATATAGAGAGAGGAGAGTATATAAAGAGAGACCTTCGTACCTTCAGAATCAGTCTTTGGTGATTGAACTTTCAAACTGTAAAGATGGAAGAGTCAAGAAGAAGAAAAAATCAATACTCTAAGAAAGGACATCCTTCTGAGTATAATTGAGATTATCTAGCCCGAGGAAGAACAGTGAGAGATAAAAGTCAAGATACTTGTTATATCTGCCAAGAGAAAGGTCATTGGGCTCCAGAATGTCCACAACGACAACATCAAATCAGAGATAAAAGTCAAGATACTTGTTATATCTGCCAAGAGAAAGGACATTGGGCTCCAGAATGCCCACAACGTCGAAACCCAAAAAAAAGAAAAGAGAGACAAAACAAAAGATATCTGCTATCATTGTAAAGGACCAGGACATTGGTCTTCAGAGTGCCCTCAGAAAGAAGAAGAAGAAAATCTACCAGAGGAGAGGGAGGAAGAAGAAGAAGGATCTTCAAACCTAGAAGAAGAAGAAGAACATATCATCAAGAAAAGTAAGAAGAGAGTGAGAAGGATGGAAGACAGTGAGAATGAAGAAGAAGAAAATATGATTCCTGTGACGATCAGGATCCCTATGAAGAAGAAATTCAAGAAGAACAAGAGAGACAGACAGTGAAAAAACAAAGGAACTTTGGGTTTTTTTTTTTTTTTGGAGTGTGGTGTTATATGTTATTGGTGAATTATTTTGTAAAAAAAAATGGCAGAATACACCAGACTGGAAAAAAAGTAAGTGATTTTGTGTTATTTTGTTTTAGAGTATAGATGCACGCACGCACACACTCACACTTATATACAACACAATGGGATTTTTTAAGTTTTACTTGATTTTTTGGCAATTTGATTTCTTTCCTAGAAATCTGGGTGGCCCTTAAAAGGACCGTTGGGGTGTTTGTTTTTTTCTTGTTGTTAAAAACAAACTTATGAAGTTTTTACATAATTAACTTTAATTGTCGTAGTCCTTTACCACGACCCAATCCAAATCCTGCTAATGCTGCTGCTACTGCTGGTGTTTTACTGATGGTGGTAGTCACTGGTGGTGGTGGTGTTTGTGGTGGTGGTGGTGGTGGCATCTCACTAGAACTGGTAGGCTTGGAATGTTTAGCCCGTGATGGTCTTTTTCGTTTAGGTGGTTAAGCCAAAGAATATTTGTATAAGTTTGTCAAACATTTCAACTCTGATAATATCTCTTCTAAAAGACTCACCGATTTTTCTTCAGGACTGACGACTTCCTTTGCTGTTTCCTTCTCCTCCTCCTCTTCTAACTGTTGTCTGATTTCTTCCTCACTTTTTCTTCTTCTCTCTTCTTCTTCTTCTTTCTGCTGCTGAAGAAGAAACATTTCTTTATCCTCTCGTTGTTTTTTAAAAAAAAATTTCCATCTCTTCCTGTTGTTTCTTTTTAAATTCATCCATCACTGGTGTAGCAACAACAGTAGCAGCAGTAGTAGTAGTCTCAGACTCAAAATTTTGATTTAGAAAATCTAAATCAAAGTCTTCCGGCCGGAAGTTCAACAAAGCAGCAGCATTAATTATTGAAGGCTCACTCCAATACATACTTGTCTTTCCGGTCTCCATGAAGGCTGTCGAAAAAGTAATAAACCCTACGAACGCTGCGATACCTTTATACCTTCAATGACGTCATACCCCTACTCTCTTCCCATTGGAAGAAAAGCCGACCCACTTGTAACGCGCAATTGGATTGGCAGTTCATTTCGATGCATTTCAATCCGATCGTAAGGTATATATACCCCCACTTGTCTCATAAAGCTTTACCTAAAAAAAGAAGAATCATGTGGACTACAGTAGAAGCTTCAAGCATTGTGTCAGGGATGCTCTTCAATCCTGACTATCTCATGTATGTTAGAGTATCATGGGTAGTCACTAGAATTGATGCAAGTGCCTACTGGGAAAGAAGAATATACACTGAAAGACAAGGATGTTTGAAAAGAGTACTGCTATATGGGGAAGAAGTAAGAAGAAGTAGAAGAATAAGAAGAAGACCTAACAAAAGATGTCATTGCTAAAATTATAGCAAAGAAAAAACAAAAGGTCCTTTTAAGGGCCCACCCATTTTTCAAGAAAAGATTAATTTTCTATAATTGCCATATATATTTTTGTATGAATGGGGGTATGTTTGTATAAAGTATGTTTGATAAAAAAAAGATTAGTGTGTTGTATGGGGTTTTTTTTGGAAAAAAAGGGGGATGTTTTCCTTCACGTCCGCGCTTCTAGCATATAAAAGCGGTGCCTTCCACAGTTGAGCCATTCACACTATCACTCTACAAGAATGAACTCTGTTGAATTGTTACAAGAAGCTTGGGATAGAATGGTGGATGTGGAGTCCTTGATGGAAAGGTTTGAGTATTGGTGGAGATATCCTACCACCAAGCCATACGTCACCAGCCAACTAGCGGCTCTCACTTCAGCGAGAAGGTTGGTGACTGATGTCTTGGTGGAGGAAAGACAAAAAACTTCCTCAACCCCTTGCCGTGTGGGGTTCATCAAGAAGAGCCTGGATTTACTCAATGAGGTGGAGTACTTCCTGAACCGAGTTCAGGAAGATTGTTATATTTATCCACCCGCCAGTAACGTCAGGCGCGAAGAGGTGAACCTTCACATGGTGAAGGTATTGTTAAAGAAAGTTTTAGAAAAGGAAGTAACCCACATTAAGATCTTGTGGGCTCTTGAACGATCCAAGAAAGAACAGGCCAGGAAAGAAAAGGAATTCGAACGCCTGAATTTAAATTGGATGAAAATCCAGGATAAGTTCTGGCGGATGAAACATCCTGACTGGCTACCTGATTCACCAACACTTCCAACCAAGAAAAACAGATCTCACACCACCTTCCTAAGTTTCTTCACCCAATGTTGGAGGAAATAATAATCCTCCTCCAACGGTCCTTATCAGGACCACCCATTTTACAAGAAAGATTAATTATTTTCCATCATTGCCATGTCCTACACACACGACCCCCGTATGTAGTGACGAAGACAACGTCCTCTACTATCAAAACACCCCCACCCAGTTTTTGATGGTAGAGGACATTGTCTTCGTCACTACATACGGAGTGATAAAATTTCTTTTTGTACCCCAAGTGAGCCGCTATGATAAATTCCCGTAAGGCTCCATAGTGCCCCCTCTGGCTCTATAAATCTTGGCACTTTTGTACCTATAGAGGCCTATTTGTACCCATAGAGGCCCCACCACGTTAAACTCTCGTAAGGCTCTATAGTACCCCATTTGGCTCTCAGTACCCCCAGCATACTACTGTGGTAAATACATTCAAGTCAGTGTATGCAAACCACTAAGCTGACTATTTATAAGATCTGTATGAACAGGGTCCGGTATTTACAGGTGAATCTATATTTATTACAATTGAAATAGGGTCTTTGGATCTTGGCAGGTATACAAAGGTGATCCTTTTATGCAAGTTGTATGTATTTATGTATATATGTAAGTATATGTGTACGTATGTGCGTATGTATGTATGTATGTATGTATGTATGTATGTATGTATGTATGTATGTATGTATGTATGTATTTCAACACAATTTGAGATAGTGAACGGCCTCATCAAGAATTGCATAGGAAAGATTAAATAACAACGACAATTCTTAAACAACATTTTCATATTCTAAGAAACGCACGGATATTGTAAATAGTATTCGACATTTCATCGTATTCACTAGTATCATAAAATAATTATATTTAAGAAAAAAGATTACATGGCACTATTAATGTGTATTTGACATGAAAGTTAGAAGGAAATGTAATAAAACGACACCTGTCAGGAATTTTGACAACTCTGTGGTTTTCTTTGGGGGGACACAAAAGTGATACCAGATCCTTCTCTAATTTGGCTGCGGAAGTTACACTAAGCAGCAGCGATGAGAATATTAGAAAAGAGACCAACCAGCTCTGCCACTTTACAGTAATCTGGTCTGAAGTCAAGGTCCCTGAAAGAAATGTAATTTTTATTGCGGATAATTATATGCGAATTATCTAAATAAATACTGTTATCTCTGCTACTACTAGCAATGTTAATGTTTTTTTCTGTTGTTGTTGTTGGTGCTGCTGTTGCTGGTGTTACCAGAATGTTTTAGATTACTATTTGATTATACTGGGTGTACTATTCCAAATAAGATATACGTTTGGGCTAGATAATGTTTGCAAATTGACAACACTACTTTGGTAGTATATTACTAAAATCTGTCTATATTGTTAAATGCCAAAATAAGTGGAATTGAAATGTCCATAGTTATATCTTATTGCTAGAGCAGTGCAGTACAAAATGAAGTATCATATTCACACCCATTAAAGTATAAAATAATTCCTAATAAGTTCAAATTAATTCAGCATGAAGTATAAGATATACATAAACTGAATGTTTTTTCTTACCATTGATAAATA